>OY783191.1:22615431-23134953 GCA_963678675.1 Xiphydria camelus
TTTCAGCATGCCATTACATGGTCGTAAATCGTAATAAAAGAAACATAAAAATGAAAAATCACTAGACGCCTATCGCGTCGGCAGTTTATCGACTTCCATCCCAGGACTACAAGACTTACAACTTGAATAAAAAAGTTTGATCCCTCCCCGTTTCTATTTTTATCTCACCTAAGCGTTTTATACACATACACTCCTGGAACAAACAGGATTCCCCGAAAACGTCCGCTGGAAACGCGAAGGTGGCATCTCCTCGATGACATCGCGCGCTCGAGGATGTCGTTCTCCCCGTACCTTTCCCCACGACACGCCGGCGACCAGGTTTTAACGAGGGTGCGTGCGAGGTGCGTGCGCCGTCAGGGAGCCCGCCGTATATTTTGCATTTTTATTGCCGCGTGGCGGCCCTCGCGCGCGCGTGTGTAACGCGTGCACGAACCGCGCCTCCTCGGCTCCTCGACGACCTCCCGCGGCTTTCGAGCACCTAAGCGAGGTAACTTACTTTCCGTTGGTTTTCCACGTTCCCGGCTACACGCCTGATAATTACGCACTCCGGTCGAGCAGACCACAATATTTACGTCTCCTCGAGTGCGGTAGAGACGACGTTTTTATTCCGTGGCTCCACACCAATGATGCGCAGCGAAATCACAGCGACAGCGGGGTTCGGACGAGTCTCGGCGACGGGGACGGTTCGCGCTGCGATCCGGCTCGACTGCTCCGCGGAACACCCGAGAGGAGGGTAATTTGTTTGGGTTCTACTGTACATCGAGATTCTACAGGGTGTAAAAAAAGTCCCGGGACGGCCGAATATTTTGGAAAATATGCGTCCCATAGAAAAACAAAAAAACACGGGTTCAATGTTTTTAAAAGTTCTATCCAGCCATATCAAACTCGACTCCCCTCCCCCCTCCCCCGCTGGGGGGCGAGGGGTAACTTCAAAATTTTTAATGGAAATCCCCAATTTTTATTGCGGATTCGGGTTGTACGTTAAAAAATAAGAAACTTTTGTCTGAAATATTTTTTTTGTATCAGGGGTAGATGGCGCTTAAATCGATGGGGACACAAACTTTGGGTAGGTATTAATGTGGTACTTGTGTGAATGCACAGTTCGCCGTGAACAGAGAATCTCAGAATTCGTATTCGGCAGTGTGTTAGGGGAAAGGGATCGAATTTTGCGCGGTAGCTCGATTTCAGTTTTGCAGATCAACTCGAGGTTTAGTGGAGTGATGGATATTGTGGGTCTGTGGTTTGTGTCGCCATCGATTGGAGCGCCATCTACCACTGATACAACAAAATATTTCAGACAAAAGTTTCTTATTTTGTAACGTAAAACCCGAATTTGCAATAAAAATTGGGGGTTTCCATTAAAAATTTTGAAGTTACCCCCCACCCCCCAACGGGGACGAGGTGAGGGGGTCGAGTTTGGTATGACTGGATAGAACTTTTAAAAATATTGAAACCGTGATTTTTTGTTTTTCTATGCGAACCATATTTTTCAAAATATTCGGCCGTCCCGGGACTTTTTTTTCCACCCTGTATATTTTACCATGGAGTAGTTGCGCGCAGACGTGTTCTCGATATAAGAAACAGTTTTTTCTCGTTATCATCGCATGACCTATAAATAGTTGCTCATCATTTAGATTCATACTGTGCAAATAAAGGATCTATACAGAGGCGGAAAAGTTTTATATGGATTATATATAGTCCATAATGGTTTTTATAGAAATCGTATTTAATTCATATAGGACCAAATCCATAAATGGACTATATACAAATCATATAGAACTTTTCCGCCTGGGTAGATACTACCACTGCGAGGAAAATGATTATTTGAGGAGATTATTAGTAAATAATTTTACGAGAATTAATTGGATAAATTTCACGAAATGCATCGATTTATTTATCCACTGAGCTCGAATCTCAGCGCCACTGGATGAAGCGATAAAAATTGCTGGCTTCTTTTTTTGCGTGTACATACATATAATTATACGGAAGATGACTTCAACTCTATAAATTTACGAAGAGAAAGCGAATTTGCGCGTCAACCTCGATTCCTGATTCTCGAAGTCCTGTAATAAAACGACATACAGGTGTAAAAATCCACATCATAAGACATCTGTATCATCGTAGCGAGTACTCGTATTTTCGTCTCTTAACGATGCCTCGAAGCGCGCGTTGCAAAATCGCAAATGAATTCGAGAAATGAGCTCGTCGCTTCTTTTTGGATTGATATATATACCTTTCACTACAAATTGTCAAATTCGTGGAGCGCGCGACAATGTCTATACTAATATTATTATAAATACAAAAATTAATTTGTCCGTATGTTCGTTATGTCTTCACGGCTAAACTGCCGAACCGATTTTGATGAAATTTGACAAAGAGGTACCTAACATAAAACCCAAAGAAGGGCATCGGGTATGTGACGTCATCATAAATTCAATATGGCAAATGCTCTAAGATTGTGACATTTAATGAAACCCACATGCGCACGGATATCAATGGGGGAGTGAACTTCCCCTATCCGTCAATTTAAAAAAATGTAATTATTCAAATTCCACGCAAACGAAGTCGCGGGTAACAGCTATTTACAGGTATCACATTGATCGTATCGTACACTTTATACCTGTAGAGTCGCCACGCTCCGATAATTCGACATTACTTGTATTTCTTACCTAGGCGATAGCTCCAGGTTTTATTCCAAAGTAACGCGTAATAACGTCCTTTTCGCTGCCAATTTAGACATCGAACTGACAACCGCTGCGCGCGTTTCGAATCGACGCGCTGCTCGGGTAACGACGTACCTCCCGTCGTTGAGAGATAAACGTTACTTTCGACAAGCTTTCCACATTCGCGCGTATCCACGTTGCGATACCTGCATATACGGACAATTGCCCGGACAAGCGTCGTATTTATTCGCCATCCAAGTAGAGATATAATATTTATGCCTTCTGGCGGTCGCTGCGAACGGTTTTATAAAGTAAAACGTTTCTATACGCGTACGTGCTTAGAGAGCGGAGAACGCTGAACCTGGGACTATAGCTCGACAGGAGCAATGCCACAACTAGAACGGCGACGAAAAAAGGAAATACCTGGGTGTCACGCAGGTGATGGAAGTCGTTAAGAGATAACTTAATCCCCCGTTTAGTCATTTAACAAGATTTAAACGCTCTATACAAGGTGGGATATACTTAATAGTACCGATACGAAGAGGTGTCGCATGTTCGTTCTTCATTTTGTCACATTTGTGTAATTTGTATACAACGCGTCGGAGTGAGAGGAAATATACGTATGATAAGAATCGTGCGAGTGCGAGTGAGGGAACGTCGAGGCGACCACGGTGGCCGTATACGCTCGGAAAAATAAATCGTTAGAGAGATGCTATACGCGTGGTAATAAAAAATATCAACTTTTTTATGGTGCACTTCCAGCAACACCGCGTTAAGAGTGTTCGCGATTTCACGATACACTTTTATGGAAGTGTTTGTAAATGAGCAACACGACTACGGTATGAAAATGCGTTAAATTTGCGAACAGAATTGTACATTTACAATATCATTTGTGTTTTTACGATATGGATCATGATTTTGCAAAGTTTATTGTTAATTTATTTAGTGACAAAATTATTTATTAATCTTGCCACATCATTGTGTTGATTCAAAGTTTCTTATTCTTTATGGACACTGTTAAAAGAAAATGTGTATTATATTTAATATAATTATTAGGTGTATAAATTTGCTTCCGCCGTTTTCGTCGTAAGCTATCTACTTATAGGAAAACGGCGGAAAAAAAAGCAAAGTTGTACAACTAATATATCGCCCCCAAATTTTCGGTAATTTCAGTGATCTACTTTGTATCAAACTTTGTACCCAACTCTTTGTACGCTCTTTTAGGTGTTACAACGAGATAAGGTCTGCCGCATATTTAAGGTTAGAAATCCAGTAGTATGATATAGATACAGTCACTAAAGCGACTAATATATGCATGCAATAAGTGCACAATTTGAATACCGAAAATTCGAGTTACCTAGTTGTAGTATTAAGGGCCGATTTTACCAACACGGTATAAACGCGGTATAGCGCTATACTGAGAATAACCAGTAATAAGCCTTATGGTTATTCTCAGTATAGTGCTATACCGCGTTTATACCTGTTGGTAAAACCGGCCCTAAGGGGACGATATTATGTACCTAAAGCTTTTATCCACACAATACGTGATTATGAAAATTAATATGATTAAAATAATACTCCATTATGAAATTTAGATTTAATTTAATATAATTGTAAATCTATAATGTTCAACCAATATTTAATACAAATTTCACAAGGGAGTATGTTAATTTTCATAATCATATATATATGTATCGGATAAAAGCTTTATACTTATATTAAAGAAACCAATTTTTGTATAGTCTTGAGTAAACAAATTTAATGCTGATTTGCTCAAAATATGATCAAGGATAGCCCATACTCGATGTGATCCAAAAATGATCCGTAGAAAAAGAATATTGTCACCCTAATGGGGTCCATTTTTATATTAATTTTTTATCACATATTCTCATGTACTTACTTTACATTTAAAAATGAAAGTAATTATTTTAAATTGATTTAACATCGTTCAAATATCATTTTCAAATTGAAACTAGATCAAAATGTGATCAAAAATTGGTTACATTAAGATCAGAATATTTTTATTCTACGGATCATTTTTAGATCATTCTTGATCATATCGGCATAACATTTTTTTACTCGGAAGTACAGTAAAACCTCGTTTATTGCAAGCCCCTCGAATCGTATGCCTCTCGTTTATTGGAACTCGAGAGGGGCCCCCACTCCGCTTCTCGACTCAAGGCGATTTCGCACTGGTCGCTCGTGATCGGCCACCGTGCGCGGTGAAAGTCGGAAGCCTTGCAATAAGTGAGAGTTGCGATAAACGAGGTTTTACTGTATAACCAAAATTTCTAACGGCGGATATTTTCTCGATAATTTGTTTCGATTCGCCGAAACAGGGGAGTGAAATCGCAGGCGGATTCGCGCATATCGGTTTAGCGGATACACGCGGGAAGGGCGTGTGAAAATCACCGAGCCTTCGAGAGGGCGAAAGACAGATCGAGCAAACACACGCCGAAAGCCGAAAAGCAAGCAAAGTAGGTTCGCTCTCTGCGAGGCGCGCCACAGGGAATAATAACGGGCGTGCGGACTCCGCTTGTACTCGATAATCGAATGTAGGTACGTATACGTATGCGCGTACACGAGAGCAATGGGGGTCGACACCTCGTAACGCGTGAGCGGCGCTCGTTCCGCCGAATGGACGCTATTCGCGCACTTTTAATCGGGGCGATCTGTCGTTCTGTGTTTTACCGATTCGATCTCCTGATCTCGCCTCTGTGTGGCTACTATTTCGCGTTGTCCGCGATGGTATAGATTGCATGGAAGATTTTCGGTTTCGGAGAACCGAAAAATCCAGCATCCATCTCGATCAGATTTCTATGTTTGATCGGATGATTTCGCGTTTGAACGGATTATGGAACGCGTATGAATAGACATCCATGTAGGTATATAGCTACTTATCTAATCTGTACCTACTGGTACTTTTACACGCGTGTAGTACCCATAACGCGAATATTATGCGATTGGCATGGAAATAGATTATGCCGAAACTCGTGGGATAATCGTCATCGTACCCCCGCGGCTCGTTACCGTAAACATGTACGCCATCATCAAACAGCTTTAGCCTCGAATGTAGTCGCACGATATCACACGCGCTCACGTGGGACGTATTTTCCATGCCGAGAGTGTTTTGTATCGAAATACTTCGTTTATCTGTACATGGCACGCACGATTCGTATGCATTTCGCTAAGTTACAGAAATAACTCTAACTATAATTGAGGGGGTCAGAAGCCAAGGGGTCCAAGTAGAAATACAAGTTTTCCGAGATGCTCCACATTAAAGTATTCTTGTTCTTTAAAAATACCTGCAATTTTCCTTTGCCTCAAGTGTATAAGGTGTATGAATAGTTCATACAGCTTATATATTTGAGGCAAAGAAATTGCAGGTATTTTTAAAGAACAAGAATACTTTAATGTGGAGCATCTCGGAAAACTTGTATTTCTACTTGGACCCCTTGGCTTCTGACCCCCTCAATTGATACATGTAGATATACATATGTACATACACACGTAGCCCACGTGCTTTATATAGTCTGACAAAGAGAAAAAATGCTATAGATTCAAATAAATTTGCCATCAAATTACCCTAAGAGCATATTTATTTGATTCGAACACCGAAAAAAACGTTTACTTATATTTAATAAATGTATTTTCAAATATGGTAAACAAATACTTCATTAGAACCAGAAAATATATATGTTATTCATAAGAATGTTTATTTCATTCATATTCAAACATATACAGTGGAACTACGATAACTCGAATCTCAAGGGAAACGAGAAATACTTCGAATTTTTAATGTTTTAATCCAGTAGGTAATCGATATCCATTCGAATCAAATAAATAACTAAATAATTAAAGCTATTCGAATACCATATTCCATTGCATCTCTAGCAAGTCCTTCTCCCGCTGTACTGCAAACCAGTCCTATCCCTCTTTGCATAAACAAATATTCCTATACAAATAAATTTCTTATTATATATACGTTTGCATTTAAATAAATAATTTCTCCGAGTGGCATTCCGCCTTGACAGCCATCGCAGTCACCCCCCCCCCCGCACCCCAGAAAGTATTCCAAATTCGTTTAAAATATGCTTCGACGGGAGCGAAGCGAAAACACGGCCACGGGAAAACTCCACCTTTCTGGATCGCGAAAAGAATATAAGGCCGAGGGACGACAGCGAGGCGAGAGTTATTCCGCGACTGAGCCAGGCGCGGACTCTGATACGCTTTGACTTGGCCACGAAAATTATGCGAAAAGGTAAGGTAATATCATTCTCGGCGCGGGGGAAATCCTGGAAAATATCTGATCACGTACCGCGTCGCAACGACTCGCGACGAGAGGGGTGCGTGGATCGAAGCGACGACATCAAGAACGTTCCTCGCCCCTTTCATGGTGTCGAGGGGGAGGTGACCTCTGCCCGAACGGCAATTAATTCGCGTGACGAGAATAACGCGATAGTCCGCTATCAGAATCAACGACTCAGAATCGTTCGATCGTTAATATTATTATTAGAATCGAATGGACATGGACACAAAGGTGAATTTTTCGTGCGATGTTATTGGAATGGTATATAATGAATCTGGGAGAGTCGGAAGTGACGACGGTTTCACATTTCTTGGAATAGCTTTTGAATATATCATGTGATATATTCCATAGGCAAACATTTTCATTTTCCACCAATGCTGATCATCAACGGGGTTATATGTAGATATATATTGCTGTCATTAAGCACAACTGAAATAGACTTTCGGAAATTCAATATACGTAAACGAGTTCTATTAAAATTTATAAGAAAGTTTACGTATTAAAAATTAGAAAGACATACGAGCGCCGATATATTCTATTTTTTTTAGATGATCAATATTCTTCGATCGGGAAACGCGACCGCTTCAAAATGTTACAGTATAGCTCTGGCACCTATTATGTATAAATGCAAAAAGTTGAACTGCTGATTTTCCTCGTTCTTTACGGCACGTACTCGTAGATATATGGCGAAGGAAGGCGTAGGTATATGACCATAAAAGACATCAAATAAAGAGGTCATCGCCTGCCTTTCTCCCTCATAATTGCACCATATAGGTATCTAAACGATGCAAAATAATATTCAGTTACAATAAAATAATCGTGATGATGATCCTAATGATAACAATGATAATCGGACACAAATGCATTAAATTCACAAAACGAATAGAAATGAAAAAATTTATTTCTCGAATTATATGCAGTAATTTTTCTATACACTTTTATTGAATAAGAATTTCCGACATATTGACGAATTCAGAGAAAAATTTTTAACAGTGTACGAGTTGCTCTGATTCTTCAAAGTTTTCCGTTAGGTACAATGTCGCCAAATTAAGACAAGGATCCGCTTCTTCCGACATTATTCGTCTAAAGCGGTTTTGAATTCGAGGCAACTTTCAAGCAAAGTAGGTATGTAAGCATACACATGACAAAGCATCTGCGGAGCACGCAAAATTGAAGGGATATACTCGTAGTCGCGGCTACCGCGGAGCATACCTTTGTGTACTTACCGTCTGCACACATGCAGATTGTGAACCTGGCATACATATAACACACGTGCAAGTGGGACAATAATCCAAAAGGCAAGGGAAAAAGAGGGAAACAATTAGATGCAGACTATATCATTCCAAAGAAAAGAAAAGCCGGATCGCGTGGAGCCTCTCCCATTTTTCAAATAATGGCAAGGAAAGGTAAAAATATAGGTATACCTACTCCCCCTTTTAACGAGCATGACATAGTATGCAAGAGTAAACAGTGATTTCAACGGGCCACTTCTCGAGTTTTCCTTCTAGATTCTTCCTCTTTTCTCATTTCTCGCATAATATTCAAATAATCTGCCCTCCTTGCACTGCCTCGTCATTACCTTACATTTCCCATTTCGACTTGTTAGGCGTGCGCCGACTTCCTTCTAACACGACTCGCGGATTACGCGAAGATAAGGCTTAATGTCGCCCATCATACCTTATAGGCACATTATTCCAAATTATAGCTGCACTGGAATTATTACGGTTACTCGTAAGGCTACCGAGGTAGAAATGTTTGTGAGTTGATGTTACTGATATAGCTGCTATTTGGAACAGTATACGTTTATTTATATTAAAAACAGAGTATATTTAAGTTAACGAACGGTATGCTTGAATGTGGTAAAGGAAATTTTAGTGTGCGTTACTTTGGTCCAATTGTTGGACCAGGCTTGATTCAATTTTGAGGGCAACTTCGATTCAATATTGGACCATATTTAGCTCAATATTATTTCATTTTCGTAGAAAATGTTACAGGTCTATATGTATGATTTAACGGTAGCAACAACTATAATATAAAGACACTCGTTACAACCCCGTCAATCAATCAGTCAATCAATTCTAAATAACTGCGGTTCAAGCAGTTTCTACCGTGTTTCGATATCGGTTGAGTTTTCGACGGATGTAAGAGGCTTGAATAGATATACTCTTGCAATATATCTACGTATGTATTATTATTCGAAAACATGGATTTACATATAGACCGCTTCCGGCGTTAAATCGTGCGAGCGTCAGCGCGATGATTTCAATTTGATGGAACGCCGACGTGACGACGTTATAAACAACTCCCTTTTTTACAGAGCGCCCAATTTTATTCGCACAATATGCCAGGCACATATACGAGGTGTATCATAATTGCGCGGGACCCTGGAAACTCGAGTGTCGCGAGATCATAAATTTCCGGCAGTTTCGTGAATTCGCCGCACGCGTGCGAGATCGTCCCGAGCCGTTAAACTGGTCCACGAGAAGCTCAGGGCAAGAGGCGGGAGGAGAAGAGACGTAGTCTCGCGTGGAGAGACGTTCCTCGTTTAAATTCAGCTCGTGTAAGGATATCAACGTATTTTTTTCCTCTCCACGAGGGTGGTACGGCGTCGCATCTAGAGGGCGCGTGTTTTATTCAGAGGTGTTTGGACGCCCGGCATCGCCCGGGAGCTGGCGCGCCGCGTCTGACTCAAAGCAACCAAGGCAAGAACTCGTTAAATCGGACGAGCACGACTGAATGGAGTCGGTAATTATGGCTTGCATTACTCATGACGTTGCGAGAGGTGACTCTCGCTGCCTGTCTCGCTGTCGTTGTTGCTGTCGCTGCGCGAGAGTATAGATGGTGCCCCCTGCGAATCGCGAAATTAAATTAGTAATGACTCGTAAAAATCAGATTTTAGAATAATTTTTTCATCGTTACCCCCCCCCCCCCCCCTAAATTGAAAAGGAATGTTTAAATGCATCAATTTTCGCGCTCGAAAGGCAAAATTGAATTATTTTTTTCATTAGTCGCCGAGATGAAAGAGATTTTTAAGTTTCCCTCTTACAATGATGTGTACACGTATCGTGATACCAATGAAAGCGTGTGACAAGAGAGAACCACTCCCACGACTCCGTATACGCATAAACGCTGACGAATCTGTAGCATGACATCATAACTACGCACGATGATAAACATAGTAATTATGAAGCAGTATTGTACATCGACATTACAATATTGACGAAACGTATGTTCGTTATTTAGAAATTGCTTTTGAATACATGCTACTAGTGCAATCAATCTAGACATTGGATACATGATGTACAAGAAGTTGGGCTTCAGCCCAGGTAGAAATCTGTCCAGGTTGTGCAAGGTTGAACCTTGTTACAAGGTACGTTTTGCAAGGTTACGCTGCAAGGTTAAAACAGGGTTGCTGCAAGCCTGTCTGTTCCTTGCATAGCCGAAACTGACCACTGCCCTGTACCGTTAGCCTGTTTCAAGCTTGCAATAACAGAGATACCAGGTTCGCGCGACAAGGCGAAAACAAGGTTGTGCCGGCAGTTTAGCAAATCAGTGCCGCCTCTAGATGTTGAGACGTCTTCATGCTTAGCGCCCTTTTCTAGTGTCGGCGCCCCATGGCTAGTGCGCCTTCGTGCGTGGCACGAAATGGCCCCTCGTTAGACACGGCCCTGCGCTTAGCGAATAGATATCATAAAAATCCGCGGCGTGGCGTGCGCATCGCCTCAGCTGTCAGACCTCTTAGATTGAGGTTAGCATCAGTGGCGATCAGTTTGGTTCACGCGTGTTTTTGTTTGTTTAAGAAGTCGTCAGTGTTTAATGTTAACGCGTGCAAGCGTTTCTTTAGTGCACGTTGAGTGTAAACGTTTTTTTAGTGCATGTTGAGTGTAAACGTGGGTTATTCGTGTCCAGCCTTACTTTCTTAAATACGTTCCAAAAAATGTCAAAAGGATTCCTCTAGAAAAAAAATACTAACGCAGCAAACAGTATCGAATTGTTTAAATAACGATATAATTAACCATAACGATTGTGTGTACTGCATCACGCAAATGGTTAAAAATCGCGTGGACACGAATGACCAACGTTTACACGGAATGGATTAAAACATTCGGGACAAGATCTTTGGAATAAGGACCTACGAGCAGAAAATAAGTATTATCCAGCTTCCTGCATAGAAGGGTAAGTATTAATAGCTAATTTCATGAAATTATTTGCAAGAGGCAGATAGATGAATAAGTTTCTTTATTATCTCATATGCTTGTATGCTTGTCTTTCATAGAGTTGCAGATCCAGCGTTATCGATGCAGCCAGGATGGAAAAATTGCCCGGAGGAGGTACGCGAGGTTCAGGAAGGCCAGAGATTCCATCGACTCGGAGGCAAAGTAACATGGAAAGGGGACCGCAGGCATTGGTCAGTGCGGCAGCTCAGCTATCGAGTAAGTAACGTCACTGAGGTTAACAGTAGGCAGCGAAAAAAAAATTAATATCTTATAAGGAGTATTATATCGAATTCGTATTTCAGATCAGAAGAAGGAGCATAAGATCCGGTGCTCTACAGGCTACGTCGTAGGACCATGCAGAGCAATCCAGTCGTGACTGAAGATTTGGCTCCACATCTCCCGAAGATTCCTCGACAGCGATATCTGGTTCCATTTGAGAGGAATGTGCATGTTTTCTCCAGTGTCATTAACCAATTTAGTCTGAAACCTCATAGATTACTACATAATCGAAATTGAATAAGTCATCCGTCAAATTGACAGGGTTCCCTAATTCAGTGTAAAATCTCATAGATTCTTAAGATAATATTACTTCTGTTGCCTGTAATTTAATATATATATTTAACTTAACTTTTATTAAGTAATAATCAAGCCAAAAACTAACAAAAATCACTACACGTCTGACGTTTCGGTTCCTCTTCGAACCCTCTCCGGAGACACAATGAAGGATTCGTTCGAAGAAGAACCGAAACATCAGACATGCAGTGATTTTTGTTGCTTTTTGGCCTCATTATTACCTAATAAAAGTTAAGTTAAATTTATATTAAACTACAGGCAACAGAAGTAATATTATCTTAAGAATCTATGAGATTTTAGACTAAATTGGTGGAATACTTTTCCGTACATTATATTTCGCTGTACAAGAAAGGTATAGGTATTCAATTTCGATTGTTTAATAATATATGAGGTTAATTTAACTTAACTTTTATTGGGTAACAATCAGGCCAAAAAAGCAACAAAAATTACTGCACGTCTGACGCTTCGATTCCTCTCCGAACCCTCTCCGAAGACACAATGAAGGATTCATTCTAAAAAAGAACTGAAACGTGAGACGTGCAGTGATTTTTCTTGTTTTTTGGCCTGATTATTACCTAATAAAAGTTAAGTTAAATTAATATTAAACTACAGGCGACAGAAGTAATATTATCTTAAGAATCTATGAGATTTTAGACTAAATTGTTAGAATACTTTTCCGTACATTATATTTCGCTGTACAAGAGAGGTATAGGTATTCAAATTCGATTATTTAATAATATATGTGGTTAATTTAACTTAACTCTTTTATTAGGTAATAATCAGGCCAAAGCAACAAAAATCACAACACGTCTGACGCTTCGATTCCTCTCCGAACCCTCTTCGGAGACGAAATTAAGGATTCGTTCGAAGAGGAACCGAAACGTCAGACGAGCAGTGATTTTTGTTGTTTTTTGGCCTGATTATTACCTAATAAAAGTTAAGTTAAAATTATCTCATATATTATTAAACAATCGAAATTGAATAAGTCACCCGTCAAATTGACGAGGTTCCGTAAACCTAGTGATACTAAAGTAGGAATAATAAAATTTTACTCGTCTTAGTATTATACATTATTTTTCTAAATTTGTAATGCTATCGCTATATATTGTAACCCAATTTTAATTATCAATAAAATATAAAAATTTAATTCTAACCTCAAATGTTCTTCATTACCGACTCATTACCGACAACGCAACCTTGTCCCAAGCGCCATAGTCTACCTTGAAACAAGCTTGCATAGCATACTGTCACAACATTGAAACGCGTAACGGATTTGCCTTGCATCAGCCTTGTTTTGCAACCTTGCCGCAAGGTTCTACCTTGCCGGTCAACCTTGTAACAAGCTTATTTCGGGGTACGATTTCTACCTGGGAGAGGGCATGAAAATTAGACCAATCGATAGCTGGAGGTCTCAATATTAACATATCAAAATGTATCATCTGTCAATTCCCGAGAAAATGTATAATTACCTAATTAAAAACTATCGAAGTTTTGGCCCTAAGCCACTTTAATCATTCATTTCTCCTACTATATTTACTCAATCAAAAAAATGAAGCTACCAATTTGTAGCGGGGAAAATTTACTATAAAATTGATGCGAGAACCTACATGACAGAATGCACGATTAATAATTTATAATAATTTTTTGAAAGTCCCGGTGTACGAAAGTAATTTCTGAGCATGTTTCGCCAAGCAATCAGCTGTTCCCATTGCGACCACGTGATACGTGCCATGCGTAGCTTATTGTATTTTCGTACACCGGGATTTTCAAAAAATTATTATAAATTAACCGTGCATTTTGTCATGTAGGTTCTCGCATCAATTTTATAGTAAATTTTCCCCGCTACAAATTGGTAGCTTCATTTTTTTGATTGAGTAAATAATATAGGGGAAATGAATGATTAAAGTAGCTTAGGGCCAAAACTTCGATAGTTTTTAATTATTATAATTATAAATTCTCCCGGGAATTGACAGATAAGACATTTTGATATGTTAATATTGGTACCTCCAACTATCGATTGGTGTAATTTTCATGCCTGAAGCCCAACTTCTTCTACGAAGTCTAGATTCATTGCACTAGCTCATTTATTCTTACACTCGGAAGTATGATTTAGTTTCCGAAAATACTTGAAAATGAAAAAAGTGATATAATATTCGCTCTGGCAAATAAAACATCGATAATAATGGAATAATCTTCTAAAGAGAAAAAAAATGTTTTATTTAAACAATTTCGAATAATTCCCCTTCTATCGAGATACTTGGATTATTTTTGGAAAGTATGTACATCGAACTTGATAGTACAAGTGGTTAAAACTGTCATTGAAATTTATTCCACAGGCAAGGATGAACACAGTGACCCCAATGACACAATAAAAAAATTTTTAATATCATAAGAAAATTACGAGTAAAAGATTTCTACTAACGTAACATATGACGTGACTTTTGCGAATACCATATATCCATTCGTATATTTTACTGCACTATTATAGAACACCTATTATTTCGCACCCCATAGCAGGACTGGCGAAATAATACGGCATGCATTTTTATTTGTTACCTGAATAAAAAATGTTTTCTCTTAACCAAATTTTATTCGCTCTAAGAACAAAAATATTTGTTCTTTTAGTAAATCTTTGTTTGCTGCAGCAACAAATATTTTCTTTGATACCTCAGTAATATTATTTTGCAGTGGCAATTTGAAGTAATTCATTTCTGCTCTCGCAAATAATTTCTTTTGCTACGACTGCGGAAAAATTTTTTCGATGTGCGATCAAAGCCATGGCTAGAACATGTACACACATGGCTGCTCGAAGTGTTGGCGCACAAAACGGGAATGCATAGAAGCCCGGATAACACGCTTGTCCGAAAGGCGTTTTAAAAGACGTCTTTTTTGGGATGTATTTGTGGACGTACGAAAAGTCAACTTAAAATAACTTTTCGTACGTCCGCAAAGATGGCTTTTCATAGTCACCAAAAAGACGTCTGCTTTGGAACACGGACACCGGCAGAGACGTCTAAACGACAAATTAGAGACACGCCGGAGATATCTAAAATCCGGGACATCAGATACGATTCGCGGTACACTTGAAGACATCCGTGACTCCTTGTAGACGTCTTTTCGGCAATTTTCGGATGACTCGGTGTTACCTGAGAGCATGCGTCTGCAATGAGCAGTGCCAACTTCGGTGTTTTTTATTGCGATAAATCGGAGTGGTGGTAAAAAAATAGGGGAAGAGGAACTAATTGAACGGCGAAAAAAAAATAAACATCCTACTGTAATTTAAAGCTCCACAGTAGGTACATCACAAATTCGGATTGAGAGAAGTCTAAGAAGTACAAAACAAAAAATAACGGAAACACATAAAAAATAATTACATATCGAGCACAATGAGATTCATTGAACATGCTACGCACGTTATACTTCTGCGATTCTATAGCCTGCGATACACAAGACAACCTTTTGTCCCGTATCTCGCATCAATTCCGCCGATGTACGACGTTTCCCCGCGAAATTAAAACGAACGACCAGTCGTCGGAGCACCGAATGGCTCTATCAAAGCCCGGCCAGACTCTCGCCCCACGGACAAGTCCTCGTATCCGTACGTGCCTTCCCTTCCAACGAACGCGTGCGTGCTTATAGGCACCTCGCCTCCTCGCTTCCGGAGGACGTCGCGCGACAGAGCGCCGCCTGTGCGTCATACTACGAGAAGCACAAGCGGCTCCTTTATTATATGCCGACTCGCGCACGCGCCCTCGTGCGAAGGCGCGGACGAGAATACACCGCAAAATATTGGTTTTCGCCCGGATCGCGCTGCGAGTTTGTTTAGGTCTGTTGTTCTTGGACTCGGTTCCTTTCGTGCCGCCGCGGAAGAGGTGCGCGCGCGATGGAAGAGGAAAGGGACGTCGACGGAAATATCGTCCGTGAGGACGAGAGTCTCGAACCGATTACCTGTATACAATTTCGTTAAGAGGCCGACATACCAGGCCCACTAGTTTCTCCTGCGGGGCAGCGGTGAGACGAGGTAATGTCAAAACGCTAGAAGGGGGTGGAGCTACGCGAGGTTAGCGATGTTGCCGAATGCATGCAGTGTGGACACGGTCCGGTTAGGTTAGGTCTTACGCCGGCCTCAGTGGCGAGAGCATGGCTCGCTCCCGTTTAGACCGGGATACCGCGTCGCGCGCGCGTTCCAAGTGTCTCCGGGATTGGCGTACGTCATTTCACCAATGCTTCGATAGCGCAACGGTTAAGTTGCCGGGCTGGGGGTCTCGATGTCGCGGGTTCAATTCTTGTTGGGATTTTTTTTTTATTAACTTTTTTCATTCGATTACAACCTTTTCTTGTTATAGAAAGTGGTTTACATTATCGAATAAAATAAGAGTTTCAATTTTTTTCATAGTTTTACGTTATTTTCTTCCTCGTTGAGGTGAACCAATATTATTAGAAAGAACAGTTGGAAGCATCGTTACATTTTTTATTCTTACATTTCGTCATGGGAATTTTTGGCTGCCGGAGATTTTATACACGATTTTTTGGATAATAATTGTCGAAAAAACATTTGAAGCACACCGTATTTTGACACCATGAACATTTGACGAATGGAACTTTGCCACACGCACATTTACACTTTAAAAGCGTTATGGGAAAGCAAATTTCATTGACATTTTCGAAAAACGGCCTGGTTGGCAATAATATTGGTTCACCTCAACGAGGAAGAAAAAATAACGTAAAACTATAAAAACAATTGAAACTTTTATTTTATTCGATAATGTAAACCACTTTCTATAACAAGAAGGGATTGTATAATCGAATGAAAAAAGTTAATAAAAAAAAAAAATCCGACAAGACTTGAACCCGCGACATCGAGACTCCCAGCCCGGCAACTTAACCGTTGCGCTATCGAAGAATTGGTAACATCATGCACGCCAATCCCGAAGACACTTGGAACACGCGCGCGACGCTATTCCAAGAAGTTTTCAAGACAAAATCGATTTGACATCTGCCGGGGTCCCCTTGTGAGATACGCCCTTACGTGATAAGACCGACGATATTCTGCTATTCGTGGCGGAGACAAATCTGACAACCCCGCAGTCCGTACGTAGTGAAGACGCTAGATGGAAGCATTACTCGGCTGATAAAAGTAGACGAGTAATATGTTTGAAATAAAGGTTTTCTGCAATGGGCTTTCAGAAATCTTTCGTGCAAAAGGTGGTAGTACCTTGTACAAGGTTTATTTTAGGGTCCCATAGAAGAATTCATTTCAATACTTTGATTGTTTCCGCGTTTACAACTTGCAAAATATAGGTATATTTGTGAGGTCGCCGATGGATTACAACAAAGAAATTTATTTATTTTTTTCTATAGGGCCCTAGATTTATGTCTTTTAAGTGTGGTGGCGAAAAGTACAAAAGGTTCTTATGCACCATGTTGGAATTATCGCTTTACAGCCGCGACAACTTTTCGGGCGTTTCCAGACGGGGTGTGTCGGCCTCTTAAGGCGCCGCGATCGATTCGACGGGGGCGTCGAAGATACGCCGTTCGGAAAGAGGGTCGGGAAAGAGGAGAGGATTATTTGTGGCGGCCGCGGTATAATCTCTTTGGAACCTATTTCCTAAGCAAGACAATCGTGGCAAGGCCCGCGAGTGGGAGTGCGTACGGTATGGCATAGTATAGTATAGTCGCGCAACTATGTACCTCGCACTCGGGTAGGAACCGTACAGCCAAGATGCGTAATAAACATCGCGTCGATTAGATGGGGTCTGAAATAGACAGATCCCAATTGAAC
The DNA here is from genome assembly GCA_963678675.1 of Xiphydria camelus. Taxonomy (NCBI): domain Eukaryota; kingdom Metazoa; phylum Arthropoda; class Insecta; order Hymenoptera; family Xiphydriidae; genus Xiphydria; species Xiphydria camelus. Next base: position 22,632,976 of record OY783191.1, read on the forward strand.
GAATCCCGATTGGACAGGTCCCAATTGGAGACACGACCCGAACGGATAGATCCTGCATATATAGACAGGATCCCAAATAGACGAGATCCCGAATAGACGAACACTGTAACGCGTCACTTTGGGATCCTGTACATTCTGGGTCCCATCTATATCTGTGATCCCATTTGAGGTTCCGTCTATATTTGGGATCCGTCGTTACGAAATCCGTCCTATAATCTGCACGAGCTAAAGTTGCTGTACAGTTTACGCTCATTAATCTATCCTGGTATTGTAATCCCAATAGTACAATATCCAACTATTTCACAGTAATTATAACTATTGGGTTGATGCATAAGTTCCCGCCGTTTGTTTTCATTTTTAAATTGCGCGTTAAAAATAAAATGTTTTTCCATAATGTTTTGTGTTAATCGAAAGACAAATTTTTGCTCCACAAGATAGTGTATTTGATTTTTTGGTTGGAGTTAATTTTTGTTAATTTTCAGATCATTTAAATAGAGTGTCAAGTCGACAAAAATGAGCATTTTCGACACCATCTTCTTTTTGCGTTTAATCGAGGTGCCAAAGCCACGGAAGCGGCTCGCGAGATTTGTGCTTTGGCACCTCGATTAAACGCAAAAAGAAGATGGTGTCGAAAATGCTCATTTTTGTCGACTTGACACTCTATTTAAATGATCTGAAAATTAACAAAAATTAACTCCAACAAAAAAATCAAATACACTATCTTGTAGAGCAAACAATTTTCTTTCGATTAACACAAAACATTATGCCAAAACATTTTATATTGTGGGATTCCAGTTTATTAACAAACAGCACGACCGATTCACCTCGCGGCTTCCTCATACAACACATCAACAGCATTCTTCTCCTAGCGACGTCTTCGTTTTGGACTCTTGATTGATCCCTTAGCAACGGGCGCGTCGCATTGGCCCGCCGCCTCGTCATGGCTCGCACCCTACAATATTAATTAACGCGCAATTTAAAAAAGAAAACAAACGGCGGGAACTTATGCATCAACCCAATACTAAACGCACAATACCATAAAAGTGACTCCTACAACTAGAATAATTTTCACCCAGCAAGACAGTTCATTTCACCCCCATCTTTTCTCTCCATTTGCAAATAGATAATAATAATCCTCCTCGTAATTCTTATACAAAAGCTGATCGATACTACGAAAATGACTCGACATAGAAATAATTTACTTTACAAACCAATGATTATAATCGGCCAGTCTCGCCACGTAATCCCGCGCGATCGCATATGTACGTTACGGCGCGCAGTCTCGTTGAATCGATAATCGGCGCACCTGAAAAGAACGATCCAGTGCGATAATCGCGCGCTCGCACCGCAGACCGACCGCCGCGTATAATCCACAGGAGCGATAAAACTCGCCGCGCGGCACGGGGGAGGCGCCGCGATCGTAAGCAGAAGTCAAATTCGCAAAAAGTGCCGCGCGCGAACGGCGGTGGTGCCCCTCCCCCTCCCCTCTGCCGCCCCCTCCCCGCACAGGTTTTATGCTCGACGTCCATAGCCGCCCCTTTTCGCGTATTTGCTTTTTGTTCGTTCGTTTCCTCGACGCTCGTTCGCATTAAGAACCGAACGTCCAATTAAGGCAGTCGACTTCGTTACGGGTATCGGAATAGCGTGGCGCACGGTGGGTTTACATTTACATATATTTCTACTCGCGTACCAGGAGTCGTTACGAAGCCCGCGTGGTCCGCGGAGGGGCGGCGGGGGAGGGGGAGGCGGAGGCGGAGGCGGAGGCGGAGGAGGAGAAGAAGGGGGAAGTGGAGGTGAAGCGGACGAGGAAGAGAGGACTCGGCGAAGGGTTCGCGATTTTAAGTGCGAGGCCATTTCGCTCTCTCGGACGTCGATACGCACGGAAGGAGTTTCGATCCCTCGAGGCACGCAGGGGATGAAACGACCTCCTCGTCTCTTTCGTTACCCCTCCTGTACCTCCTCCTCCTCCTCTTCTCGTCTTTCCTCGCCGATTCGCGACGCACGAGCAGGCAGGTGCACACGCGCGCGCGCGCCCTCCGTGGAGGGGTTGCAAGAAACGAGCTCCCCTTCATTGTTGGCCGGACGGACTTTTCCTGAAAGGAGGAGGGGTACGTCGAGAATCGGCGGGAGGATAGAGCGCCGAGAGAGGGAACGGAGGGGAGGAACGATCGGCGCGGTCGGAAGAGGCGCTCGATCCACGTGCCTCGGAAAGGAGTCGAATTAATCCCCCGTTAACGAACTCCTTAGTCTGGGTGACGAAGAGAGCGTAACGAGCCACGCAATCATCGTGATTCGTTGATTTTGACGTGGACTAATCGGGAGTGGGATGAGAGGGGGGCGGGGGGTATTTTAGAACAGGATATAACGTGGATACGTATATGCTGCACATATGTGTGTATTATAGCGCGCATGATGATGCGTTGCCTTCGAACGCCACTTCTGGTCTGCTTCTTTTTCTTCGAATCTCCGTCCAGAGAAACCGATTTGTTTGAATGCGAAGACCGATGAAAACATTTACGAGTACCTATAAACTAATCAGAGCCGGGTAAATCGTTCGTCCGGGTGCCTCTTTACCGTGAAGTTGGGTCGATATATGTACCTTCGCTGGAGTGCGGTATGGAGAAGAAAGGCGTCCGGACGAACCGGTGGGTGTCGGATGAGCGTAGTAGCTCTTCTTGGTTTACCGTAGAAGGGAGCGTATTCTTTTCCCTTCTCTCTTTCTCTTGAGCGACTCGCGCATAGAAGCTTACTTGCTACAGCACAGGGGTGTAAGAAGCACCCTACGCGTCCTTTTTCGCGGGTGAAACGATTCAAAGTATTACGCCACCCAGAAAAATTTAGTATCCCAGTTTTACCAAGAAACCAGTTTGGTGGCGCTGCTTTCTGCATGCACACATTCATACGTTTAATAATGTGCAATGGAGGTACATCTAGCGTCAATGATTCTGATCGATCCGCTGTGGGTGACGGTAGTTTTATTGAATCGACCGTAGTTGAACGGTACGAGCGGATCTTCTTGTTTTGCCATGAAGCAGCAATTAGGTTGGCTGGGCAAAACTGAAGCAGATGGCGCCACCGAGCTAAACACCCGCGGGCAAATTAAAACGGTTATAATATAATATATTATTAATGCTGCACTGTTGCAGATTTGACTGTATTGTGACTGGTAAACAAATTTCTAAAAATGAATTACGGTGATATGAAAGTGAAACAGTTGAAGGAATTGTTAGTTGCTCTTAACGCCAAAACTGGTGGAAGAAAACAAGATGCCTACTATACCCCTACTTATAAAGTAGGCACTGGCTCCTGCCATATTGATATATCGATACCTTACTTTGAAAACCTTGTAAGTGCAATTTTTGACAAAAATGCCATTTATAGCTTACTGTGTTCAGATTTTAAACCTTAACGCAGTAAGTTATAAATGGCATTTTTGTCAAAAATTGCACTTACGAGGTTTTCAAAGTAAGGTATCGATATTTCAAATCAAGCGGTAAATAAGGGCGTTTAGCTCGGTGGCGCCTAAGTTTACTTCCTCGACCACCAGCCAACCTAATTAAATTTAGCCTTCATGGCAAAACACTAAGATTCACTCAAATTTCTCGGCTATGGTCGACTTGATTGAAGTACTGTCAACCAGAGCGGGTCGATCAGATTGGCGCTAGGTGTACAAGGTTATTCACTAGACCAGCAACATAGCAAACATAACGTCTACAATTTGTAGAACTACAGACGATGAGCGTCATCATCGATTGGTCGTGGTGGGTAGGAGAGATTAAGCAGGATCGGGAAGTGTAATGATGAAACTTTTAGACCGAAGTAGGTACGCCTGATTCTTACCAAATTTCACTCTAGTTCTAGTTAGAATCAGTAGTCGTACCTAATTTAGTTCAAAAGTTTTATCACTACAGTTGCCAATCCTGCTTAACCTCTCCAATCCAACACGACCAATCAAGGAAGACCCTCATCGTCTATAGTTCCATAAATCGTAGACGTTATGTTTGCTATGTTGCAGGTCCAGTGAATAACCCTGTACGTACGAATCATTTCTCAGAAAACCTCGCGCCACTCGTAATCGGATAATGCGGGATTAACAACGCTACCGGTAATCTTTACTCGCACACTCCGCGAGCAAGCGAACCTTTCTTGTATACGGAAGCCGAACAGCGGTCCTGCTCGATCGCGCGGTCGAAGCTCGGCGTCCACGGTCGGAAAATCGTCGGGCCGGAAGAATATTCGTTCGTATACGCGGTCAAAGAATCCCTTTACAAAAGTATCCGCTTTTCTCGGCAGGGCAATGTTCCCCTTCTCGAGGGAGCTTACAAGGCCTCGCGTGAATGCGCGAACGCGTGAATGGTCCTCTTTCACGGGGACCGAATATATCCACCAGCTGCTTGGGAAAACGGCGGCGCCGCTGCCGCGCGTACGCCCTCCGAGTTGTTGCGACGTATAGAAGAGTAGGTAGGTACCTGCAGCGGAGCGGATGAACGAGTATCTTGCGGTGTGAGACGCGCGAACCTTTCGACTGCGGTCTGCGCCCAGGTGACGCGGTGACTGTCGGAGTGACGTGTGATTTCCCGGGAGGGCTTCTTAGTCCATGCTAATCAAGGGCAAGAGGAGTATCGATTCGCCTCGCTGCAATTTCAATTCGACTCGTGTCTAAACCTTATCTTATACGAAGAAAATGTTCCACTCGATAATACTACAAGGTGAACATGATAATGCGGACTGTAGAAATTATAATCTGTCGAGCTTTTTAGAAGTCCAGGCGACGAGCGCGATCACTGATTAGTCCTGACAGATGGGAGAGGTTAATCGGGGCTGGAATCCGTCGGTAATGGCACTTTTCAATCCAGGTAGGTAAGTCTGATTGTAACCAGATTTCAATCTAGTCATTGGTTACCTCGACTGAAAAGTTTCTTTTTGCCGATTGATTCCATTCCTGATTAACCCCCCGTGATTACCGCGGGTCCAATTGACCCAGGCTCCAATTTTTGAAGCTGATTTTTCTTTCTTTTTGCGTAACCATAACTAGTAGACTCTCGTCGAATCTTAAAATAAATGGCTTCTTCTTAAGAGTTGTACTACCGACATTTTTCGGACTTTGGAAATAATGGTTCTTAAAACGCGCACTATAGAACTATTTATTTCTTCAAAGTACCATATCCCATGAGTTAGTGAAGCAGCTCATTTTTCACGCATTTAGATATTCGTGACTTTGTTTTGAATATGTAATTATTTCATATCTTACGTTGACGCGATGATTCCATATTTGGCAACACTGGAAGAATGTTTCATAATTTGTTGGTCTCATTTGGACGAATACTGTTCATACGGCTACTATTTAAAAATCGATTGAGTTCATATGACTCATGTGTGTCCACCACGGAACTGTACGGATGTGTGACTACGGACCTTAGGTTAACCTTTCCTACCAATCAGGACTAATTATTATCTAGTCGTGCTCTTCGGCTATACTTCATATAAGCTCGATATATTATAATTCCTATGGCTTGCATTCTCATATCCACCGTGTATACGGGGTGTTCCGCTCGGGATAGTCATTGCGGGTGTGATCTAATTTGCCCATATTTATCCCGCCGACCAATGATGGATTGACGGCATAAGTATTGACTGACAGTCAGAACTCGGTTGTCAGTCAATTTTATGCAGTGAATCTATCATTGACCGACGGGACGAGTATAGGCAAATTAGGCTACACCCGCCATGACTATCCTGAGCGGAACATCCTGTATGTCCATCGACACATAATTACGAAACGTAGGTACCAATATTGTACGATGTCTTTTTTCTTTTATAGTAAATATGTTTATTTAGAGAATAATTCATTCCCTACAATGTCGATATTATCGAGGAACGCGTATGTAATAATTTTCAATAACTGGGTAATGATGAACTTGATTGAAAATGTTCCACTTGATATAACTATACGCCCCTCGATACATCATTATGGAACGTACCGATATATATTGATGTACAATTTCTTCTCTCGTCTATAGCGTGTTCATTTCGCGAGTATTTCATTCGCTACAATGTCAATACATACTACGATTATCGAGGGACGCGTATATGTAATAATTATATTATCATAAACTGATTGTGGTAAAACTTAATTACGTCATTCGCGAGCGGCACATTCTTCGGGGCCTTTTGTGCGAAAATCACTAATCCAACCCTACGATCTTTTCTACTCCAACGCGTAACTCAAGAAGACCATTATAAATATATCAACAAAATATGCCGTAGATTACGCACGATTAGTACACCCGACGACCGACGTCGGACTCATCGGACTACTTATCTCCCCTTCTCTTCCCCACCAATACACAAACGCCGCGCTAAACCAATTATTCCATTGTACAACCACCCCGCCACAATCGAATCCACAAGACGCAGCGCGCGATGTCGCCGCGTCGTTTTATTTCTGAGAGGCTCGCGTTCACTCGCAGGTTCCCGACGATCGAGTCCCCCCGCCATGAGGACTTTCGAGTACGCCCCTGGATATCGCACTCGGTTAACCCCGCCGCACATTGAGAGGCAGGCGACGTAGGCGACGCAGGGCAGGACAGTGCAGGTTTCTGTATCCTGTACAATTCAATAGACCCGCGCGAATTGGGACGCAGAGTAGGGTAGTGCAGGACTGTGCCTACGCGGCGCAGTCTCCTGGACACAGTTTCCTGCGCGCGTGCGAAGCAGTTTTTGGCTTAGCGGAAGGGGAGAGTGGAGAAATGCCGATCACTTAAGCGGAATTAGACCTAACGCAGTAAATTTTTCTCTAAATTTGAAAATAAACAACTGTAACAAGTCTTTAGAGTATAAACTTTCTGAATCTTTTGTTGAAATTTCGATTAAATGAATAAATGTGTCTTGAAGCCACGCAATTAATTCTGCGTCCGACTCTGACTCGGAACTGTCCAGAAACAACGCCATGATTAAAATAAAAAAGCTCTTTCTATGTCCAAATAATATTATTTTCTATTCGTACTCGCACGCCAACACTTCATAACAAGAACTGCCAGGACTGAGAACTGCCGTCCTGCTTTCCAATATGCGCTCATACTGCGTAGCATGTGTTTTTTTCTGCCCTGCGTCGCCTACCCTGCCCTGCGTCGCCTACGTCGCCTGCCTCTCAATGTGCGGCGGGGTTAAGAGTCGTCGTCGTCGTCGTCGTCGTCGCGGGAGTTCGTGCGACGACAAAGAAGCGCGCGCGTGGTAATGCGATCGCTTCTCGGCTTTAGATTAATAGTCCCCATCGGCCCCCGACGCCGCGCGAAGTTCCTCTCGCGCGCGGTACTTTCTGATTTTCGTAGGGGTCGCAAATGGTTACTGCGGAGGGGAGAATGGACGCGGGGAAGGCGGTAGTAGGTGCGAATAATTTCTTCGCAGAGCGCGCGCGTATAGAAGGATCCCCGCGAAAGAAGGAGAAACGAGCGGCTCGGTCCGCGCGCGGGGTGCGGTGGTCGATTCGAGGAACGACGTAGCATCGAGCGCTAAGCCCCGAAGGGTGGAATATAGTACATATATACGCAGGGACGAAAAGGCGAGGGAGCGCCGCGCCGTATCGAATCGAGACGTTTACTTTTTCTTACTCGGCGCGGGTGGGACGATATCACAGCGGTTCTCCGCTGTTGACGAAGGAGGGAGACGAGATCGCGGATAAATAAACATCGCCGCGAGTCTGTCGTCTGCGCGCGGAATTCTTTTGCGCCACGCCATTGTCAAAGCGATAGGGATGGGAGAGAAAGGGAAATAAGAAAAGAGAAATGGAGAGAGGAGAAGAAGAAAGAAAAAAGGAAAGAGAAAAGGAGATGGAGTCGATCCATACGCAGACGAAATGACCAGATACCGAACTCATCTCGAATCCTTCAAAGTGGAACCGAAAAACGTTCGTTTCGCGTGGAGAGAGAGAGGGGGGAGGGGAGGGAGGGAGGGGGGAAGGGGGAGAGGGGAGGGAGGGAGGGAGGAAGGGGAGAGGGAGGGAGAGGGAGAGAGAGGGAGGGAGGGAGAGAGAGAGGGGAGGGAGGGAGAGAGAGGGGGAGGAAGAGAGAGAGAGAGAGAGAGAGGAGGGAGGGAGGGAGAGAGAGAGGGAGGGAGGGAGAGAGAGGGAGGGAGGGAGGGAGGGAGGGAGGGAGGGAGAGAGGGGAGAGAGAGAGAGAGAGAGAGAGAGAGAGAGAGAGAGAGAGAGAGAGAGAGAGAGAGAGAGAGAGAGAGAGAGAGAGAGAGAGAGAGAGAGAGAGAGAGAGAGAGAGAGAGAGAGAGAGAGAGAGAGAGAGAGAGAGAGAGAGAGAGAGAGAGAGAGAGAGAGAGAGAGAGAGAGAGAGAGAGAGAGAGAGAGAGAGAGAGAGAGAGAGAGAGAGAGAGAGAGAGAGAGACTACCTCCCTACCCCCCTTCGCCATCACAAAAAAAAGACGCGACGCGAAAGGACGAGAGTAAATGGCTGAATTCCTGAACCCACGAAAATAAAAAATTAACCTTCCCCTCCATTTTCGTATACGGACCACGGCAGCAGATCTATCGGGAGCGCGAGCGCATTTCCAATCCCGAAGGGCATCTGGCTTAGAAGGGACGGAAGTCGACCGATTTCGAATGCGACGCATCGCCGAATCGCGGCAAGAGATCCCATCTCCGACGGCCGCGGGGAGTGTCGAAGGAGTGTCACGAAACGAGCGTCTCGGGGCCAAATCAATCTGCGATCCGTTCAATCTGGGAAAAGTCCCGCGCAATCTACCACTCGATCTTCGCGGCGGCGTGCCTCACGAGCTCCTTCCACTTTGGCGGATCAAAGTTTCTCGGCTCGGTCGGGGTAACGTAGAGTCTCGGGTGGAGATGCGGGGAAAAAACGGCGAGGCGGCCTTTTGTACACTGTGAGAAAAATTTGTATTTTTAATATAATTATATATAATGCTATCATGCAATTATGAAAATTAATATACTCCCTTGTGAAATTTTTATTAAACATTTCTTGAACTTTACATACAATTCAATTACATTCAATATAAATTTCATTATAAAGTATATTAATTTTCGTAACCACGTATAAAATAAAAGTTACTTATATGCAAAAAAAATTACGAGTATATTAACTTTAATTCCTACACATTTTTTTATATCTACTCGATCACGTCGCCGATGGCGAGACACGAGAAGAAGTTGCACCTCTCGCGAGTTTCCGAGCGTGATGGATGCACCATCGCGATCGGGCAATAAAAGCAACAGTCGATGGACATATTTTTCGAATCAATATCATTTCATTTATCGTGGTAAAGATTACAGCGTATTAAATTATTTTTATTTGATTCGAAGGGATTTCTTGTGTAGTAAGTCATGTACCTAACGTTATTAGGACTGAGAAGGAGATGAGGGAAAATCGTTGCGACATGACAGAAAATGTCAGGACTTAAAGTTAAATTGATATCTTTTACATATTAATGTAAATCAGTCAATGGAACTTATGTCTTATTTATTTCGAAAAGTTGTACTTAATTTCAAAATTTGTAGTAACCAAGGGATGGTCCGAGCAACCTATAACATTATGGGAAAGGCAAAAAATAATAATATATATAACTCTTATTCAATTATTAGGAACCACGAAATACTATTTAGATACTTGTGGAAACAACTTCCTTAATTTTTTCTCAACTCCCACTTTACAATCTATTGTAGATCGTACTGAAACGAAGAACTTTGCAGTGAGCCATATCAGGCACTGTAACCGTACAGGTTTTGCCTTAGCAACACCGAAGTTTGTTCAGTCGCTACATCGCACCATGATACGTACATACTTCAGCTGAGACCACTAATTAATTTCAAAGCTCAATTCGCTTCTTCCCACTTAATTGTAACAGCCTGGAGGGGCCTGCAAAAGAACGAGCAAGACGCGGCATCGAATGATTCCCCGTTGAAATTTGAGAAACTCTGTTTTCCAAGTCTCCCCCGAGAGCCATTAATAGGAGTCGTCGAGGTTTGAGTTCGAGGGAGGCTTCCCCTCCGTTCGAGAGTCAAGTCGGTCGGCGTCTGTTCTCCGCACAATTTGATCGCAACGCTGCCCTTCTTAGCGCCTAGCGGACGAAGAACGCGCAGCGCTACGCGGCGGTAAAGAAACGACGCGACGCGTGCGAGATCCAAGCGCATGCGCCGTGTGCGCGACGGTGGGAGGTAATGCTCCGAGCGGAAGGGGAAGAGAAGATGCCCGCGCGCACACGGTCTGGTAAATTGCCGGTGTGCAGTGACCCTCGAAACTGAACTGTTGCTGCCCCGGGGCTTTAACGATAAAACGTGAGCGAAAGGGCAAACGGCGAAAGGTGGTCGGCGTCGTGCCGCGGGGGCAGGCGCGCGCGATTTTATTCCATTTGATATTCGATTAGAGAGAGAGCCGACTTTGATTCTCCAACGGGAGGGACGGCGTGCGCGAGAGTGGGAAGTGAGGCAGGAGGAGATTCGTTCGCTTCTTCGCTGTTTGCGCCGCGCGGAGCGGCGTGGGACTTTTTAATTTAACGTCGATGTTAGGGTTTTAGGACGATTCGAAAGGGGCGAGAGAATTGACGTTCCTTTCGCACTCGATGCCTTTCGTACTGCTGCTGCGACGGCGAGGTCGTTCGTGCGTCGCTCTTCGCACAAAAGCGAGCGAAGACGCACGAGGTTATGCGGGCCGCGGTGTATAGGAGTCCTTTGCGTCGGTCGGAGGATCGCGGGATTCAAAGGAGGGGACTTGATTGGAGTTCTTCGATCTGCCCGATCTGTCTGTATATCGTAACGTTTCGTGAGAGGTATGCGGAGGTTCGTTTTACATAACAGTTTGAGAACTCCATCGCGTTAGATCTCCAGTTGCGCGTGCACGTATTAGTACAAGATCCGAACTAGAGACGTTCTTCACCGATCTGCTTACCGGATGAAAAGTATTTTTTATCAAACATAATACGTCAATGAACATATCGCGTATGGGTAGGCTAATAAAATATGCTCAAGACTACCCTTAAAACTATATAAACAGGTGAGCTGATATGAGCAATTTGCACCGATCTGCTTACCAATTAAACTATATATGAAAATAAAGATAATTTTATTGCAAACACGATGGTATAACCCTACCTGCAAAAAATCGGTCATGAATCAGGGTTGTAAGGCTTTGAAATTTATCGGAGCTAGCCAAGATGCGCGTACTACAGGGAAATTTGCTCGCTTTTTCTCGGCATTTTAGTAGTGTTATCTTTGTCAATCGTACGAGGAAGCAGCATGTACGCACTCTCTCTCATCTAACCGTCGCGTCGCGCCCACTTCCTACGTTGCGTCCTATAGCAAATTTCCCTGTAGTACGCGCATCTTGGCTAGCTCCGATAAATTTCAAAGCCTTACAACCGTGACTCATGACCGATTTTTTGCAGGTAGGGTTATACCATCGTGTTTGCAATAAAATTATCTTTATTTTCATATATAGTTCAATTGGTAAGCAGATCGGTGCAAATTGCTCATATCAGCTCACCTGTTTATATAGTTTTAAGGGTAGTCTTGAGCATATTTTATTAGCCTACCCATACGCGATATTTTCATTGACGTATTATGTTTGATAAAAAATACTTTTCATCCGGTAAGCAGATCGGTGAAGAACGTCTCTAGTTCGGATCTTAGACTATATAGCAGAACGAAATTTCGAATGCGTCGGCTAATCGAAGAAATTACATGGATAAAAATTGTACTCGAATTATTTATGAACTGCGGCATTTCATTCCATAGATCTATAGGCCACGAGTGTTGGCGTTTTCACATTCCAGGACGCGAGATTTATTTTCATCTTTAGTGATGACTTTTTGTTGTAGCGATTACTCAATGTCTGCATAGACCTAGTTTCGAGATTGACTTACAGAATGAAAAGAATAAGACATAAAAATGTCAATCAATCGCGAACGCTTTGCATATTGACATCCAGCGAATCAATATCTAATTATTTCTCATTCTTTAAAACGGAATCCGGAAAGAAAGATCGGAAAGAAATACGGCGAATCTCATGGTATGATCGTTTCAATACCGTAAGACTGTAAGGACAAATACACAGAGTTGAGGCGACAAATTTGAAGTTGAAACAAGTGCATATCTACTTGAAACAATAGGGGACTTGCACATATTTTTTTAACATCATAAATGGATTGAACATGTAAAAAAATGTGGGACGTGTTTTTTTATTTTTTTTTCTGACGCGAAATTAAGCCGTAAGAAATTAATAAAGTTTGCGATAAATCCCGCCCACTTGAAACAGCCGGTCGAGCGGCACGCCGTGCCGTGACGTCACTATCCTAGATATAGATATACTAGAAGGCCTGCAGGCGGACCGTTACCATGTACAGTGACGTCACTATACATGGTAACTAGTGCCGCCCATAACGCGGAGTTTCACTGGGGAGACGTGGCCATGCTACTTTTAAAGTAATGTTTTTGGGGTAGAAGTTTTTTTTATCAAGTTTTTACTATTGGTACTGTGTTTTGAATAACTTTAACTATTATGTTTGCTGTGTTTCATACAAAATAAAATTTTATGCAAGTTCCCTATTACATCGTGAGGTTCGCCGTATTCAACCTCACCGTATGATCGAAAGTAGCATATGTTTTTTCAGTGTATAAATATGTATTTTCGATTGCAATACGACAACTGAAAAAGAATTTCTATCTCCATTTCATCTCGGTTAAACCACACCAAAATCCTTGAACGAGATGGTAAGGTGGGAAAGAAAATTAGTCCAAAAGAGAAAAACGCCCAACGATTCCCTCTTACGAGTGAATTCCCTCCCGCCTTCGTCATCATCCTACCCCTTGCCGTCTAAGAGCGGGGAAAAGAGTTCGCTGCTGCGTTAGGTAATGTTGCCACGTAAGGACGAGCTGCGAAGCACCATTACCGCGCATTGGTCCATTACTTACGGCCACCCGGGTTGCGCGGAAACTTTCCCGATTACCGAACTTTTCCGATTCGAGGAACGACTTGCGATTTCGCCGATCGGCGTCCTATACCAAGTCCGCTCTTCGCTTCGAAGACGCCGTATATCGAGGGTCGATCTTCGTCCTTTGTCTTACTCGAAATTTTATGTAATATGCAATCTGTGTTGAAAATATATGTATTGTATCTTTAGGTGAGCAAAAATGAAATAATATAATGACGACTAACATCTAGTACACTCTGTTAAAAATGTGCCGACTCGGGAATAATTTATGAATAAATTCTTAACGTGATCTTAATATTTTTCAATACATTTTCGACACAGATTGCATATTACATAAATTTTCCTTCGTCCATCACTTCTACATCGATAATTCTTAAATAAAATTGTTTAAACAATTTTAATCGTTTAACAACAATTTCTGAATTGCTAACGTTATTGATGCAAACAATGTTAAACAATTTTAATTATTTAAACAATTGTAATTGTTTAACGATATGAATATCGAAGGTACGTAGTCATGCAGTATTGAAAATACGGCCTAAAGCCTTGTACGCACTGCGCGTTCCAGTGTACGCGAGTCTTCGCACACAAGTAGGTATCTACACTTCCTTTTGTCGCGACGACCCGCGGCCAGTCGGTATTTGACGCACATCAAAGGAAAGTGTAATTCTGTGCGAAGGCTCGCGTACACTGGAACGCGCAGTGCGTACAAGGCTTTAGGTACTGAAGGGTAGACTGGGAACGCGAAGCCGTACGCGAGAACCGCCAACCGACCCGCCGAAGTGACTCGTTACGCTACTGTTCAAATAATTATAACAAATTTGTTTATAAAATGGCTGTACTTTTGAATGGACGACTGGAAAGAACAAGAACGTGGCTACATGCTCAATTTTTTCAAATTTTTAAAAAGTGTCGAGACCCGAAAAACAGGCATTTGAAAAACTATTTGTTTAAAAAAAGGATTAATTATTAATTTTGTTCTCGTTTCTTATTTTGCTCATAAAATTCAAGCCTTTCCAAGTGAGTGTGCCAAATTTCATTAAGCTGTGATTTTTCCTTTTAACGCTATAATTTATTGAATCCAATCGATCAGAAAATGTTAGTGTTTTCTTTTGCAATTTTTTAAAATTTTTAAAAACGGTTTGGCATACGTATTTGTAATGCATGTGACAACAACATATCCAAATTTGAAGAAAATTTTAATTTGACTCCAAAAGTGACAGATTTGGCATGGAATTACCCAAAAGCAACGGATAAAGTAAGCTGCCAGTAAATGCAAGAATAACTTGTATTTTTAATATAATTTTATACAAAACTTTTATCAAATAGTACACGTAATTATGAAATTTAATATACTCCCTTGAGAATAAAAAGTGAATTGCACTTTGTGTGCAACTGTATTAAATTGAATATAAATTTCGTAACAAAGTATCTATAGATATTAATTTTCATAATAATGTACCTACTAGATAAAAGCTTTATACATAGACAATTATATTAAGTTTAATACAATTTTTTTCACAACATATACATGATATCATCTCTTATTCATTTACCCTTAATTTTACAATTATATTAGAACGAATACAATATTCATAACGGTGTAATTTAATTTTAATAATCACATATTGGATAAAAGCTTTATATTTACACAATTGTATTAAGTTTAACATAATTTTTTGACAGTTTCTACGTGATATCGTGACTTCTTCGTCTACCTATAATTTGATTAAAGATACGATTCAGAAACAAATTTTCTTTTTGTTACCTTCAAGGGTAGATAAATATTTTAAACTCGTTTCATAATTTTCTACATTTGAGTGATATTTGAAAAAAACTATAAGTAAGTACATAAGTAGCTTTATCGTCATTGAACTAAATGAATTTTGCGCCGAAATTAAAAATTCTTCCTTAACTTTTTCCTTTCGCAAGTCCATAGCCTTCTCTTATCCGATTCCGACTAATCGCATGGGATTAAGATTCGAAAAGCCCGATGAATCGTGCTTACCACGAGTCGGCTATTACGGGACAAGCGGTTCAAACCACTGACGGGGACTGATATCGAGTACAAAAAGGTACAATGAATCATAAATAAGCCGTATTTAATTAGAACGGATTACATTAAACATCGGCGGCACGCGAGACTCTCGGTGGTCTCGTAAAAACGTCACGTATATTCTCACGGGCGTAACGCGTCGCGCACCGCATATTGTTAGCAGTTTACTCGCGCTAGTTCGCCGAGTACCTATCCGGAGGTAAATAAGTGTCGCGTTTAAGAGGGGGCTTAACCGCGACTGAGAACTGAAATCGAGAGAAAGGAGCAGATATTTCACGTTTATTTTTTCACGGGTCACACGAAAGTAGGCGTCCAAACCTATATAAAATTTGCACATTTACATTAGAAAATATTCTATTTCCTCTGGGAAATTATCGAAAGATAATTTGACTGTTTAACTTTTGTGATAATATTCTCATAAATATACTATAAAAGTTTGTGTTTTTAATGTACTTTTATATAAAGCTTTTTTCCAATACACATATGTAATTATGAAAACTAATATATTTCCTTGTGAAATTTTCCTTTTTCATAACGGTGTATATTAATTTTAATAACCAACGTATTGGATAAAAGCTTTATATACAATCATATTAAATTTCATGCAGATTTGTTTATAGTGCAATGGCAGCGCACATGCCCATTTACTGTGCGATTTCTCTCGATATTTTGTCGTTTGTTTAAAAAATGGCAAACTACGAGCAGAAAATTCGCGAATAAAAATCTTTATTTCGGAAGAAAAGACTCACATTTTTATATCTAATTATTTCGGCAGATAATTAACTCTGCAATGGCACACACAATATCAGGCAGTCATCTGCGGCACACACGTAGCCGTAAAGACGGGCCGCCCCATCCGAGGATACGAAAGACCCACGTGTGATTGCAGGGTTAATCGATATAGGTAAATACACGTTTAATTCGTCGCCAGTCGCTTCGTCGAATGATTATACAACGAACCAAATGTTTACTCAAGTAATTAAATATTCCGCGCACCACTCGTGACTTCGTGTTCCGTTAAAATTCGGCTAACTTTTATTTTCAGTGACTGGTGTACTCCCCATGCGTAAAATAATAAAGAGTCATAAAATTTCCTTCCGCGGATTAACGGGAGTGGGGCACGGAAGTGATGCGAAAAAATTGGAATTATTATTCACGTTTGAATGAAATAATCTGTTGAAAGCTTCAAAGAGGGAAAAGAAAGGGAAAGGGGAGGGGAGGGACGCAAGGGCGGGACAAAACGACTACAGCCAGACTTGCCATCCCTTTCTGTACGGATCAAATATTCAAGCTCGACTTCGACAGTGTCTGCCTTGCGTTCTTGCGAAATTCCGAAGAGCGTCAAGTGAAAAGCACAAAGGCGCAAAAGATGATATTTCCATATTTTTTTCGGAGTTAATTCTTTTTATTCCATTTACATGTGTTCAATATATGTATACTGAACTATAATATTTCGATATTTAAAGAAAAGTTTAGAGTAAAAATGAATATCTTGCTTCGATAACTTAAAAAAAAAACAAATCGAAAAATTAGAATATAATTTAACTTATAAATGTAAAAAAAACATCTATATTTCGTTAAAGATTGTTTTACCATTCGCTAATAAAATCTCGAAGAACTTTTAAAAAGATTAGACCACGTCGAATATTCGACCGCTAATGAATTCAATGAAAATCTCGGATTAATTAATGAAAACGCTTGCAAATCTTGTGTTCGTATCGTTAAATTCGCGAGCGATCAAAAGCTCGAAAAAGCTCTCACGGCCCCACAGCGTGAAATAATACCTACATTTTTTCGTAAGTCCTTTTTCAACGATTTGACGAGAGCATTATAACAGCGGCGCGAGAAATTTAGAATTATCGCGAGCCGCGTTGGAATAAAGTAATCTATCGAAAGCAGCGCGAAGCAACGGAGAGCGAGAGAGAAAGAGAAAGAGGAAGAGAGAGAGAGAGAGAGAGAGAGAGAGAGAGAGAGAGAGAGAGAGAGAGAGAGAGAGAAAGAGAGAGGACATCTGCTTCGATGCGATAAAAGGACGGGTAAGAAACTGAACAAAGAGCTCGGTCGGATGGAGAATGGGCTGGATTGGAAACTGTGTAGACGTCAAGCAGCGTCTTTGCACTCCGCTTTATTGAAATAAAAATTTGCATAATTAAATAACTATCGCAGGGCGAGTGTATATACGTTACTCTTAATCGCAGGCGGATGTTCGCTTCTCTCGTGGATACGTAGAATTGCATTTAGCTGACAACGGTGATGTCTCTTCTTACCTGAAATACAGAAAGAGAAACGAAATTAATACGTATAATCCCATCGTCGGAGAGGAAACGAGGGAAAATATAATTCAGGTAACGCAATATCGAGAGGCAGCGTAATCCAATTCGAATCCGACGCGGTGATCCTCTCGTTTTCAAGAGGTTGCGATAAGAATCGCCTCCGACGTTCTTGACGCCGCTATCGTTGCTACTGCTTGTGTATCTCGTTAAATAGTACATTGTAATCGATCCGAGCGATCACCGCAAATAAAAGGAGCGCTCCCCGATCGCTCGGCTCCGGACTTAAGGGGTAAGGCCACCATGGAACTTTTCAAAAATCGATTTTTTTTTATTAGCTTAAAACCTTCCTTAAACCATCAAGAATAAGAAAAAAAAGGTTTCGTAGTCAAAAAAAATTTCGAATCGGTCGTTTACGTCAATTTACAGAGACGCCGCGCGGCGCATTAACACTTAGCGCCATAGCCAACTATACGGTTTCCACCGCGCTCGGGCGAGCCAAACTACATTGAATAGGGAGATCTCCCCGATTAGTGGGCTAACTGTTAATTAAATGCATGTTGAGACGTATTATCGGAGTTGAGGCTCGTGTCATTAGCAGTACTATTCGGCCATTTATTTTATGTAAAGTCATTCTAGCTGTCAGACGGACGCCGCGTGCGTGATTTTGCTTCGTGTTTCATCAGTTTATCTTTTTACTACGAGTTACTGAAATTAGTGAATAAAATGTGTGATAAATCGAAATATGGTGGCTATAAAGCTAAACGAGGTATAATGCAAGTTATACGACAGTTGGACATGACAGTTGGAAGGAATTGCTACAATTTCTGCGTTGAGGCGGACGAACTCCGCGTCGATTTTTCGAACCGATCGCTGACTGAGGCTGCAAAAACAGCTCGAATTGCCGCAAAATCAGCCAGAAAAGAAGAAGAAGAACTCAACATTAACATAGAAGGCCAACTATACGGTGCAGGCATCGCGGATTAAAGGTATACTATAATTTTCAACCGTAAAATGTTACTTAAAACTTTAAACGCGTTTTTCTCAGAACACGAAATTTCAAATCGGGCGAACCGATAGCGGCTACAAATCTTTATCGATTGCCTTGCAATTTTGAGGGTATCTTTATACCTATATAATCTAATAGACCACGTAGGGGTTTTTCGATAAGTTGTAAACTTTTTGTTTTATAAACGATTATGTATGAAATTCTTATGCGAAAACGTGAACTTTTCTTTTATATACTCACCATTTCTCGAAAAATCAATATTTTCAAAATCCCCTACGTGGTCTATTAGTTTATGATATATATTAAAGAAAAATCTTTGGATTTTTGTTCTAGGTTCACGCTTGTGGGTACAGCCGGTTCGCCCGTTTTGGACCTCCACAAAAAATTCATCGTAGAAACCGGACCCTGGAACGGCCATTTCTTAACCAAAAATTAAAAACAAAATATTTTTTAGTAGCTTTGAAGATACTTGATAAAGTACTTTATAAGAAAATTCTATAGCTTTTACACTACTCCTAAAAAAAAATGCACAAAATCGTCCTTCTTTCTTGACGCACATGGTGGCCTTACCCCTTAAAGACGCACAGTGGGGCAAACTCACTTTTAATCTTCTAAAGTCGCTAAAGTCTTTGTTTCTTAAGAAACTTTGTATTTCAAAAATATCAGCATTAAATTTGAAACAAGCCTAAGAGAGCCGATTTTGTTTATTTCATTGCTCGCATTCACTAGATCCAATATGGCTTAAAAATTAAATATTCCAATTTTGTTACGTCACAAATACGTTATACATTATTTTTTTTAAATCACTTGAATTGGACTAGGAAACATTTAAAATGCGTTTTGCCCTACCGTGCAACGGTTCGTTTGCCGACAATGGCGGATCGCTCTGATCTATTCTCCTCGCGGTGGCGGCATCTCAAACTAACGCGCGCATTTCCGGCATTCTCACGTCGCCGCGGTGGCGCGACGGTTTTACATCGAATAAACGTCGCGTGAAACGCGCGTTACGCGAGGGGAATATTTCCGACGAAGAAGAGTAGGAGGGAAGGAGGAGCGGAGAAAGGCGAGAGGGCCTTCCTTATTCTTTTATTGCAGCTAACAGTCTACTTTCGAGAGATAACTCGCGACGGATCTTCCTTTCCTACTTCGGAGGCTCTTCCTCGCTCTGGCGCGTACATCTATCTCGGTATACGCGAAGTATCTTTCCAAGTTTCTTCTTTAAATGGTTCGGAGAGTTGCGAAGATTTGGAAACTGTTGTAAATAAACAGTATTCCGCACGCGTGACCATACGTACTATCTTTAAGAATTCTGTCCTAGTTGGATTCACTAGGGAAACCGCCATGTTTTTCTCAAGACTTTAGATCCCTTATCATTTCCAGATAAAGAATGTTTCACTGATGAACCATGATTTTTCCGATATAGAAGACTTTCAAACTGTTACACGTGGCCTTAGTTTTGTTAATAAATGTTCCTTTCATAGAAACACAACTTCACGAAAAGTCCCTAGCACTCCCCAAAATGGACAAATAATTAATTACTGAACTGCAATAGTTTAACGTGAAAAACGAACACTATACCTACGTGTAACAATTTGATGGTCTCATTTACCAGAAACATCATAATTCGTCAGTGAAATCATTTTTATTTGGAAATAAGAAGGTATCTAAATTCTCAGTAACACTGTACCTAATGTCCCTTATCCAGATAGACTCTACGTGTAAAAGTATACGTAAAACATGGCGGCTTCACACCAACCAAGACAGGATCATTAAATTGTAGCGATTCTCAAAATCGCTAAAGTTCGCTAAGGTACCTAAATGCGCCATTCGCTGATGTGGGTGCAGTGTTTAGACAACCATAAAAAAATTCAAATGACAAATTTAGTTAAATAATTATACCAGTGAAATTTGTTACGTACATTATTAATTTAATTAAGATTTTTAGTAATAATCATCATCTTATTTATGTCATTTGATAATTTAAATTATACCATTTTGGAATGTGCCTGATCATTGGCCTACATACACCATAAGAGAAAATCTACGCATGTAGCACATATTCGAATAGGTATAAACTAAACATGTTTTACTCGTTCTTTTGTTTGATTCATACAAGACCATGTCTTATCCACAGAGTCTTGGGTAAATATATAAATTCTCAAAAACATTGACTTTTCTTCACTTTAAAAAAGATTTACCATCTTTACACTTCCAATAAACATCTCCCAATATTGATACAGGTAATATTTAGGTACATGCTACAGAACGTTAGTCGTTTAACGACGCTTTGCTCCAAGCCTGTACCTATTTATTCAATAATACTGTTGCCTTATCTACGAACTTTCGAACTGAGTTTACTTAGGGAAAAAAGGGAAAAGAAAGTATCGTACTAATTCGTGATTAGCGTTAAATACTGATACGAAAAGTTACAGTTCGAGTTAGAAAAGAGTTCTCCCGTATTAACCACTAATCCATGTGGAAATATAATAAGTTTCGTATTATAAGTTTTCTCGGAGAACAATATCGACCTGAGGTAAACTTGACAATATTATTAAAGTCCGATATTGTTCTCTGAAAAAACCCATAATGCGAAAGGAAAATACTCAACGGATGCAAATAACCAGGAATGTGATGTCCGAAATCTTGTAGCATAATGGTGCATTCTTTGTATCAAGAAAAGAGGTTGGAAAAAGAGGAGCGAAATCCTCTTTCCATCTCCTGTATTTTAACCCTTCTGAAGGGGAAGAGGGATAGGAAATGGACTATGTCCAATAATTAAATGTCTTTTATTGTTCCTACAATAGCTCTTAAGTGTCTTATCGTTCCTATAATAGCGTTTGTTTCCTACATTCTCAAATTTCTTTCTAGTTTTCGCGTTTGCGAGACCCATACCTACGTTGAGAAAAACTTGATATAGGTACATAGATTCAAATAAATATGCTAACAAATAGTCCCAAGCATATACTTAATTGATTCAAACAAATGTCGATTAGAGTTATATGAATATTTTGTGTGTGTGTGTGTGTGTGTTGATCGAAATGAGTAATACTTTAATCTAATCGATATTCGTTCGAATCGAATAAATATGCAATTATGACTATTTCAATAGCACATTTATTTAAATTAAGCAAGTTTTCTCTCAGTATACAAATCTCGAAATAGGCATATGTATATCACCCTCAGATTATTTATATAGGTACCTAATTTTTTATTTTCATTAAAATTTAATATTTAACAGTTAATAGAAATAAACTATTCCTTAAAATTTCAAAAGTTTTTACAAAATCATTCTTATAATTGCAGTTCTACAATCTGACTCGAGTGACTCTCCGACCTACTCCGTTTGATAACGTCCAATACCAACTGTTCTCATCCCAATGTCCAATTGCACAGTGTTTATGTCCGAACGGTGTAATGGGTTGAATAATAATACGAGTATAACAATCGTCGAATGTTCAAAAGGAAAATGAATTGCCATTGCTTCTGCAATCTGTTGCGTAACATCAGGAAGATGAAGGACGCGTTAAATCATAAAAATCTATATCCTGAAAAAGCCGTTTATTTTTCTTTTGAAACGTATCAAATGTATAAAAAATCACTGAAAGTTAAGTGTACGTACGTAAACGTAAAGTTTCACCATCGATTTTACATACGAATTGGTTCAGATTAGAGGAATTTCCCATTTTGAACGAAATATTTTTTTCAATTAAAAAACTCATCGAAGTGCTGCACCTCCATGAAAATTTGCGAAGATTAATTTCGGACCACTTTTTGCATTGTGAATAAGTATCATGTCAGTTTTTCGTCGAATGTCAGTAGGTTTTACAGTAATTATACTTAAATATTTATAAGCATATTTTGAGAAACTTCTGTTGTAGAGTATTGTCCAAGATATTTTAGTAATGCCTCTCTGCACTATACTAAAGAATCGAAAATTCAGATAATCCTAGCAGTTTATTTTACTCTAATCCGCGTCATGCACCAAAAATCATCGAATTTTGTTGAAAAATGAGGGAACATTAAAAAAAAACTAGACATTCTACAGTATTTCAATTAAAATCCAGTAAATAACATCTCGACTTATAACGGAGCAGTCCAGAAGTAAATTACTTTCACGTTTTCGATGCACATTTTCAATTTAAAAAAAAAGCGCAGAGCCAAACCCGATGCGATATATCGGCCAGCGGCCGAGGCTGGGTTCTCCGATCGGTTCTGTCAGGTTGCTGCGTTACTCTTCCCATTTCCACCACGTCCATTTTCCGGCTTTGATGTGTGGTACCGGTGAATGGAGCCGCCGGGCTTCGTGCATGTGGCGGTCCGCCACCGCGGTGGCCGTACCCGGCTGCACTCCGCGCTCATTTTGCATCGACAGGAGCTTTGATCTTCGCCGGCGAACAGAATGGTGCCGGTATTATTGACAAAGTGAATTTGCAGACGTCTACCGCCAGCGCGCGATTCCACGGGGCACTTAATTTAACTCGGATCCATTCGCCGAAGAGTCAATATCGTAAACTTTCGAATCGATAAGTCGCTGGTAGTAAAAAAAAAAAAAACAAATAACTTTGGAAAACCATCCGTTTTTCTAGAACAATTTGAATACATCTAAAAATTGCCTAGATTTAATTAATTGCGGTACATTTACCAATTGCCCGTCCTTTTGATTAATACCTAAGGAAAAAAATACCGATCAAGAAAATCGTATCACTCGACATTGATACGATCGATTCAATCGTCAATTTATCGCAGAAATTATCCAAATACCGCGAGACGTCTCCGCGTCGTTAGATTTTTGACGATGCATTCGTCAACGTCATCGAGTAGCAAACGCATCGGAGTGAACCCTCGACGCTCGATCTCTCGATCGATACGATCTCGCCGCTCGCTCTTCGGTTTCCGGGTATAGCTACCACGCGCGCGCGCCTCTCACTATCTCGCGCGTCCCATCGCGTCTCTTGATCCTCTCTTTACTTCCAATCGAGACCAGGTCGCCCCCTCGCGTCGACATACGCGAGTCGGAACGGGGTCGACCAAGGGGTCACACACGGGGCCGCGCGCGTCGTATGCACCGCTGCGCGACTACTCTCGGCTCTCTGAAAGAGAGACGCTACTGCGTGCGCACGCGGGGGACCCACAATAAGGCCCGTCGATATGCCTACTACTCGAGCCCCGGAAACCGCCATTACACTATTTTAATGCTCGAGTATTTAAGCGTCAAGGGGCTCTCTAGGAAGTGGGCGGGCGACGGGGAGAGCTGGTCGTGGAAAAAGGGGTGTACACGCGCGCGCGCGCTCGCATTCATTCGAGACTACGCATAGTTGCCGCCGCTTGCGGTACGCGTAACGGCCCCGACGAGTGCCTGGCAGATGCGAGAGCCCCGCGTCCGTGTAATTCGACGTAACGGAGATTCGACTCGTAAGAAAAGAGGGCGCACCCCGACGATCGCAGGGCGGAAAGTTGCGTGGCTCGAGGGTACGGGGGGGCTCGAAAGCTGAGCGCGAGATACGTAGGGGGCGCACCGCGAGACGGCGCGCGCTGCCGATCGCAGCGCCGATAATGGCTGGCAGCTGTTGGAAATTTGAATGAATTGCGAGGAGCGGGGCGATTGGGAGACGTAATTTCGGGGAAGGTGTGTACCTTACCTGTCAACTGGTTAGGTTAGGTTAGGATCATTAGTCATACCTTCGTCTGAGGGAGAAGTAGCTATAATCGAATAGATCGAAAGTTGGAAAGATATCAGAGCTGAGAAATCAGACAATTCCGTGCGAGAAGAGGCGATGGAAACTTTTCACGAGGTAACACTGATCAGTACGATTCACGCAAATTGGTCCCTAGATATTGTGACTGCCAATGAGAAATAGAGATGGCGAAGTGGAGCGAATTATAGGTCCCTATACAGAGAGAATAATTTATTTACAGTTTTTAAATGTACACATACATGATTATGACGAAAGAAATATTTCGTTGGACCGAACAAATATTCGTTAACTCCCTTCATGTGCGAATGAAATAAGCCTTTTAATAATTAAGATATATCTGTTCGACCCGATGAAATATTTCTTTCATCATAATCAAGTATACGTTTATCAACTATAAATATACTATTTTTTCAGTGTTACATCGATTATCTGGTATAACATTTAAATTAGAGTCAACTCGACGGCCTATTTCGTCCCGCTTTCGCCCTATATATTCATTCTTTTAACCTTTAAAGTCAGGGAGTGGTCGATAAATCGGAAATTTATTGATTTTATTTATAAATTTCACGTCTAAAAAAAACTCGATTTTAACCCTTTAAGGCGCAAAACTTTTTTTCTTTAAAATGTCTGCTTCCATTCAGGAAGTCAAGCATTGTACTATAGTTTGTGTAAAATCATAGAATGTTCGACTGTAATGGAAGTAGTCCTTACAGGGACCACTGATACATAAATGGTTAACTGAAATTTCCCCGGAATTAAAAAGTTAAGGGCCCTCTCTAGCAATTGTCAGGATCAGGTTATAGCATTTTCGTTATATCTTTAGTTCAATGTATTTGTATGTAAATATATTAATTTTAATCTAATCTTCATGACTATTTACAAAACGAATCGTAGCAATATTGGTCAAAATCACCTACAAATGTATAATTTACTTACAAAATATGAATCGACGATAGGTAATAATATTTTGACAGCTATACCGGAATTTTCACGAACCCTAAACTTTTGGAGTAGTTCCTGCGAATTCGAGCTTCTTTCCGTTCGTTACAATGAGCTTCAATAGAATGCTTGATACAGGGTCTTCGTAAATGATGACAGACCACGTGACAAGCCACGTGACATACGCGCATACGCTATTGGTTGAGAGCTCGGACTAAAACCAATTGTGCAATGTTGGTTGGATATGCGCATAGGTCACGTGGTCTGTAATAATTTCTGAAAACCCTGTACAATCTTCTGCAATTTATTTAAGAAGTTTGGGTGCTTACTACGACGAAGGAGCGCGAAAACTGTGTGCTACGTAAATATATTGTGTGTACCGGCACGAATCAAGGGAATTTCAAACTAAGAAACTATGCATAATGAAGGAACGGGGAACAGAAATAAGGAACAGCGCTTCACATACGCTAAAAACATATGTATGTATAGCGTATGTGAAGCGCCGTTCCTTATTCCTGTTCCCTGTTCCTTCAGTGTACTTACACATAGACCCTAAAGGATTTTCCGTTGAATAAATGCTCACGTTGGATTGTTCAGTGAGTATTCGATGTTCGTTGGTTGACATTATATTTTTGACCAATGAAAATTGAATACTCACTGAGCAACCAAACGCGAGCATTTTTTCAGCGGGAAATCATTTATTATAGTTTAGCATTCCATAGACTCGTATCTGTACCTACGTTGTATATTTACGTAGCACACAGTTTTCGCGCTCCTTCATCATAGAAAGCGCCCAACGTTATGAAATAAATTGCAAAAAATCGTATCAAGCATCCCAATAAGCGAAAAGAAGGTGTTATTACCGTTGATCCATATTTCGTAAGTAAATCATATTTTTTAGGTAATTTTAACCAATATTGCTTCGTATCGCCCCATAAATAGTCATGAACATTAGATTAAAATTCATGTGCATAAAAGTACACAGAATTAAAGATGAAAACGCTATAACCTGATCTCAACAACTGCTAAGGAGAGCGCGCCCTTAATTCGACGTTAGGTTCGTCAAACAGTTGTAATACGTGACGTAACGCGCGATACTGCCAACCCTACAAATGACTCGACGCGAAAGATGGGACGACCTCCCCCACTTGTCCTTTATTTCTTACCGGAGGAAAACGCATCCCGCGCAACGCTTCGCGCGCGTCGCGATCTTTCCACGCGCGGCGCACTCCTAATTCGAACGGAGAAGAAGGAACGATCCCGTCGCCCGTTAGTATACGTTCGCCTTTTTCCCGGAGTAGCTCGCGGAGTACAGTGACGCACCGTGCGCCTTAATTACGTCGTGAGGAACCATTAGCGCGGTGAGACCGGGTACCGATACGAAGCGCGCGTCACGCGCGGCAACCGTGGAATCGTGCAGCAAAACTAACGCCGATTCCAGAACGACCGCGTTGACTGTTATCGAAATTCTGGAGAATCCGCGCACCGGCGCGCGCTTTTCGTTGGACTTCGCACTGCTCCCGTTTGAATAAGGCGATCCAATAAAGTGGGCACCTGTCGATGCCCCGGGATAGCCCGGAACACCATGTAGCTTAATTACGTCGTTAGCGCGGCTATCGGCATCGTAGCGATTCCCGCGGCCACGAGTGGTGTGTCACGTTCTCGAGTCGCCGCTCTCTCTCTCTCTCTCTCTCTCTCGGATGCGGAATATCGATAGATGAAATCGCGGAACGCTCCGAGAGCAACCGGTGACAGGTCATCGTGCGCGCGGGAGAGGTACCTACGTACATATACTGACGCGACGGTCCTCCAGATGCCCGGTATAGGTGGGTAAGTTAGATGCGCGAGAACCCCGTACCATCGTACAACCCCCCTCCCCACGGTCCCAATTATCGTTTCGCTTAATAGGAGCACGCTGTGCGCGTATAGTTTCGTATATCGACCCTTGGCACTCTACGACGAGACATCTGGTACCTATACGTGCATGACAAGTAGGACCATTACCATTTTTTTCCCCATATTAAAATATGCTCCAACCATTAGGAGTAATAATACTGATCACGAGTTCATCACTGATGGAGTTCGTCTCATACCGAAAAGGAAGCGTTCGTCATCGTTAAACATTCATTTCTACGGAATCGAACTCGAAGAGCCGCAGAACGAGCTAAGAATGATACGTACCTACAGCGTGTCGAATTAGCCAGGGAGTTTTGGTGTGTGGCCTGCACCGTGCGTTTCACTCTGGCTGATTTTGACGCCAGCCAATAGCGAGCCGCTATCTTGCACTTTGGCATAGCTGTGAGGTTCGGATGACGGAAGTTCTTCGGTATTTCTTGGCCAGACTTGATCGAGAGACTGTCACGCCTAAATGATGTGTAACGGCTCGCTATTGGCTGACGTCAAAATCACAATCAGTGTGTAATAAACAGTGCAGACCACACCAAAACTCTCTGACCAACTTGACATGCTGTATATTAAAAGGATCCATAATACGAACGTTATATGCAAACGGAGATAATTAACGGGATTATATTATATACCTCATATTTTTAGTGTCGATTTCTGAATGAAAGCAGTCCTCGTAGAAGATATTACGTCGACTAAATATCGCCATCGTCATAAAAAATATGAATTACCAGTAAGAGACATATTCGTGATACTCGTACCGATAACTGTTTCGTATAATAAGTAACAATAAGTGGTGATTACTATGTATTATTGTCAGTACACTTTATTGTGTTTGCGCGGTACACTTTTGTTTTGCGAGCGACTAAATAACCGGAAGAACCGAATGAAAAAATCAGAATCTGCCACTCGCTACAATTATATTTCAAATTCATTTAAAATTCTCGGAACGCGTGTCAAGACCTATCCACACGTGTCAAATGTCTGGTATACTTTACAAAACGTCAAAGATAGTCCGTTTAACGGACGAAACGCGTTCCACCTACCTATACATATACACACCAAAGCACGGACATCGCTCGGTGAAATCTTAATCCTCTACACGCCAACGTTTTCGCAGATAAATCACTGCGGCGACCCACGGCGTGAGAATTTCGATCGCGTCCGACACGGGGATCAGTCGCCCACGCGGCCGAGTAAATAAGTTAGACGCTCCCCCCCCCCCCCTTCGACCGCGCCCTACGGTTCCAGCGGAAATGATCGTCGACGGCGTGGAAGGTCGCGCGGTTCGAATTCGAAACGACTCGACATTAACGTTTCCGAGGGGTAGGTACCTTTCGGGGAGGCTGCGACATTAGGTGTACCGTACGGGTCCTGCCATAGTCCCCCGCGCGAACTCGGAACTCTCTCCATCGACGTCACGCGGCATAGCGCCCGGGGGGGAGGTTTTGGGTTTTGGGATAGGGTGGATCCGGACACGTCGCGCTCCCCTGCTCTCCCCGAGGATTCGTTAGCGCGCACGACGTGGTTTTTAGCGCGCGACTACGACGAGGGAACGGGTGCTGTATATCAATGCCACGCCACGCGCGGCTGTGGCGTGGCGCGGCGCGGACCTTAAAAGCCTTTCGGCGTTGCGGTTTTTAAGATAAAGAAGGGAGAGTCCGCGAGGGAAAAGAAGACCTAGAAGCTCTCCGAGTGGGAAGTGTATAAGGGTGCCGATTCGTTTCTGGTGTTTCGATGTCGCTGCCGGTTCTCTACCTCGGTAGCGTTTCTCTCGTTTTTCGATTTCAAATGACGCGATGACGAGGCTCGTTCGCGGAACCTTTTCCTCAAATTACACGCAAATTAATCCATATAGAAACGTCCGCATGTCGCGATGCTGTTACTGATGATACTTGTGATACGTTGTTAAAAGTGTTTGTAAATTGTATGTAAATTTATTGTAGATTTACCACGGAAAAATATCGCCACACTACGAATTAGGTGAAATTTTATGAACTATATGTAATTTCGAAAGGAAACTTTGAGCTTAACATTCTTTTACAGGAAAAACGAATAACGTAGATAAATTTGTAGTCAATTTAAATCAAATATGTAGTACTTATACATACTCATTGTAATTTTATTGAACAAATACACACCTCTCTCATAAAAGTTACGAAATTTACTACCTACATTTTTTGATCCAAACCCTTTATAGACGAACCTTTAAGAGATGCCTTTCGGATATATAACTATTATTCGGATATATTCGGATAACTAAGGCGTTTTGAATATCGTTTGCTAAGAATTGTAAAAAAATGATATAATGATACCATGTCGTACTTTCTTATAATAAGTATAAATCGTATGGCAATAATTTCCCAGTAAACTCGCTAGAATCAAACCAACGGAATCTATCAAAGATTATCATACGATTTGCACTTACTGTAAAAAGAAACGCGACTGGATATCAGTTTCCCATAATTTTTTAAACGATTTAGGGCCGGTTTTACCAACACGGTATAAACGCGGTATAGCACTATACTGAGAATAACCAGCAATAAGCCCTATGGTTATTCTCAGTATAGAGCTATACCGCGTTTATACCTGTTGGTAAAACCGGCCCTTAGTAAACAATGTACCAAAATGTTAACGTTCGTTTTTCTTACTCAATTGTGTTAAGAATAAATATGCAGGTAATTTAATAAAGTAATTCTCAGAAATGTACGGTATTTACGTATAAGGCCGACGGATTTACTCAGACAATCCTATAATAAATTACGAAATAACACCCAGAAGGCATCACCACCCACTCCAAGTTAACCCCTACCTACGCAAGCTCATCGGTACTATACGGGCCTACGTGCATAGGTACGTAAAGTGTGCCTTCGGATTAATAGATATTACGGGATAGCGGCACCTACAGCCAAATATATAAGTGTAGAAAACTTTCTGTACTTAGAAGGCACTGGGATGAGGCGTCCTGTACTTTTCTGCCCCCTCCACTTCGTTTATAATGAGGAGAACAGACGCGCACTGATATATGTAACTTAGAATGCGTACCTATATATGCGTATATCGCACAGATCCGCTTGCGAATGCAACTCTCTACTTAGCGGGCACTCCTCACGATAGCGCCTTATAAGTACATCGAGGCTACCCGTGTAGAAATTGCCTTAGAGCATGATAAGGGCATGATTATTTTCCCATATTTATAATAGGGCCCTGATGAGGAAGTGTAACGTTTGGTGCGCGAAGCCTCTTTTAAGGACAATTAATCGGGCCCCGATTGAAACGCCTTGGGGGAGGGGGGTCTAAAAATCAATTTTTTTAATTGCCTTTTCTTATAGTAAAACATTTAAAGAATGTTGCGTCAAAATTTCAAGTCAATCGGAGTAAAACTCTCAGTCATAGACCTTTACGTCTCCGTTCCTCTAATACTGCGAAGCGGCAAGAACTCGGCGCTTTAAACGCTTGTTTCTCGAAACCAAGTTTTAAAAGTCCGTGGACATCGTCATTTAAAAACTACTGCACCGATTCTTCTCAAATTTTGTACACACTTTCTACATATAAAATACCAGACCCCTACGTTTTTCTTTTTTTTTTTGTTACATTAAGGGGGTTTTACAGCAACAAAATGACGGATTTTTTCGTGAAAAAAATCGCAATTTTTACTTCAAACCACACAAATTTAAAAATAGAAAAAACAATGAAAGAAAAACGTAGGGGTCTAGAAAAACATCTGTTTTAACTAAATTGCTTTGATTTTTTGATTTGAGATAATTCTACGCTAAAATATACACTGTTAGAAGTGTTTGTGATTTCACAATATGACACTATACGGATGTGTAGGAAATTCAAAAATACATTTTTAATTTTAATAAGCAAACTTTGAATTCACTACAAAACTTTAAAAATCACAAATTTAGTTTTGATTTTCAAACACATATTAGGAAATAAAACACTCGTACTTTTATTTAATCACTGTCTCTTTAAATAAGCAACGTTCACTCTGAATTCCTCTAACGTCGTGTTTGTATTTCACAACAGCGTTTGAAAAAATAATACCCACATTTGGTTTTAAAACATGTATGGGAAAAATCTAAAACGGCTCTTTTGAATTCACAATACATTGTGATGTTTCAATAGCGTCGTCGGTTTAGTTTGCGTTTACGTGTCCACTGCAACGCATCGCATTGAAGACGAAAAAATTTGTGCGCGATTTTTATCACTTGCTCCTCCAAAATAAGAGAAATAAGGAATAAAATAGGTAAGTACATTATTCTTACTTACGAGTATGACTGTGATATTCATATGCATATGCCATGTACAATTGTGTGTTCATGCAGCGTTAAAGAAATGTACTTTTGCTACTATTGCGACCACCAATCCAAGACGCTAAAAGATCATCTGAAGCATATTAAATGTTTGTAACAATGTTAATTTATCGATTACAGGCCGCTCTCTATACGACGAAACTGCGAGCTGCCTCGTCCTCGTCGAGAAAAAAATTTGTTTCCGGCCAAAAAGTCTTCTTGGGGGATTTCTTGTCAGTTTCTTGACATATTTTGTATTTGGAATTCGTTATCCAGAAGGTTTAACAAAATCTTTGGAATTCATACAAAGGTATGTAATTTTCAATTTTTATATCAAAATAATCTTTGTTGATCATCTTAAATTGCACAATTATTTTTTTCTCGGGAAAAATTAGAAAACTAAGATATTTTTAAAAATTGAGTAAAAAAACGGTTTTATACATATTTTACACTTTTAATACGATATCAGAAATTATGTTAATTTTAATTTTCTTTTAATCTCTTAAACTTCATTAAAATTTTTAAAATAAATATTAATAATATTAATATTAATTAATATAAATAAATAAATAAATAAATATTTTCGATACATTATGAAAAAATGCCTTCTTCTATTTTCCAGATGGCTTTTGGACATAAATCCCCCAACAGGAAATAAAAGACCGCTTCGATCGAAGAGAAAAGGAACTATATACGAACCTATGCGGTCAAAAAACTGTGCGATGCATTGCGTGATCGCACAGATGCAATAGAAGATCTTGTCGAAGAATTGGTGTAAAAAAATTCTTGAATATAAATATTTTTTAAAGAATTTTTGCTATTTATATTATTACAGTCCTTACTTATACCCGTATGCTATAATTAATGCACAATTGTATATCGATTTTAGTCAACGTCTTGCAATATTTTATAACACGCGTTTATAATTTTCTATACACATGTGTACTTTTTCTGGTATACTCGAGTACTTCGGTTTCGTAAAACGAGTATTGTGATTTCACACCTCATCTTTTGAATTTCACAGTACCGGAGAGAGCGCTTCTACTTTTCCACACAAAGTGTTGTGATTTTAAAATATAACGATTTCGGAATTCCTAACACCATTATGCATTAGTTTTACTGTACACTCGTGTTTGTAAAAATGCTTCCATTACATTTATTGTGATTTCCTAATAGAACATTCTAACAGTGTAGTATCCACCGCAAATCATCTTTTCTAAAAGGTGTCCTCCAAAATGCTTCGTTACCGGCTTATTTCTCAATATTTTTCTACAAAAAAATTACAAAATGTTCGAATGATGCTTTATAACATGCGAAACATTAAAATATATCTACTTCAACAATAGCTCTAAAATAAATTCGTAAAAATAGAGGTTTTTTCCACCCGTTAGACCCCCCCCCCGCCGCCCTTATTAAGATCTTAAGTGTATATAGCTTTGAGTTTCATAATTAAGAAGCCTTGAAATGTCTTGAGAGGGCATTGCTAAGTTTTCATTAATAAAGTTCAGCCTTATATAAGGGCCTCTTCTTAACTAAGGACATCTCTCTAACTACACGGATACTGTATAACTGTACATGTGTATATTCCTTCGTACCATCGCTTATCCCGAGCTGCCTTATTTCATCCTTGTTCTATTTCAAGAGTTTACAAAAAAAAAAAGTAACGTTTTTAATCAAATTAAGAATTGGAGATTTCGATGAATTCTGATAAATTCGTTGGATGATAACTTGATGTTTAAAAAATAACTTTTCTCGACAAAGGCTCTCTCTATTACAATGTATAGAATGTCCTGATAATCCAGAGTATCTATATTTGTACCTCAGAGCCAGAGTATGTTAAGTCCAAATTTTTAGTTTTCAGATAATTGAGTTTAAAATATTAATTAAATATTAATATTATTATTTAACATATAAAACCCATTTTCGGCAAAAATGGACTTAATATACTCTGGCTCTGAGAGGTACAGATATATACCGGTATATACAGTAAAGTTGTATAAAGTCGCCAGCTACGGGGGAAGGCTACGATTTTAGACAACTTACGTCCACACCGTTGTAAATGTTGTATTAGAATTGATCCACTTATTTTTATACGTTAAAATCAACAGATTTTTCATGTTAATCCAACATTTTTTGTATTCAAATTAATATAAAGAATATTAAATTAACACAAAGAAACAGTTGATTTTAATATAAAAAAAAGGTGTGTGCCGTTGTACTCACGGAGGATGTGTAAACATCTTACAATTATCTGCGGTCCGAGTTTAATTGGGGAATATGACGTCGTAGTTCGACATAAAGAAGTTTAATTTTTTCTATAATAAAATATTTATTATTATTATATTAGATTTATAACTTACTAGCAGCCCGTCCCGGCTTCGCACGGGTAGATTGTGGATTGATTTTGTCCGTCCACCATTGTTTAAATACATTTTTAATACAACACTTTTAGTATTTTTCCCGGGCTACGCAATGGTCATATTGGATTTCCATTATGGGATTTCCATATGGGATTTCATGACCTTCAAGGTTATATCAAGGTCAAATTAATTTTTTTTCACGTTCAAATGTGTCCTTGACCATTTTTTTCATGTTACCTTTATTGTCAGCGGAGGTCAAATTTAGGTCAAGTATAGTTCGACTTTTTGAACACCCTCTATAAGATTTACTAACTCAGAAACCTTCGCGGATATGCGTCCAACTGTTCCCCAAATTTTCATCGCAATCGGATGAACGGTTTAGGAAGGCATAATAATCATCCGTACCGGTACTTTTTGAACACCCTGTATAAGATTTACTAACTCAGAAACCTTCGCGGGCATGCGTCCAACCATTCCCCAAAGTTTCATCGCAATCGGATGAACGGTTTAGGAAAGCATAATAATCATCCGTACCGGTACTTTTTGAACACCCTGTATAAGATTTACTAACTCAGAAACCTTCGCGGGCATGCGTCCAACCATTTCCCAACTTTTCATCGCAATCGGATGAACGGTTTAGGAAGGCATAATAATCATTAGTACCGGTACTTTTTGAACACCTTTTATAAGATTTACTAACTCAGAAACCTTCGCGGGCATGCGTCCAACCATTCCCCAAAGTTTCATCGCAATCGGATGAACGGTTTAGGAAGGCATAATAATCATCCGTACCGGTACTTTTTGAACACCCTGTATAAGATTTACTAACTCAAACCTTCGCGGATATGCGTCCAACTGTTCCCCAAATTTTCGTCGCAATCGGATGAACGGTTTAGGAAGGCATAATAATCATCCGTACCGGTACTTTTTGAACACCCTGTATAAGATTTAGTAACTCAGAAACCTTCGCGGGCATGCGTCCAACCATTCCCCAACTTTTCATCGCAATAGGATGAACGGTTTAGGAAGGCATAATAATCATCAGTACCGGTACTTTTTGAACACCCTGTATAAGATTTACTAACTCAGAAACCTTCGCGGGCATGTGTCCAGCCATTCCCCAAAGTTTCATCGCAATCGGATGAACGGTTTAGGAAGGCATTTGATATTACTTTAAAGGTCACGGTCAAGGTCAAATCCAATACGACCACTGGGTAGCCACGGGAAAATCCTTAAAGTTTTGTATTAAACATTTTTCTCTAAAATGTTTTCCCGTTGAGATAATCCAGCTTGCGCGAATAGTATGCGCAGTAGCGCCACACACACACACTGACGCAGTCACATGTACACGGCTTACGTCTGACGCTCGATTTCCCAGGAAGGTCCCACCGTAGAGCCATAGCATAGATGTTTACACATCAAAAATGGGTGGACTAATTCCAACAAAAATACCCAACTATGCAGAGACGTAGTTAGTCAATGGTAGGGACACACACGTACACCTAGCGTCATGATTCTGAGCGACCCACTTTGGATGACGGTATTTCAATTGAGAAGACCGTAGTTGGACGGTACGAGCGGATCTTCTTGTTTTGCTACCTATGAAGCACCAATCAAATTAGGTTAGCTGGTGGTCGAGGAAGTAAACTTCGGCGCCACCGAGCCAAACACCCTTATCGACCGCCTGATTTGAAATATCGATACCTTGCTTTGAAAACCTCGAAGTACAATTTTTGACAAAAATGCCATTTATAACTTACTGCGTTAAGGTTTAAAATCTGAAAACAGTAAGCTATAAATGGCATTTTTGTCAAAAATAGCACTTCCGAATTACTCTTCGAAACCTCTAATTAAGTTAAATTAATTTTTAAACTACTACAGGCAACATGAGTATTACCTGAAGAATTATTATCATTTATTAACATTACATGTAATTTGAAAATTAGAAAAAGGAGATTGTCAAAAATACATGGAATTAAGATATTATCAAAATACCTTTCAATCAAATCTTGTTTTCTTCCACTAGTTTTGGCGTTAAGAGCAACTAACAATTCCTTCAACTGCTTCGCTTTCATATCACCGCAATTCATTTTTACAAATTTTTTTACCAGTCACATTAGTCACATTAGTGCAGCATTAATAATATATTATAACCGTTTAAATTTGCCCGCGGGGTTTGGCTCGGTGGCGCCATCTGCTTCAGTTTTGCCCAGCCAACCTAATTTAGCCTTTATGGCAAAACACTAAGATTCACTCGAATCTTCAAGCAACAGTTGACTCGATTGAAGTACCGTCACCCAAAGCGAGTCGATCAGAATCATTTACACTAGGTGTACCTACGCTTCACATCGAATAGTATCGGTGTACGAGGTCAGCGCCGAGCATCTCTGTAGTGGATCCGTCCCAACTTCGGTTCACATCACTGTGAGGAGCCGGAGTAGAGGCATAAAAGTAGGAGGGGACGGCGACTTTATACAAGTTCTTACTATACAATGCTTGCGTATAAACGCGATCGGTACTTAGGTATGTATAAAAACCACTTTGATATAAAGTAATTTACAATTCATTTACGTGGGTCCATCCACAAACTCTCGAAAGACAGCCCAACGATTGATCGTCGCCGTCTCGGTTATTTACACTCAACGTCGGACGCACCTGCAGTAGGATATTCCTCCTCGACTCGCGCACTTTCAACGAGCCAGTTTCTCGGAGGATCTCGCCACTTCTCAATGCCCGACTTGCCTCTTCCCTCCTTCTCCCACTCGCGCGAATGCACATACGTAGGTGCATCGGGCGCGCTATCATCGTTCGCGCACTCGCGCCGAGATAACACGGAGTACAAAGTGAGGGCGTTTCGCGGTAAGGCGGTATCTCTAATGATAATGGGGGCGATGCATTATTTAGTGACGGCTCGGCACAATGCGGTAATCATTATAAATCACCTCCGTCGGTAGCACCGGGGTATCTGCGGGCGCTATCTGCCCCCGAGCTCCGGAAACCTCCTAACATCCTGTTGAATCCCTCTCCCGCACGCCGCTACTCTCGCGCGTGTAAACACCTCGAGTCAGTCAGGTCTGCTGGGAAATAGAAAAGAACGGAAAGATGAGAGAGAGAGAGAGAGAGAGAGAGAGAGAGAGAGAGAGAGAGAGAGAGAGAGAGAGAGAGAGAGAGAGAGAGAGAGAGAGAGAGAGAAAGAAAGAGAGAGGCTTCGTACCAGAGACAAGGCTCTCGCCGAGAAAATCTAGTTTCCCCGTGTAATCTCCGAAGCAAATCAGTAGGTGTATCTCTGTAACGCGATAAGAGGAGTAACATTCAGTATACACCGCAAGGTACAATGTGAGATTTCCATAATATCGCTATATTGAGATGGGAGCTCTCGTGAGATGTTAATCTTGTTAGAAAGAGTGGGAGAAGTGGAGGAGCTAGATTGTCAGGGTCGTCACTCATAAAATGACGAGGTTATCGAAATTATCAACCTTCGAAATTCTGCACGATTATCTGTTCGTCATCAGGTAAAATTGTCGCAATTAACGAAGATATTTTGAAGAGTTTAAGAATGGAAAGTGACTAATTCGTTTTATTCAATTAGCTTGCTTTTCTTTAAGAGGCCGACACACGCCGTCTGGAAAAATGTAAAGATATATTTCCAACATGGTGCATAAGAACCTTTTGTATTTTCGCCACCACACTTTAAAAACATAAATCTAGGGCCCTATAGAAAAAAAAAAGAAAACAATAAATTTATGATTTTGCCGATTGATTACAGCAAAGAAATTTATTTTTTTTCCTATAGGGCCCTAGATTTATGTTTTTTAAGTGTGGTGGCGAAAATACAAAAGGTTCTTATGCACCATGTTGGAAATAGGTATATCTTTACAGCCGCGACAAATAAGCCCGAAAATTGTCGCGGCTGTAAAGATATATTTCCAACATGGTGTATAAGAACCTTTTGTATTTTCGCCACCACACTTAAAAAACATAAATCTAGGGCCCTATAGAAACAACAATTTCTTTGTTGTAATCAATCGGCAAGATCAGAAATTTATTATTTTCTTTTTTTCTTTCTATATGGCCCTAGATTTGTTTTTTAAGTGTGGTGGCGAAAATACAAAAGGTTCTTATGCACCATGTTGGAAATAGGTATATCTTTACATTTCCAGACGGCGTGTGTCGGCCTCTTAAAATAGTCAGCTCTGTAATCTGCGAGGACATATATTAATCGTTAAATATATCCCAGAAGAAATTTAGAATAACAACGAGAGAATCTTAAGTCAAAGTGCGAGGCTTAACCGTACAATTTTACATATTCTTAACCTTTCAGTAGTCGCTAGCGGACTCTCGCTCCGCATCGATTTTTATTGGACGATAATTTCATCAGCTTCCCCCTCCAAGTATCGTGCTTCTCACAATCAGTACCTTCGGGCAACAGCATCTGTTAGTGATGTTACTTTAAATTCTTCGTTTATTTTATATGAATGATAAATATTTTCGTGAAAGGGATGCTAGAACCATCGATGTTACGGAGTTGAAGGGCTGTTATACTTAGCTGGAGTATTAAAAAGTAATTATCTGAATGCTGAAGATCTCTGGAGAACGAATGGTACCGGGATCGAAATATTCACTTACGATGTCGCTACCGATATTGAAAGCATTTTTTCTTATAAATCTTGTCTTTAATGAAATGTTTTGATTTTTTATAAAGTTTCATTTAAGTAAATGGCATCCATGAGTTTTTTGTATTGCGGACTCAGAGCTCGCAGCGACCACTGGTGTTTCAAAATCTCTAGCGACTACTGAAAGGTTAAATTATCGACTACCGGCATATGCGATATAAAAGTTTAATCACATCTCGAGAATTTTCTTAATTTGCTTTTTGCTTTCTACTGCGTGATCAGATGAACTATCCATATTCCATACATTTGAAAATAGCATCTAAATTTATAGATAAAACACGTCACGTTTACAAGTTTCTTCCCCGGAAATTGGTTCATTTCATAGGAATATTGGGAGAAGCATCCATGTATGAATATTTAAATTATCCGGTCGCAAAGTTTTGGAATACTTTCTGTATATACATTACAGAATCCAAGATATACGAAAGTTCGAAACAACCCGTGCTACTTTTACAGCGTGACGCAAATCTCCCCTCGCCCCCCACTCTTTCCGCCTACCACTCGGAAAGTCAATTAAATATCGAATCGAAAATTGTATAGTATATGCATTTTTTAACCCTTTGCCTCCAGGAACTCACAATTGTGACGTTCTTATTTTTATGTACGTTCGAGGCGAAAATACTATTTATCAGGAGTCAAAGGGTTAAAAGGTATAAAACTGAATTTCTCGAAAATGTAAAAGGTTTTCCTATAATAAGAGATTTACAAGGAGTTGATATTAACTTCATTATTCTCTACAGATATTATGATGAAAAGTGGTCTCTTACAATGCACGGTGTTTCAGAAATGGCAGACACGGAGTATGTGGCGGTATTCTTCATTAAAATTAGACCTTGAATATGCAACTTAAATTGTCCTACGACCAGCAGATTTTACGCAGAAGCAAAGAGTAATTTTACAATTGAGTAGCCCATATGCAAAACCCACTATATGCCAAAAAAATAAAAATTGAGATATTGGCACCACTGTCTTCTAAAAGGTCAAAGCTAACTACTTGAACATATTTTAAGCTGAAAAACGCGCTATTATCTATTTAAAATCGAATCGAAAAAGTGGGTACATTTTCAAAAGCCGCTATATGCACGAGGTGTACAGATGCAAAGTCGGTTAAACGTTTGAACGCGTGCAAAGTGCGTTATATTCGATAATGTGTGTGTGACTGCTAGGTATATTGGGAATACGGCTGCAAAACTAGTTATTCCTAGATTTCGCGGTCTTTTAAGGTTGTTTGTTTTAACACGTCGTCATTTGTTTGCATTGCAGTTTCATTCACTGATCTCTATAGGCTATGCAAGTATCTCAAATTATTGACTGGAATGAAAATGAAAAGTTGCAATTCTATAACGACATCTTTTCTGCTTCGGAGGAAAATGATACAGCCGCTACTGCTAACAATAATGGTGATGACGATGACAGTTGCACCAATAATAGTGACTTCGAACTCCCTAAAGATGACGCAGAGTCTATGACTTAATTTTTTTTAATTTTTAATGTTTGTATTTTTTGTTTTTCACTACTTTTTCTTTGAATAATAATAAATTATGCTTTAACTATTAATTTTTCTAAAATATTTATTTGGTTAATTGCAATAATAATAATAATAATAAAATTAAATAAAGCAATAATATTAAGCCCGAAATGATCGAAAATAGCGGGTTTTGCAAGTTATTAAAAGCCAATACGGCGTTGATGATTTGCAAAACCTGCTATATACATAATACGCTTGCAAAACACGCTATGAACAAAAAATACAAACCTAAATAACTTAATTCTATTATTTATAGGATTATAGGTGACTATTTTAAAGATTTACAATAATTATTTTCAATTTTTTCAATAACTAAAACATTTTCCAAATCTTATTTTTATTTGGTTATACGTTTTTCGTTAATACCCTAAATTCTGTTATGAAGCACATAGCGGGTTTTGCATATGGGCTACTCAATTGCAGTGTAGTATCAACGAAAAGCGTCGCCGGTGATGATCAGCTGAGCCCTCGAGCGAGAGTGTCGCGAACAAATAATGGTGGAATTCGACTGATCAGTCATTTAACTCATCATCATCATCATAAAGTTATCAGTCCTAAGACTGGTTTGATACCATTCTCCATCTTTTCCTGTCCTCCGCTAGTCTTTTCATTTCCCTGTATTTCGAACAACCTACGTCCTTAATGATTTGCGAAATGTAGTCTAACCGCGGCCTACCTACCTCTCTCTTTTTTCCCGTTTCTGCTTCTAAGATGTCTCTTAGCAGTCCCTCATGTCTCACTATATGGCCTATCAGCTGATCCCTTCTTTTCTTTATATTTTTCCAGAGCCGCCGGTTTTCCTCTATTTTCCTCAAGACTTCTTCATTTGTGATTTTCTCGGTCCATTTTACTTTTAGCATTCTTCTATAGCACCACATTTCGAAGCTGTCTAATTTTTTCCTTTCTACCATTCCTATCGTCCAAGATTCGCACCCATACAAAGCTGTACTCCACACGTATGTTTTGAGAAATTTTTTCCTACTCTCTAGGCTGACGTTTTTTGAGCATAGTAGCTTCTTTTTCAGATTAAAAGCCTGTTTTCCCTGCGCTATTCTTTGTTTGACGTCTTTTAGGCTCTTTCCATCTGTCGTTATTTGGCTACCTAGATAGCAAAACTGCTGTACTTCTTCTACGCTTTCGTCGCCTATATTTATTCTAGTTTTACTCTTACGTTTTTTCTTACTACATACCAGAATTTTTGTCTTTTTCTTATTAATTTTCATATTGTAGTTCTCTATTAGGATGTTTTCCATTTCGTTAAGCGCCTTTTCTAGTTCTTCTTTGTTCGATGCTAGTAGCGCTATATCGTCGGCGAACCGAAGCATGCTCACTGTTTGCCCTTGTATTTTAATGCCTGAAGTTGAGTTTTCTTTTAATTCGTTCATCGCTTCCTCTATGTATAAGTTAAAGATTAGAGGCGACAGTGTGCATCCTTGTCGTACTCCTTTTCTAATTTTCGCTTCTCTCACTTCTTCTTCTACTCCTATCACTGCTACACGGAGAGAAATTTTCGGTAAAAATTACCTAAATAGTAGGGTAAGCGTGTAGCATTCGGTGTTTTACGGTTAATTTTGTAGAGGCGCTGGTCAGGAATTAACAATCAACCGATATATTTTGACGAACGTTCCAGAATTTTTACCGTTCCAACTCTACAATTTTACCCGAACAGGAATTTTTATGCCTGCACAATATAGAAAGTATCCCTCCGTTAATAAATGTTATCGTATAATAGCAGCAAAAATTATCATTCGGCCCTTAAATTGTAACAAGTTGTGCGCCCTAATTTTTATCATTACGTTACTGCACAATTACCCTAGAGTAACGGAATTTTTACCTATCCGGGTAGATAGATTCTACCAATGACATCTATAAAGGCGATCACGTGAGCGTCAGTTCGCGTCAGTTCGCGTCAGTTCGGCCGTTTTCGGCCGATCGTCAGAAGTCGACGCACGTTGTCAGTTGTGGCCATTAGAACCGGTGCGAGTTGTTCCAGAAAAAATAAAGTGCTTAAACTAATACATTTATAAAAAAAAACAATTATTTAAAAAGATGAATTACTGTCTGGTGAAAGCGGCTTTTGAGGTAAGAGTGATTTTATTTAGAAGATTTATGGGAAAATGTTAGTAGATTTTTTAATCATATTTTTTGCCTGATATACGGAGAAGTCTCACCATTTTTGTCCATTACCAGGAGTATTTGATGGGAAATTCTGGTGATTTCTTTTTCGTTATAAATAAGAAGAGAAGACTAGAAGAAAAATTGGGGAAATTCATGCAAAAAAATTCTATACATGAAATTTCAAGGCACCGTTAGGAGTGGACGCGTCAAGCAAGGGTGATTCACGAAGCCAGGTGGAAGCGGGCAGTTTCCCCCATAATGACGTCAAGGCAACGGGGCTTTCCAATGCAGGACCAGGATGAAGGAGTAAGGGGGTCTTATGCTCCTCCAGGCAATCAAAGGAAGCCATTCGATCGACAACCAGCGTGCATATCGGATCGTGATTCGAGTCTCATCGAGGATTGCTTCAGGACTCATCGTGCAGCCGCGTCGAGTCTACCGCGTCGAATATAGCTTACAATACATAGAGTCTCAGCAGATAAGATTTTCATTGATGAAACACCTAACGGGACCGGCAAGGATCGACAGCACGTAGCAACGGGCCCAGGAAGGCAGGATGAGTGGGTGCCTCCGGAAAGTCGAACTATTCCGGGTATTATCAGAATACCCGCTTACCCTCGCTACCTGCTAGTGCGCACGGTTAGGAAGGCGCATGAGGGAATCAACGAGATTGGAATGTACGAGAGCTGGGGACCGTTTCGGTCATTTTCCAGAGGTCCCGTTTTACCCCCGCTACCCGAGGGTACGTCCCAGGCAGGAGGACGTACGAGAGGCAGTGAGATTCGAGACATTTGCCGGGGGAGTCAACTGCAAACGGCGCTCGAAGACACCATCGCGAACAGATCCATAGTGTAGTTTTTGGATTGAATAAATACGAACCGCGAGTGATCCTGCTCGTTCGATTTCTTCCTCCTACATTGAAAAATTTTAATCTATTTAATTTTGTATGTCATTTGTTCTTCTGAGCAGAAAAGTGTGAGGAACGATTTGACGGAGAAAACCTAGGGTCTGCGGGCCGTTAACGGAACATCCTCGATAACGCACGGACGACCATACCGATCGTCCGACAGGACACCGACGCTACCTGAGAACGCACGGTGATCGGCTCGGAATAAGGGAGGAGCCGGGCGTAAGGACGGTTTGGGCAGCTCGGTGGTCATTCTCTCCTTCGACCATCGCAAGAGCTACTTCGGCGAAGAGCCGAAGTCAAGTCGTAGTCACATGCATCACGTTGTAACTCACAATCAGTCGCATTCATCAATAAACTGTTCTTTCGGGAAATATTTCCTACAAAAGCTGTCGAATTTTCCTTAGTAATGAACGCGTAACAAGGAAGTTAGAAATACTCGTCGTTTGCAGCGATCGTTTACTACCTGGCCGCAATAAACTGCTATTTCTGGCACAGGTAAGCGCGGGTACGTATCCCGATGCCGCGACTTCCTCCGTGATGCGAATTTTTCGGCACTGCACTGGTACGAATGACGCGGAACGACGCGACGCTCGATAGCAACGGTCACAAATAAACGCACTTAGCTCAAATGTCAGGAAAAGAATTCAATTCCCGATATTAAACAAGTAATTAGAACAAAATATATGAAAATTTCCATACAATTTTTAATTTAATAATTAATTTTCACTTAATAAGGTGAAGAAAATTTGCTCACGGATAAATAAAAAATATAAAAACGTAAAATAAAAAGTATCACATTGAACGGTAAATTTATATTCTAATTGGTGGGAAAAAAATAATCCTTGAGGTTAGTAATAATTTCACAGTACAGGTTAGTATATTTTACCGTACCGGTGCAGCAGTTTCTACCCCGAAAACAGTAAAATCTTTCTCATTGTTTGACACTTTCAATCTATCTCAGCCATAATTTTCATCTATTCCAACCACATTTTTTATTTGATATAGAGGTCACATTTTACTTTCGAGAACATGAAAAACTCTTTGAATGCATGATATTTTTTACCTCACTGACCAAATGCAACACGATTACCGTACTAGTTGGGTATTTTTTCCCTGAATTTCAGGCAAATAGTACTGACGATTTCTCTCCGTGTACTTGGTTTTCATATAAATTATGTATGATTCTTCTTTCTCTGTACTTTATTCCTACTCTTTTCAGTATTTCGAACATTTTTTGCCACTGAACATTGTCGAATGCTTTCTCTAGGTCTATGAATCCTATATATAGTGTTTCGTCTTTTTCTAATGTTTTCTCTGCAATTAGTCTTAGCGCTATTATCGCTTCCCTCGTTCCTCTGTTCCTTCTAAATCCGAACTGGTCTTCTGCTAATACTTCCTCGGCTCTCCGTTCCATTCTCCTTTGTATAATTTTTGTTAAGATTTTTGATGCGTGCGGTATCAAGCTGATTGTACGAAAATTTTCGCATCTATCCGCGCCTACTTTTTTTGGAAGGGTAACTATTATACTTTTCTTGAAATCTTTTGGCATTTTTCCTGTTTCGTACATATGACTCACGAGTTTAAATAGCCTACTTATCGCTTCTTCCCCTGCAAACTTTAAAATTTCTGCCTGTATTCCATCTATCCCGGGTGCTTTATTGTTTTTCAATTCCTTAAGTGCTATCTCAAATTCCGACTTAATAATAGGATCCCCGAGTTCGTTTTCATCTACGCTATTTTCTTCTTCCAATATGTTACTTAGTTCTTCTCCATTGTATAGTTTTTCTAAATATTCTTTCCATCTATCG
This sequence comes from Xiphydria camelus, assembly GCA_963678675.1. NCBI lineage: Eukaryota > Metazoa > Arthropoda > Insecta > Hymenoptera > Xiphydriidae > Xiphydria > Xiphydria camelus. The sequence continues at coordinate 22,677,494 of OY783191.1, forward strand.
GCCTTTTCTGCGTTTTCTAACAACATGTTTCCGTTTTCATTTCTAATATTTCTACTTTTCGGTTTGTATTCTTGAAAATTTCTTTTTATTAGTCTGAAAGCTGCATCGGTCCTACCTAATTTAATTTTCTTTTCAACTTCTTCGCATCTTTCTTCTATCCATTCTTCCTTAGCTCTCCTAGATTTTCTAATTATCTCCCGTTTCAGGGATTTGTATTTTCTCTGTCCGTTTTCATCTACCCTAGACTTATACTTTCGTCTCTCCTCTATCAACTCTAAAATTTCTCTCGTTATCCACGGATTTCTACTCTCATTTTCATTTCTACAGTCATTTAACTACAAGATGAAAAATATCAACTGAATCAATTACTTCTTGCTCCTACCCAAAATCTGTAGGTCGCAAGACAATTTGAATTGCACATTCAACATCTAACTTTTCATAGAGAATACCACGTATACGCTATGTTCACTATTTCTGGAACACCGTGTATTTACAATAAATAAAAATAAGTCGAGGTAAAACAGAAATTATCGTGCGAATAACATCATTAACACAACTTAAAAATCCGGCTTTCTCGAACCAATATTGCCCTCGATTGCAATATTATTATTCCAGATTAAAAACTTTCGTAAACTTCGAGTCCAAAAAGAAGGATCTTAAAAACGAGGTAGTACACGTAAATTAGACGTATAAACATGGAATAGGAGAAATAATTTATAAAGTTTTGATATTACGTATACATTTTCCTAATGGGATCAGGAACAAAACCCTACAAAGTTCCCAATTGTCCAGTGTCCGCAACATCCCTAATTTTGCAAAAAACCACCCCCGGATCGTACATTATGTCGGTTTTTCTCAATTTCCTCGTAAACCATTGTTCAAACGTAAAAAATGTATAGAACCATAAATGTTTGCCATTAAATTCTACACAAAAATTGTTGTATAAATATGTTAGCTAACCCTTATTGAATTCTCGAAAAATACGTTTAAAGTTAAGGATAGCTTTTAGCAGGCCGTTAAAATATGTCAAGTTCAGCGAGGCGTCAACGCACTTGTGACACAAACTTGTGGTATGCGTTACGGTGGATTATTTACGGATTTTAGTCAGTGTTAAAAATGTGTATTATTATTATTATTTTATTATTATTATTATTATTTTATCCTTGTACGAAATTTTTAACAGTTCCAGAACGAACTGCTGACCTGAGCGATCATTGCGAATTTGTAGTGGATGGTGGTAATTTGATTCACCGTGTGGCATGGCCAAAACAGGGTACATTTCGTGACATTTACTCGGCCTATGTTAACTTTATACGTAAACACTATGGTCACTATGTAACTTATTACAATGTCTTGAACGACAAAAACGACTCCTGAAGCGCACTTCGGCTACAATTGCATTCAGTGAAAACACACCAATACCCGATCAATAAAAGATATTGTTAAGTAATATAGCTAACAAAGATCGTTTAATTTCTCAACTTGTCGAGAGGCTAAATTCTGAGAATATTAATACTCTTACTGCTTTAGACGATACTGACTTACTAATCGTTACAACCGCCATCGATCTATCAAGTCAACACGACACTGTAGTTGTATTTGGTCAGGATGTCGATCTTCTTTCTCTTATATTGCTCTCTTGCTCCTCAAGATAAGGATATTTTGTTTTTGAAACAAGCCCAAGGAAATATAAAGAAAAGGATTTATAGATCTTCCGATATGCAACCATCCAATGTTAGTAAAAATATTAAAGAAATTGTTCTTTTTGCACATGCGTTTAGTGGTTGTGATACCACTTTTGCGTTTTTCTGAAAAGGCAAATCTCAAATCGTAAACATATTAAACAAGAGAAAGGATTTGGAAGATGTATATATTTTCAATAGTTCTCAATCTACGAAAGAGCAAATTGAAAGTGCTGGTGAGAAATTCACACTTGCGTTATATAAAGCTGAACGGAAAGAAACTTCTTTGAATAGCTACAGATTTATTTATTTTAATAAGTTGGTTGGCCAATCCAATCATGCCGTAATTTTGTCTAGATTGCCACCAACATCTGAAGCATTAAAACAGCATTCTTACCGGGTATTTCACCAAATTCAATCTTGGCGAGGAAAATATACGAGTATACAGCCAACGCGCAGTGGGGTTGGAAAAAATGGGCAATATTTTATCACGAGTTTTTACTACCGTGGCGCCGGCTCCGATTTCTGTTCTGAAAGTTACATCGTGCAGCTGTAAAAAGGGTTGTGGTAAGCGATGTGCATGTCTTAGACTTGGATGACATTGTTCAAACATGTGCTCCAACTGCCATGGACAGGGTTGGTTCAATGCACCACCTGACGAGATATTTTATATATATTAAGAAGATATTAAATGAAGAGGACCTAACAAATGAATTAAAAAAACATGTTAGTGGATTAGGCCTATTGAGGACACCATTTAAAAATAACGCTCCGGGAGCTCTACCTCATGACTGGTGTGGAAACGAGCTCAAATTAGAAAATGCATAGTTATAATGCTCTAAAATTCCTTTCAAATTTTAAAATTTGACTTAGATAATACTTATGTAGCGATATTATAGCACTAGAAAACTATGAAAATCACTACAATTAAAGCCACATTTTACATGCTAAAAACTACACCTAACTTTGAACGTTATTTGCGGAAATTCAGAGAGGATTAGCTAAAATGCTTATAGAACAGTTTTTGTGTAGAATTTAATGGCGAACATTTTTGGTTCTATACATTTTTTACGTTTGAATAACAGTTTACGAGGAAATTGAGAAGAACCGGCACGATGTACCATCCGGGGGTGGTTTTTTGCAAAATAAGGGATGTTGCGGACATCGGCCACGTGGGAACTTTTTGGGGATTTATTCCTACTCCCATTATAGGAACATAATTTACGTAATATGAAAACTTTATAAATTATTTCTTCTAAAATGTACTATTTGCGTGTACTAAGGGTCGTGAGAGAGTTTTCATTAAAATATTCTGTATACTATACACGAAGTACAGAATCGTCCGAACTGGGGCATTCGTATTAAATTATCCTGTCGAAGCGAGGCAGAGTATCGTTCGCTCCGACGACGCTGTCCGCGTATCGAATGGTAAATCTGCCTCGACTTCTGCCTCTCTGACCGTGATCTATGGGGATATCGACTTGCTGATCGGAATGAGCAACGAGACGCAGTGAAGTACGTGACTCGTATGCGATGCTTTAATCGACTGGAAGGGAGGAATCACTCCCAGCATCTTCCGTCGTAAAGTGTTCGTTGCAAAGGATTCATCGTTACCTCCGTCGCGCATGTCAAGTTCTCCAGTACCGAGGTGAAATTTAAAGAGTCCCCCGTTAACGTCTATAAGCCATTAAGACGGGGGCCAGGGAAGAGTCTCCGTCAGATTCCGCCTCGTGATACTCATGGGTTAAGAATTCCTGCTTAATAAAGTGATAATCCAAGCTTAGCTTCCGTGTAAACGCCGCGAAGAGAGAAAACGGCGCGACGCTGCAACATTGTCATTGAATTGCGCCTTAGAATCTGCTTGTTCTGCGCGTCACTATTGGAGCGGTTATAGAGTTGCAAGCAAATGTATCGTATGCGTTTTGATCTGGGTGGGTGTTTATTGTTCCGAGGGGACTAAATCCCGGCAGAAAATGAATCCCCTATTCTATTCTATTCAATTTTATTCGCCCTTTCCTTCCTTCTCTCGCTTACGCGCGCACGCACGCACGCACACACACAAAGTTCAGAAGCCGTGCCTCGGTGCGACCAATGTACGAAATAAACGTTTGTAACGTATCTGTCCTGTAATGATACCACATACTGTCCCTTCGGGGGACGAATATACGGGCGAGTGTTACTCGCTGACTCGTCAAATATAGATAAATATACATAGATGCATCAGCTATTACAATTCGTATCTATATCAACTTGTAATTAGTTAATACGTTAAAACCGTCGATATCTGCCCATCATCTGTCCATCAATCCACTAAAACCCAAGAAATTAATTTTTCTTGATAAAAATATTTAACGGTAGATAATTATTATATATCAAAAGTTGAATATAAATGTTGTATTTTATACGTATTCGAGACTTCCATATTCGGTGGAAATGGAAATATTCTGAAATAAAGAAAAACGAAAAAACTAAACTCGTGCGAATATTTCGCCTTAAGAATCAACAACAAAATATACATATTTACAAATATTATACTGTTATAAAGTACATTTTACGACTAAACATCAATGCATTAGTTACAGCAACCAAACGTGATATAAAACCAAACATTTCTTATAGTTTCTCCGTCGCGACGATGGTCGTACCTAAAATGCTTTTTCGTCTGCTGTAAACTCGACAAAATCAATCGGTAGAATAATGTTGCCCTTCCATCTCATCGAATACGTGGCAATAAAAACGATTCCTCGAAATCAAAGGAATCTCCCTCGCCAAATTAAACTCCGCGTGATGTAAACAGTCGCAAACGAAATTCCGCGTTTCGTTTTCGTGCCCAAAAAGAAAATCAATACGGAAAGAACGATATCGATCTGATTCCTCGACGAAAAAAGGGGGGGGGGGGTTACCGCTCCGCGTGCCCCATTGTTCGTGCCCCGGGGTCCGGAGCGCGGTGCCGCCGTGCAAAAGGGGGTCCTCCGCACCGCCGGTTTGAACCCCCTTGTTCGTCGTTCGGCTCGGAGCGTGGCACATTGTCCCCCCCTAACGCATCGGACCCAGCACGCGCCAACCGGGGTACGAAAATTATCAGCTAGTAAAGTCGAATGCTTTTTAGGACTTTTACTTATGGAGAGAGAAGGGGGGTCTCTTCGGGAGTCCGGAGTAGATGAGGCACGAATGAATTATGGCCGGTACGTGCGCGAGAAGGGTACCCGGCTTTTCCTGTGTTTTTACAGGATCACGCGGTGTCGGGTGTCGGAGTAGTTCTTCGGTTTTCGAGGAAATCGTGTTCGTAAGCCGCGGTAAGCCCGCGCACTTCTCCATGATTTTCTCGGTCGAACGCGAGACGACGACGCGGAACAACAGCCGGATCGTCGTTTCGGGATTTTCCGAGGCAGCCACATCGTCGGGCCCAGGCTTACGTCCGCCGTACGCGGCGGTTGGCGGGGATATCGAAGGAAAACGTGTCACCGAAGGAAGATTCATGCGCGAATCGTACGAGTCGATCTGAGGAAACAAAGTGAGAGGAGAATAGGAATGCGCGTGAATCCAAACGGATCGAATCTCCGAACGCATCTTATAATAGAAACGAGTCACGCGTTTCTTTTAAATTTCGTTTACCGATTCTCATACATCCTGCTAGAACTAACAAAGGATTCGGTGAATTTTCCAAATTTTAAGTGTATCAGATACTGGTTATTTTATTAAATAAATGTATTTGTTTTAATATGGAAATGGCAAGCCGAGAAATATGATTTGAGATATGCTATTTAGAGTTGTAAATTGGGCCGCTGACTACCTTTCCTTTTTCCTCCATAGCTCTATAGGGTGAAAAAGAAAGCAGAAAAAACTGAATTAAGTATCTTGAAAACAATTAGATACCGAAAAAAAAAGTTATTATAAAAAAGTTGCTTTTAATTTTTTTTATACATAGGTACATATCTCTACTACGTTTACAAATATTCGCGTTCAAAGTTAAACAGAAACTGAAGCGTTTAAACAAGGATTAAAAATTGTAGTAGTGCCATTTTGTAATCAAAAATGAGAGTACAACTTACTCTATAAATAGTATTATTGCAAAGATGACTGAACTGTTTATGAGCGTGAAAAATTGAGAAAAAAAAATGAATAAAATTAAACGATGTTTACATCCGGTAAAATCTCCTCTGGAAAAGTATGAAATTATTGACATTCCCTTCGTTACCCCGTACCTACACTTCCCATCATTACCGGAAACGCACTTCGTCATTCTCTCAAGTATCCGAGGAGAGGCGTTCCGGCGTGCTAAATCAGCGAAATCGAAATGCCTCGCGGGGAGACTTCCAACTTCCCGCGTGTCTAACGAGACGAACCGGCATTGGTACCCACGAAGCGGAAACTGCGCGGGGTCCGTATATCCGTCACTATCGCGATTAACGACGCGAACAGCCGGCGCGACAGCGTCACCGCTATACGCGGGGAAACTGGATCCGGCTGTTTCGGTATCGCGCGCGACTTCGCGCAGCCGAGACCCACTAATCTCCTCGGCAAAGTTTGACTTCGATGGGTGTGGAGGAGCAGCGGGTACCACCTCCGCGAGGAGAATGCGCGATTACCGCGAGGAGATGAGAAACTGCGCACGGGAGTTTGCCGAGCCGCAGCTGTGTTTCGTGGCGACGAGCCGTAAGCGTGACGAGAGAGTGACGGCGGGAAGAAACTTCTCGGAGATTTTCCGGCCGAATAGAAAGAAGTGCGGGACAACAACCGCGCATTCTCGTTAGACTCGCAAAAGCAGACCTGTACTGCATCGTCATGCGGAATGCACTTCGTAATTTTCGCCTCTGCGGGCCCGCGAAACGGGAGGCGGAGCTTAGCTGCACTGTTAAAAGTTTTCTAAATTTTCAGACGCGATCAGTTACAAATGTAACTTAAATTTTAGAATCTGTACTCTTAATTTTAAGAAACTTGAATTAGTCAGAAATTTAAGGCACAATTCTTAAATTTAAGGCACAATTCTTGAAGTGTTATGACATTTAAGGCAGATTGCTTAATATTCAGCTGCTTTTCTGAAATTTAAGGTACTGTTTCTTAATTTTGTGACGCTGCAGCGTCTAAATCCTACATGCACGTGCGTGTTTCCTTGCACATCAGCGGTTAACCGTGAAATCGTTAGCAGTATATATTTTAAAGAAATTCCCTTCTTTTTAGGAAAGAAATTCATAGAGTTCGAGAACATTATCGAAATTGTTATAAACTATATTGTTTATTGTTTATTTATATTGTTTATTTAAAAGCACAAGCTATGAAAGTAAATTAAAGAATCAATTAATGTAGGATGAATAAACATTCATATAATTATTTACTTATTAATATCAATTTGCGTCTATGCAAAAATATTTATCAAAAGATACAATCATAAATTTAGAAAAATGTTGAGAAAAGAATAATGCAATTATAAAATCTTATTTATTGGAGCTCTTTCTTATTGACTGAAAAAGCAACCCTATATTTGTAGATACATCAAACTTCATATAAATACCAATAGTAATACCTAATATCACAAGAGTGTGCAGCAGATGAGGATTCGAGGACACCGACCGATCAACGAAGTTAAGCAGCAAAAGGTGCGGACAGTAGTTGGATGGGTGACCGCTCACGATGAAAAGATATAGTCAGACCTAACTTTTTGAACTCAGAAACTTGCCTGAAAATGAGGAGCAATATATGTCTGAAAATTAAGAAACCTGCCTGAAATTTAAGAACCATGTATGTCTGAAAATTAAGAAACTTGCCTGAAAATTAAGAACCATGTATGCCTGAAAATTAAGAATACAATTTACATGAAATTTAAGACACATTTGTCTTTGATAAAAACTTCAGTGCTTTTTTCTTAAATTTAAGACAGATATTTTTAACAGTGTGGTCGGTGCAGGAGGGGACATTCATTAACTTTCATCAACTCCACTTCGACTCAACAACTAAAACATGGGAATTTAAGGAGAACCTATTATATTTGAGAAGCAGACTTTCTAAGTGCAGTTTGTTCATTTTTCCGATTTTCGCCAACATACGAATATTTTCAAGTTCCTTTAAAAGTTGTGTTTATATGGACAACCTAAATGCATCTCTTAACATTTATATAAACGTTTGAAAATGTCCTAGACAAACAAACTGCATTGTATCCATCAGTCGTGGACAAACTATTAGCGATTATAGGACAAACTGCGAATGGGCAAACTGCATTTAGAAAGTCTGCTCCTCATTTAATTTTTAATAAAATATAATTTGTGACTTAAATTATTATATTTAAAAATAATTAGAGAACCACTACTTTTTAACCTGCAAATACTTTCCATTCGAATGTTGGTAAATTCAGTCTTTGCGTAAAAAAATATTCATATTTTTAAATTCAATTTGTAATATGTATATTCGATGTTACACAAAAAACAGTCTGAAAAAATAATTACTCGCAAAGTTATAAGTGCGTTTCTGTTTACGATATTATGACTTCATCAAAAAGCCAGAGAGACGCATTTATACCAAGCAACGAGTATAAGAGAAATATACTTACAACACGATGAAGTATGCTGTAATTTTAAATATTGTTTTCAAGCTTAAATAAGGCCGAAAATGAAAAATAAAAAATGAAAAAATACAAAGTAAATAATTTTACCCAAATCTTTCAAATTTGCAATAAAAGAAATTAGTGAGAAAACCGCATTCGTAAGTAACTAGAGATACTCGCGATTAAAGTCGTTCTATTTTATTGAGAAATTGCATTTCGAGAACCAGCATTTCGTATAAGATCTTACCTGACGGAATTGAAACTTCAGGAATGGTTGATGGATACGAAGCAGGGTGCGCCGTCCTGACGGATATACATAAAAGAGCTCCAACGAAAGGAGAGAACAGATTGTGAGATGAGTTTCACTGGTCCGCGCAGCTGCATTCAAGATGATGCGTTGGGAAGCACGGTTTTCGAAAGCCGCGAGATACGAGACTGCTGAGGGTGCGTGACGATCACGCGAAGCGACGAGGAACGGTCGGTGGTGGAGCAGGGAAAAGAGGATTAGGATGAAGGAAGTGTGTGACGAGAGAGCGGAAGTAGGTACCCCAGGCTGAAGTCGGCGCGTGCTATTCGAACGCCTATATAATCATCGCTCTGCTCAATTCGCTCGTTTCCGGTCGAGGAAACGGTCCCCTCTTTGGAGGGGGGCTCCGTCTGTATGAATGAAACAAATTCGACTATGTCGAGTACACCGGGAACAAAATTGGTTAAATCGACTTAGTTGATTTGATTTATTTCAAGCAACTAAATATTTTCTTAATTTACGTAAATGTGTTCAATCCAATACCCGTTCATTCGGAATTAATATATGTTTAATCACTATAGAGAGATATTTAGTTGCTACAACTCTACATATTTAATGCGCCATATACCTATGATTATTTTTATGTCGTTGAACCAATACAGTGTCCTTTTAGTATGATTAATATTTACTCACACTGATTATTTTTACCTATAGATACTTGCTGTGAATAAGCGACTATTATATTTCCCCAACTCAAATGAATATATTACTGTTTTGACTAACTAAATCTCTCAATCAAATTTTTCTCCCAGTGTATCATAAAAATTGTATTACCCTACTAATGTAGTCTTCTTGCATACTCATGGCTGGATTGTAAGTATAAGACACGTGGTTAAAAATTCGGAAATATATTAATTAATCGTAAACCATCTCAAAGTGTCATGATCTCACTGGCTTATACCATATTCATTTTAAATACAAACTTTTCATTTTAAATAAATGATCTATTTACTTTTCACATTGTATCAAGTGCTATACACTTATCGTGCGAATAATGCTTTTATTAAAAGAAATCGCAAAATGTCAGTATATAGGATCACGTGTGACGATGTAAAAAATGTCGATTCTGTATTTAATGCGATGTGGAAAGGAGATCATTCATTTAAAATAAAAAATGACCTTGTATAAAGACCTGATTTATACATAGTTAATTTAGTTGCGATTCTGCAAATAGGACTAAATTTTATAATTCAGCCATATATGTAATTGCTTTCAAACTACGTAATTGCATGGACACCAATAAAAAAACTTTCTGTGGTATATATTTTAGCACATGTCCGCCGCATAACTTTTGTTATTCTGAACAAATCACCTCGACGACTTGATTTTCTCGGTCAAGAATCTGTTTATACCTACTACCAAGCTGCACGTAACTTCGAAATTTCTATTGCGAACTCGATCGAAGAGTTTTGGTATCGTTTAGAGAGAAAATTAATTTGATGGAAGCAAGATTGAGCTTTCCTCTCAGAACAGATCCTACACGGTTATACGTATCTGTAGACCCTGCGTAATCTGCGACCTCTCTTCGGCCCCGTCCTGCTCGAACAATAAAGGCAAAGGGGCAAAGGAGAACGAGGAGTAATACGGAGAGTGCCAGAGGTGAATCAATCGATCCGAACCGCAATGGCTTTCGGATGTTCTCGTTCGGAGAAGAACGGGGGACAGAGTAGGTAGGTACCATGCTATAGAAAGCCTCCTTCTCTTCCTCCTTTAAACTGAGATAATTAACTCAATTTGGATCGAATTTAAACCACCCGCAAGAAAGAAATTCAAGTTCGACGTTCTTACGATTTCCTCTAACCTTTGATTTCTCGTGGGAGATGTGAAAATTCTCGGGGAAATAAAAATTATGTACGTTTTTTTTCCTTCGCTAAAAAGTGTAGCTTGGTCTATCTCTGCTTTGGAGCAATAATAATAATCGATGTAAAAGTTAGGAGTCTACTCCTTAAGATAGTACCCCCACAAGATCGTTGAATTAAGAAATGGTTGAAATTTGATATAATATGTTATTTAATGCATTATCCAAACATCTGTGTAATTTAAATAAGTTTGACCACCCCAAACCTGAGATATTTACATTTGAAGTTGGCTTGATTTACACGTAACAAATACGTTATGATGGGCAAAACTGTACTTTCTTAATTCTACCGTCAAAACTAAAATTAATAAGTTGATAAAAAACGAGGATAAGGTAGAGTAGGATATCACGACTAATGTGAAAAATAATGAGAATGATTCACCATCTAGTTTCCATGAGAAGCCCTCACAATTTTGGTCGTATAGAATACCTATATCTGCAATATACAGGGTGTTCGGAAAAAACACCGACACAGAAATAGGGGTGATAGGTTACGTCATTACAAGTATTTTGATATAAGGGACCTATACCCGCAAGCGCCCCCTTCTGGAGATATCAACTTTTCAAGTTTATAACGACCGAGGTTGATCAAAGTAGAATAATATTGAGTTTTTGTCTACCTGTACAATTGAAAAACAAATGAAAACTCCTTGTATCCGCATCATCTTCGAAAATTACAAGGACCTGAGCCAAGCGGTCATCCTTTCCGCAAGCAGTTTGCGCAGTGGCACATCTATCCAGAATCGTTTCCGATGTTGCATGGACATGGATGGCCGTCATTTTGAGCATTTGCTGTAGTACATTGTTTTTGTATCTCGTAAAATTAAATATTCGTTACCATCTTGATACGTTTCTTATTATTCTACTTTGATCAACCTCGGTCGTTATAAACTTGAAAAGTTGATATTTCCAGAAGGAGGCGCTTGCGGGTATAGGTCCCTTATATCAAAATACTTGTAATGACGTAACCTATCACCCCTATTTCTGTGTCGGTGTTTTTTCCGAACACCCTGTATACAAGGCCAGCAAGCGAACGAGTGCGTGGAAGGGGAACGGGACAGCGAGACGCGATCGTCGCTCACACGCGCGCAGAAGAGTGCGCCGTCTGTATATACAAGCTATTTCGTGTATTGGGGCAAAGCCCAGACAGTCCCGGCAAAAAGTTTAATAGCAATGGTAGATCAAAAACACAACATATAGAATATATTTTACGGCAATAAATGATATCCATCGTATTATCTATTAGTACCGAGTCAATATTGCGTAGTTTTTAATTTTATTTACTACTAATTAAACCAATTATCAATATTTTAAACATGAATATGGTATGTAACTTTTAGTTGAGGTTGTCGCGGAGGAACTACCTTAATCACGATTATCTCATTACTTACAATAGATGAACCTCCCGTTAAAGCTGCAAATTTGTTGAACAACGCTATAATAATGATATAACAAGCTGATCATTTATTATACATTCATGTGTGTGTGTGATCGTGATTTAAATAAATACCACCATTTTTGGTAGTACATGTGTTGTCGTTCCCATCTACAGACAACTTTGCTCTATTAAACTCGTTTTATATGGATTCTTCAAGGGAAAAGAAAACAATTTTATTCTTCGGCATTACTTATAGTAAACGAAATCAAATTCATCCTACGAAACGATAGATGATATATTTTTTTAATAAAATTATTCAATAATAGATATATGTCTGTATACGAACATACTTTTGAATCGTTAAAATAATTTGAATTAGCATGACTCTTTCTTAATGATCAATAAATATAACAAACTAACGGGTTAGTTAATTAATCACATTAGACCATATAGTCGCACAGCGCTTTAATTAAAACCGCCGACTACTTACCCGCGTGTAGGTACTGAAGTACTTGTAATTACGGAAGTGGAGATGAGACAACACGACCAATCTCGGGATGTCTCTCGGATTCCGGAAACCACTTCAAGCAATAACTTCCCTCCTCCCATTTTCTTATCCCCGTTTCTTCTCGACGTACAATCGACAATGCCTATTCGCAGCTCGATCCTTTGTTAAATTTGACTCGAAGAGCTGTATGAGCTTTTTCAAGATTCTCAATTAATTTAATTGACTGCTCACGGGGAAGAAGGAATTCGCCGATCGATTCGTTCGCGTTGCTCAAAGTTTATACCGAGAAGACAGTACTAATAGGTGCCATATGTGCTAAGATTTATTAATAGTAGTCGAGTGAAGCATATAGCAAAGTGTAACAGAGATAGTGCTAGATTTCTGTTGCTTTCTGTTATCGTACAAAAGGTATTGGATATTGGTACGTAACGAAAATTTAAAAATAGAATTATAAAAAATCATAATTTTCTTAAATAAAAGGAAGTGTCCCACGGTGCATAAATAAAAGAAAACAAGAAATAATACACAAAGAACTGTACAACAAAAATTATTGTGACATTCACAGTAGCCATAAGATGTAGATATGTAGGGGAAAGCGGAGCTAGTTGTAACAGGGTTTAAGTAATAACAGGCGTTTTATAGAATGATGCATGAAATCGCGTTTGGGCAAGCTATAGGAGGTGTCGCTTACAACCGTCGCAATCAACCAGTCAACTGCGCGTCTTCACCGAAGAGAGTTCAATGTATAAAGTGAAATTTTGACACGTAAGTTTCACTTTTCATTTTCGTATTTTGGATCTGTATGTTTTATTACAATGCCGTATGCAACATGTGATTGCGCAATATACTAGACTTGTAAATCTTTCACAGTAACAAGCATATTTCATTAATAATATATAAAACCTATCCATTTTATTTTAATCCATAGTGAAAATAACCGTATGGAGCTTAAAGTAACAATATCTTGGGGCAAGTTATAACATGTTATAACTTACGCCCACGTTACCAAACGGAAAATGAAATGTTGAATAACTTACGGTAGGTATCTAAGTTTTATCATAAGTATATTATTGTAAACTAAAATGAGGATCTATACAAAACCTTAGATGTATGTATTTAGGTAATAAGGATGACTGATATTTAATTAAGAACGTATAAGTAGAAGAAATGACGTTGATGTGGTATTAAAAATCGTTAAGCCTAAAGATTTTTTAAGCCTTTTATCATACTTAACCTCAATGATCATAACAATTCGTTTCCATTACTAAGTACAGTAATACCCCGAACTTACGCGATAGGTGGGACCGAGCGATAACCGTGTAAGTCGAATTCGCGTAAGTCGGGGCATCCATGTACATATATAATGAACACAAAATAATTTGTAACCATGTGTCAACTGCGCGCAAAACTGGGCGAAACACATCCGAACTTCTCGTATGTTGACTCATTACTACGAGTAGCGCGACGCGAGACTATCGACAGTTGCGCGGCGTTTCAAAGACAAACCGCGTAACTCCGGATTCACGTAAATCGGGGTAGCGTAAGTCGAGGTATTACTGTACTTGCCCCATGCCTGGTAAAACTAGCCCTAACGAAGGGGCAAGAAGTAAAATTCGATCTTATTCACTTAAAGAGGATTCATTTCTAATTTATTGACTGAATATACTACTTTAATATTAGGAATTACAGCTGAATAAATGAGCAAAATGAATATGAAAAAATATTTTCGATTTTGTTCTCGACTCGAGTTATGGGCAATAATATGAAAAGTTTTACAATTAGCCTCGCTCTCCCCTATTACGGTATTTCATCCGATCTTCCGTAATATTATTGAAATTATTGCCGTTAAATATACAAGCGAATTGTCCAATAAAGAATACTAAATTCTATTAATATAACATCATGGTACAATTTTAAAAAGTTGAGAGCATTGCATATAGAGCGTAAAATCTATAGAATATTTCACTAATTAGAATTTTTTAAATTTACTTGAAATATCCAAGTCTAATACCTACCTATTCCTTTCAAATCTCTATCTTGTTTCATTAACAGAAGCCAATCGAAGTATTAGAGGTATACAATTTTGCTTCCGTCATTTTCCTATAGATGGCTTTAGCGGTAAGTAGTTTTCGAAATAAATAGATCATAGACTTCGTGCAATAAACTTGGGCATCTGTCAACATAACCCCATAGTTATTCTCGATTGAAAATGTCAGTTTACGAGCCAAATTCTCGTCATTTGCGGGAGGTTTTAATTTTTTGCTTCAATATGAAGAAATCTGCGGCTGAGGCTCGTCAAATACTGTCAAATACTTATGGTGAGGCCGCTATTAGTCAAAGAACGTGTCGTGAGTGGTTTCAACGCTTCAAGAACGGTGATTTTCACGTCGAAGACTGGCATAGCGGTGGAAGAGAGGTTTTCGAAGATGCAGAATTGGAGGCATTACTTGATGAAGACTCGTGTCAAAGTCAAGAAGAATTGGCCAGCGATGGACAATATGTTACTTTGAATCATAAATGTATAACCAGTTTTTACAATAAAGCCTCGAATATTGAAAAAAAAGCGGCGCAAACAAAGTTATAAACCTATTAGTATGTATAGTATTCGATCGTTATTCGATTCGATGCTCGAATGTCGTCAACTAAAACTAAAGCGAAAATGTCACCATTTAGAAATTCGCGAAGGAATTGTTTATGAAGTCGACCACCGATATCGAGCGAAAGATATTTCAAAGGTGTATACCAGATACAGAAAAGAAAAGAGAAATAAAAAGGGAGACAGAGAGAGAGTGTCTGCATTCGGAAGCAAATCTAAAAACCTGCGGGAAGCTTTTGTTCGAAGCCGATGTACCCCGACAGTGGTGCGAACGCTTCCGTCGCATCGCCTCCGCGGGCGACGCGCTATAGCCGGAAAATTACGTTGATTAAATTCATAGGGGGAAATTGCGGGGAGAAACTCACTGGCTTTCCGGTAAGACAGGCCTTTACACTCCGCGTCCATTCTCGTCACTCCTCGCCGAAGGGGTCGACGTTACAACGAGGAACAAGTGGTATTATGTCACTTAGAATAAGCTCGCAATAAAATATAGCTACAATATTACATTAGCGGAGTACTGTAAACTTTTGTATTTTAAATTGTAAACTATTAATTATGTTCTTATTATACGCACTGTTAGAAATGCTTTCAATTTATAAAATCAATTGCGACATTGAAAAAAGATTGTGAATTTATACCTAATAGGTACTTTTCTCAGAATATACGTGTGGAGTACAGCTTTGTATGGGTGCGAATCTTGGACGATAGGAATGGTAGAAAGGAAAAAATTAGACAGCTTCGAAATGTGGTGCTATAGAAGAATGCTAAAAGTAAAATGGACCGAGAAAATCACAAATGAAGAAGTCTTGAGGAAAATAGAGGAAAACCGGCGGCTCTGGAAAAATATAAAGAAAAGAAGGGATCAGCTGATAGGCCATATAGTGAGACATGAGGGACTGCTAAGAGACATCTTAGAAGCAGAAACGGGAAGAAAGAGAGAGGTAGGTAGGCCGCGGTTAGACTACATTTCGCAAATCATTAAGGACGTAGGTTGTTCGAAATACAGGGAAATGAAAAGACTAGCGGAGGACAGGAAAAGATGGAGAATGGTATCAAACCAGTCTTAGGACTGATAACTTTATGATGATATGATGATGAGGTACTTTTATTACGACTTTATTAGACATTTCTTATGGAATTTGTATTTCTACTGTAGAAAACTGTCATTTTATTACACGTTCGTGTTCGATTAAGAGCTTCCAACACATTTGTGAATTTACAACAGAAACTGTTAAAAAACAATATGATTATTTTTATTGTATATATTTTATCAACTATTTAATGAGTATTATGAACAGTATTATGAAACTATACCTACCATGAAAGTGATTATAAGCGACTGATATGATCTTATATGTTTATCTGATTCATGAAATTACAACATTAAAAGGTGATAAATTAATAAGTAAATAAGGAAAAACAGCATCCTTGCAACTGCGTCAAAAGTCGGAGAAAATAATGTTAACGTGTATTTAGACAAATATGTGATTTATGCTTACAATTTATCGTTAAAAAGCATTTACCTCGAGCTTATCTACATGAAACGTAAAAATTAAATACAGGGAACGTAAAACTAGCAATCTCGAGGGATAAAAATAAAAACTGCACCCCCCCCCCCCCCCCCCCCCCCCCGGGCTCTTTCCAAGATTACCCTACAACTGTAACGTTTTGTTCTCATTGCACGGTATAGTTGTACGGGATCGTCTTCGTGGAATCTGGACCCGATAATCCTTGCGGAACGAATCGTCTTCGGAGAACTAAAACTCTTAAACGCACCGTGATTACGCGTAAGATTACGGTCATTAGTGTCCGTATGCGCTATCGTATCGAACACCGTGTAGCGAGGAAGAGAAACGAGAAAAGGGCGAAGGAACTCGATTCGACGAGCGCAAGATTTGCATACCAGAAACGCGAACTTGATTTACCTGCCGATAATCGATGCGAAGCTTGTGTGGCTCTGCGAACGATACCCTTACGATCGCCGATGAAATGGAACTTTTAATTATGGTAGGTATAGAAACCGTGAAGTTGAAGAGGAAATATTACCATATCGATTCCGTTCTTATCGTTATTTTTTTAGACTTAGAACATAGAAAAACGCTTTCTGTTATATCAAATATTCAACTACAAAATGTTAAGGACGTAAAATGAATCATTTATAGTCCATTACTACAATTTTGACCTGGAAAATTAATAATTTATTTAACGACGGTGTTAATTATAATAAAATTAACACCTGCAGTCCAATGATCAATACGCGGAATTTTTGCACTGCATTCCAGAATAGATAGTTTTCAAAGTTCAGCTGCAGGAATGCATTTCTCATTGGCTGCCTCGAACACTTTGACGATCCTTCGAAACTGTCTCTATAACGAAGACGTCGCTTGTAATTAAAAAATAACCCGCATTCCAAGAGGAATTCATTAACCTGTCAATTTTAAATATAGTATGTAGTCAGTCTACCAAAAACGACTAACGAAAGAGTCACTCGTACGATCAAAAGGATATTCACGTCCCAAAACGGGGATACATTTGGTCGTCGATTTGGAATATTTCGGTGATCTAGATGGGTTCACTCACTTGTACATCATATAAAACGAAAGTGGAACTACAAAAAGAAATAATTACCGACTCCCTCGAACAGACCCCGTCTAATTAGATTCTTTATCGTTACGTTAGTTGATTATGACAGATCGGCCGTTGCAACCGTGGCACGGTGAAAGGTGACCACCGGTTTCGTAACTAATTAGAATATTAATGCTTACGAGCGCTTGACAAATTCGATCCTCCCGTTTTGGGTAGAACGTCATGGCTTCATCTTAGCGTCTGCCGTTCTCGCTTCGATAAGAGCACAAGAGCGAAGAAGAGAGGATGGAGGATTGAGCGATCGCCTATGGCTATTAGGTATCACAGAAGAACGAGCCGATCTCGCCGAGTGGTAAACGATTTAACAGTGAAGATGTACTCGTATGTCGGCACTACAAACACGCAAATAATAAATGCGAAGTGATCAATTTCGTTCTCGTAAAGTGAAATTGAGATAAATACCTGATCGTTTAGGGAAGATTCAATGGATTTGGAAAGAATATTTTTTATATTATAGATTTTTTAAATTTATACATCCCTAAAAGATAAAAAGGTCATAAAAGCCAAGATAGCGTGATCCCGAAAATGTCTGCATCTCATTAAATTTTAGCTATTTCTTCTGGAGTCTTCTAACGATGATCCGGCAATTCTAACAATAATTAAGCTTAAAGGAGATGAAACGAAAATGTAGGCGTGTATTTTTCAAATCTTGAAAAATGGAGTCGGTTAATAAAAAAAAGAAGTTCCTAAAGTTCTTCAGGATGTATAATCTTCAGCATCATAAGATAATTAGTTTATAAGCGAAAGAACGTTTAACCATTTTTTTAATCAATAAAAATACTAAACTAAAAAAATTGCTTAACTCTTTTAACTGAAATACTTGATTCAATGGGAATTTAAGTATCAATCGAAGATCAGTGATTAATTCCTAAAAAAAAACGGTACGTACGAACGAACGAACGAACGAACGAACGAACGAACGCGCAACTATAGATGTATTTATATCGAAGTCAACGAACCGTAACACTTTCTCCATCTCCTCTCCTTCCCAGCCTTCCTCTCGCAAATAGCAAGGGCCTTTGAGGATGTATTCGCTATTTGCAATCGAGCCAGAAGAGAGATTCTTCGTTCTTAAATTGCATGAAGACAAAGGCCTCGGTCACAGGGAATACCGGGTACATAAATACTCTTCTCTTCGGCAATGCCTTCGACGTGCCACGTTAACCGATATCCTATAAGTGCCTGTACGACGTTCCATCTGGATACGTTATTTCAACACGAAGATTTTGACGGGACGTCAAAGCGCGAGGTACTACACTCTCGTCTCGAGAGGCTCGTCTTTGAGACGGTCCAAACGGTTCGAGCGAAAGACTATACGCGCGATTGTGAATGCGTAATTATGCTTCCAATTATTTTGAAGTGGGTACTCGAAGAGCACAGCCATTCGCGCACGGACTAAACAATACAGAGGAGCAGCTACATTCGATGCTGTACTAATTACCCGAAATATTCCCCGAACGAGTTCTTTTGTTGGCTCGAGTGGACCGATCGTTGTGCTTCGTGGTCACGTTTAATCTTACTTGTCGAGAGTAAATATAACCGGCCATATTCGGACACATTCGAAGCTTCGAGTAAGCTGAGATTAACGGTTTCGTGCACCGCCTTTGTTGTGTTATTTTATGCGCGTGATGGTAGGACGAAACCCTAATATAAGGGTATGTACAAGGGATAATTTCTGTCGGAAGTTGGCCTTTGTCGTTGCGAAGTTATGAGTGTTACAGGGGACTGTTAACCCTTTCGCTACGGGCCGATCTTTCGGCGCGCTATTCCCGCTGAACGGGCCGCTGCGCGCTGCGCCGAAAGTGTACACTTGCGGAAGACCTGCAATTGTCCGTCGTACGTTCAATACCGCGGCATCTTTACGCATAGCGATTGTAATCGCCCGTAGAAAGAAAAAGGTGGAAAGATTATCACATACTGCAATTAGAAAATATAATTTAACTAGCAGCCCGTCCCGGCTTCGCACGGGTAGATTGTGGATTGATTTTGGTCGTCATTTAATGAATTTTTAGCAGATATCTGTACTCATAGGTAGGGAGCCATGCTACGCTAAAAAAACACATGTATTTAATTTAAATTGTAAAGTACCTATATTTCTTTTATTAATTTATCTTAAGGCCAGCGGATAGACAATGTTTTTTATTTTTTTATTTGGAGTAAAAACGTGTAAATTTTTCGGTATGCCAACTCTGGAGCAAGCCACATACAATTGGCCGTGTGAAAAACATGAATTTTCCAAATTTAAGTCAGCAATAGTCAACCATTGACCTTGTGCTTTGTTGATGGTAATAGCAAAAGCAAGACGCAAAGGGAACTGGAGCCGCTTGAATTCGAATGTTAAATCGTTGGAAATCATAGGTATGCGTGAATGAGGACGTCTTCGCCTTTGAATTTGCCAGTGATGATTGTTACCTCGATTAAATTTGGCTGGCACTAAGGGATTTTTCGTGTAACTGATTTGGAATACTATATCAGATGTAAGAGATTCCAAATGAAGGTCATGGTCAAGGTCAAATACAATATCACCATTGTACAGCCACTAAAAAATCCTAAATCCTACTATCAAAAAGAATTTGTATAGGGCCCATAGCTTTCATGGTACGAAGCCGAACTGTGCTTGACCTCAATTTGACCTCCGCTGACCATAAAGGTCACATAGAAATAATGGTCAAGGACATATTTGAACGTGAAATTTCCCGCTCTTTTCATTTCCGGTATATAAAATAGAGGTTCGGATTTTAAAAAATCAATTTTACCTAGAAGGTCATTGTCAATGTCAAATCCAATATGACCATTGGGTAGCCAGGGAAAATCCTAAAAGTTTTATATTAAACGTTTTTCTCTAAAACGATTTTCCGCTGAGATAATCAGCTATGCCTGGACTTTTTGAACACCCTGTATAAGATTTACTAACTCAGAAACCTTCGCGAGCATGCGTCCAACCATTCCCCAAAGTTTCATCGCAATCGGATGAACGGTTTAGGAAGGCATAATAATCATCCGTACCGGTACTTTTCGAACACCTTGTATACGATTTACTAACTCAGACCTTCGCGGGCATGCGTCCAACCATTCCCCAAAGTTTCATCGCAATCGGATGAACGGTTTAGGAAGGCATAATAATCATCCGTACCGCTACTTTTTGAACACCTTGTATACGATTTACTAATTCAGAAACCTTCGCGGGCATGCGTCCAACCATTTCCCAAAATTTCATCGTAATCGGATGAACGGTTTAGGAAGGCATAAGAGACATACAGACAGACAGACAAACATTCATTTTTATATATATAGATAATGTAATTACGTATAGTATAGTCACCGTTCGTACCCAGCGAGCGTCAGTCGTTGGGTGACTATAGTCACCGTTCGTAGCGAAAGGGTTAAATATAATAGTCCAGTCGTCAGGGGTTTTATAGGTGGGAAAAGTCGGATTGAGCAAAACTTTGTTTAATGTCTCTCTTTAGGGGTCAATATGATAGCATTAAAAAATAACTGGAAAATTCCCGGTGCTTTTAATTTTATAAATAAGCAAAGGTGACTTTTTATGGTTTTTTTAAATATCTCTAGAACACAAAATGGATTAGCACAATTTTTTTATTCTTTTTTGTCATTAAATTGCCTGCAAAAAACGTCCTTACACCTTTTTCCGTCCGCACGACATTTACGGAGATATGGCCATATGAGTGAATTCCACGCCGTTCCAATGACGCGTCCGCTTACTTTACACGTATTCTGATGTAACCACTCACCTTTTCAGCAGCATCTTATCAGTTAAAAAATTTTAAAAATGTAGGGACATATAAAAATGATAGGTTAATAAGAAATGTATGAAACTTCGATATTTGCATAGCAATTTTTTTATTAAAAAGATACAAGTAAATAAATTTGTTCAAAACAAACTCAAGCGGTCCAGTAGGTGCATCAACACTGTGAATTTCACGCTCTTCGTCAGGTGTATCAACTTCAATCGTTAGAAACTGCTCCATATCAATCTCAAGCGTGTCTTTCAGATTTCGTCCTCATGAACTTCGTTAAACATGAACCATGGTATCTGCCGTCAGCAGCAACTAGATCAATCACGGTTGCCAAACGTTGGGTCACTTCTCTTCCCCACTCGTCATTTCGTTCCTTTGCCTGAGTTAAAAAGAGTATCTTTAAAGACTAATGAGGTAACTACTCTTACTGGATCACGTCGATGTTGTGGCTTTTTTTTGTCTCGTTTCAGGTATTCTTCAGATGCATCTTCACCGCAAAGTACACATTTATTTAGAAAATCGAATCCACCGATTCGCTTAGATCGGCTTGTGCTTGGACTTTCATCGCGCGCTCTTTTCAATGCTGCTTGAATCCTTTGGTTTTGATTATAAGATTTTCGGCATAAATCATGTACCGTAACTGAAGCTAAAACTTTCAACAGTAAATGCTTATTATCTTTTCGCAAGTAACTCAAAGCAATACACGTTTTGAGTCCTCGCGATTTAACTTCCACTGTTTCAGCACTTGACAAGTCTTTTTCACATATGAAACACACTTTTGAAATATCCATTGTCGAAAAAAATTGTGTTTTCGTAGCAACAGTCTACGACATACTAACGAAAGCCGAGTGGAGGGCGCTCCCCGCTCCCCTCTACGACAGACATAGTTCCTTTTGTCTCCTCAAAAATATACTAGGGGACAGGTATACTTACGAGCTGGGGGAGGGGGAGACTCAGGTATAAAGATCCGGCGAGTTTCAACATCTGCCTGGTAAATTCAATTTAAATTGCGTCACATATGGAGCCTATGGTACTCATTTAGCGATGGCGCGCTCAGCCTTCACGTCAGTATATTTTCTAAACAACTATACCAACAGAAAAATGTTTAGAGACGTTTTTGTAGGAAATTTAATTTAAAAAAAGAATTAAAAAAAAATTTGCTAGCCCATTTTGTTCTCGAGATATTTAAAAAAAAACCATAAAAAGTCACCTTTGTTTGTTTATAAAATTAAAAGCACCGGGAATTTTCCAGTTATTTTTTAATGCTATTATATTGACCCCTAAAGAGAGACATTAAAACAAAGTTTTGCTCAATCCGACTTTTCCCATCTATTTCCCGATTTTTCTGCTCTGACGACTGGACTATAAAGGGTATTATGTATAGGTACTTAGAGTAGTTATAATCTTATGAAATACTGGCGAGTGAACATATGAGAAGATGAGGTTTGAAGTTTCAAAGAAATCTGTAAAATGCATATTTGTGATTAATATAACCCCTCAGTGTTTTTAACAGATATACTCTAGCTCATATATTAACGTCTACAATTTTAAAGTATGAAACAAGAATGCAGGGGACTACTACAAAGTAAACTGTTTATTTTTGAACAGAGTGTGGCTTGTCACGTTTTTCCAATAAACCCTTCAATTTAACCAGAAATCGTAGTCGATTTTGGCGCCAATCATTTTGACCTGTGAGATCCTGGTTATAGTAATAAGAGATTAGGATTCCTGCAACCAGGTCAAATTGCAGTATGGTCAATTGATGTCTCCAACCTCTTTTTAGGTATATAGATGATACTACCATGCAGTAATATTATTTATCTACTTTTGTGATTAATTCAACCATGGTGCATGGCTATCATAAAATACAATCTCGTTGTTACTATAACCATGCAACAAAAGTCATTTCGACTGCATTCATGATCTGTCAAACCATAAATATTTTACTAGCAACCAGGAAAAGTCAACCTTGATTTTACTACCCACTTTTCACTCATTGTCAGTATGGCATCACTTTTAAAAATCTTGCAATTCTATCGAAAAACTTCCCCTCCCTCCCGCCCCCTAGCGTAACTTACCACAGAGATTTATATGGACCTCTCCCCCCTCCTAGCCGCCTTACGTAATTTATGAACAGCCCCTACTTGCCAAGGACTATCTACAAAATTCTGGGTTCTATCACGACCTCGCGGACGCTCACACCATCGAATTGTTTCTTTGGCCTCCTCCGCGCCTCGAGGCAAATAAAAAAATGCACTCTCTATCTAATTCTCACGCTATTTGGCTCTCTTCCTCGCGCTTCGCTCGCACCGAGACGTAACGCCTCAGCCGTTAGAATAGAAAGGGAGCGTAACGGCCCCTAATCCCAATCGACAGTTAAAAGTTGAAAATTTACGCGGTAGATAATTTTGATGCGTCGGAATGGCGGGGGCGTCTACGAAGGGAGAAACCAAGAGAGGCGCGGCACAGTCGAGACGCAGCGGGACGAGGCGAGGAGAGTAGGTACCTACCCACATTAAGATTAACTTACGGCGCTCGCGCGGGCCGGCGTGCAAGGCACCTTTAATAAAATTCCAAATTCGACTAATCTCGAGATTATATGAATTCGTATGTGAGCGCTCCGACGAAAGAGAAGGCCGCTCAATGCGCTTACGCGTTTGATCCAGGAAAATGTAAGGCCCGTTGCACAATGAAAAATATGAGATAAAATAATCTTTTGATTCGTCGCCTTTCAGTATACTGCACCCATGATTGCAATCCTTATTCCTTCATTGAGAGAACAAAGTAGATGTGACAACTATTTTGAACTCAACTGTTTTAATTTTGTAATGGGGATCAGGAGCGCGAGTTTTTGCCGTTAGGGGCGCCACTATAATTGGAACCTCAACTGTACTATATAGGTATACACGGTATACACGCAAATACGGATTAGATTCCACAATAGGGAGGTTCGGTAATTTTTTTTTTTTTTATGAAAATCGATAGAGCTTGGGTCACAAAAACGTTAACCGAAGTTGTAGCGTTAAATATTAAGAGTTAATCGTGCTATAAATATTTAAAAATCATGAATTGACACGAGGCTAGAAAACGGGACCTCGACACGAGGCTACGTTGCGTGACGTCAGTTGCCAGACACCCCCGCCACAACGTCCAAACTATGCTCGCAACGAGTAGATTTACCGTAGAAAATGCAACAGCCAGCAGTACGTATTAAGTAGTAGTGGCTTCAGCGCGGGTTTTAACGTCCACACGTCGAAAAATCACATACACTTCGTTGTTGCTGTCTCGGAACTAACTATTTCTTATTTAGTAGACGCTGCAAAGCCCGTTTAGAAGGGACAGAGTGACCAGAAATCACTCTGTATCAAGCTACACATCACAATGCTCAGCTGGGCCGCTAGGTCCGCCGGGTTTTTTCCGGTTGTAAAGTATTGGAAACTTTTTAGCAAGGGTAGAGTTATAAATCTGTACCCTCTCTCTTACCTTTCCTTTGCGATAATAAATCATATTCTTAACCCTTTTACTCACGAATTTTTATTTTTACAGCCATACAATTGATAATGTATATTCCAGTTCTTCGATGCTTTAAATTTTAATTTTTTTTTAATAAAAAAAATTTTTTTGGCATAAATTTAATTTTTTTAGTTTATTTATAAATTTAATTTTTAATTCGTATGGCGATATATGCCTTATACGTTCGTTACAATGTCCACGAATGTACTTCTTGTGAACAAACGGTAAAAAAATTCTAATTTATGACCTTATATATACATTAATCCACACGTGTCCACATTTGTGGTCACCATGAGAGAAAGGGTTAAACTTAGGATTATAAATATCTAACATCGAGCAGTTTTTGCTTATTTCAATACTCTCATTCAAGAAGTAATCGATTAAATTAATGTAGAAGTTTTCTTATCTATTATAATTTGCTTTTGAGGAACATAACAATAGTCCAACATTTGTTGCTACGGATTAAGGAAAAACCCCAAAAGAAGACCTTAAACAGACTAAGTAATCATTATCATTCAATCTTAAATCTATGCTGATACATACATACCAGTGACGTCAAACCAATAAGAAAACGTTCTCGTCCCTAACGTTATCGCCGGAGTTACAATGTGCAATTTGAAGTAGTAAATTTTATTTTTTTTTTTAAATTCTTTCACGTCCATGGTTACTTACACATGCATAATAGTTTCCATAGAGAAATAATATAAAATATTTTTGGTCCGAACTTCCCTATTACGGTGTCGCCACCTACATCGCACTTCTCATATCCTGATCCCCATTAGCACCAGTTTTATATAGTTATCGCAACAATTATTTTATTCCGGGAACTAAAAATAGTTACAAAAAACTAAAAAAACTGTTGCTAATTATCAAACTTGAGCAGTTGAATCCAAAATAATTGTCACAACCACATTTTTTTCTATCAGTGCGATGAGCCTTAGTAGATAAACTATGCGGGTTCTAGGCCACCCACGTGACTAAAACTATTAAGATCAATGCCCGAAGCTCGATGTCAGATGGCGCCACCATCGGCGGCGATGTGGGGAAACACAATGGCGACTATTTTGAATTCCAAAGGATGGCGCCACCGCCGAGTGATAACGTCACCTACGCAGGCTTACGTCACCTCAGGTTGTGGTGCCACCGTCAAGTGATAACGTTGCTTCCGGTTGCTTACGTCACCTTTGGTTGTAGCACCATCTCATGTGAGCAGCCATTTTGAAATCCATTTGATAGCGCAACAACCGGAGGTGATATAAGCAACCAAAGGTAACGTCATCATTCTACAGTGGCGCCATCGGATAGAATTAAAAATAGTGTCGGATGTGTCGCATATCTGATTACATCATCATCGTGGAGGTATAGTGTTATATTTCGATATTCCGTAATTTCAAATTTTCTTAAACGGATCAGGTTAGAGCAAGGTTAGATCAGGTTTTGTAGAGTTTCGAGATATAAGAGTACATACCTGTAAAAAATCTTCGTATTTGAGACTACGATATTTTTACTCGTAAAAATTACATAAAAAGAAATTATATTGATATGAAATATTGTAATAATTTTTTAACACCACCAGAAATTAAAAAAATGTCAGTAGCTCACTATTACCATAAATAGTAACTAGATTGTAAGAAATCCGTACAGACATATACAAAAAGTAATATTACAAATAAATGTTATAGTACAATTGTTATTATGTATTGATAAAAAATAGAAAATACAGAATGTGTTTGTGCTACTTTTAGTGTACTTATTAACGCATTACTCGTAGTATAAATGTTTACCTCTTTTAAACGCGTAACTTCACAGATTTATTGTAAAGAAGCACTCATTATTGCATAATTGTTATAATTTATTGAGACAGATTACTATTTTATTGTAAAAGTACAAATCGAAGAGGTAAAATATTTACACTCTACAAATAATAGACAATACACCGACGACTACATTTTTATAGTGCAACTTTAACCCTTCGTTGCTCACGTAGGGTGTATAGGCACCCCAGTCTCCTTTTTTTGTATGCCACGCCTAGAGTTTTTTTTTCGAGGTTGGCACTTTCAGTACCTTTCGGGAGCATTTGATTAAAGAATTTGGCACCAAAAGCACAAGACAAAACCGATTTGTTTATCCGACAGAAAGCTGCAAAGAGTTAAAAAGTGATTTTTAACAATCTGTAATTACCCGACTAGAAATTTCGATACTTGTCACATCAGGGCCGGGTCAGGAAGCCTGATCTTGAAAGTCAGGCTCTTGTCAGGTAACCTTACCCGGCCCTGGTCAAGCATGTAACGCGTTGTCACATCAGGGCCGACAACGCGTTACATGCTTGACCACGGCCGAATCAGTCTGCCTTATCCGGTCCTGACGTGACAAGTATCGAAATTTCTGGTCGGGCCCGGATCCGGTAACCGAATCCGGCCCGAAGCCGGTTACCGGATTCGGCCCTGATGTGACAATGCGTTACATGCTTGACCAGGGCCGAATAAGGTTGCCTTATCCAGTCCTGACGTGACAAGTATCGAAATTTCTGGTCGGGTACTCTAAATTTTCCATACGATAATTGTTTATTTTTATATATAAACAAAATCGCTTTCAAAAATTGCCTGTGGCAGACGAGTGAGTTCGTCATTTCGACCCGGAGTCGGCCTGTGGACTCGTCAGTAAGGCTAGGCCGACTCCTGCCTTAGACGCTCTGTAGTCCTCTTAGGTATATAGTACTGTACCGCCGTTTTACTACCGAGAGCCGAGAGGGTCGGCGCCATCTGGCATCAGGCCGCCACAGCGTGGATTGACTGACTGGACTAGGTTTACCGTGGATTAGCCTGATCAGGGCCGAGTACGGCGCAGCCACGGCAAACCGGACCCGGCATGCCGTGCGTATGCCTTACCCGGGCCGGGTACGGCACAGCTACGGCAAACCGGATCCGGCATGCCGTGCGTATGCCTTACCCGGGCCGGGTACGGCGCAGCCACGGCAAACCGGATCCGGCATGCCGTGCGTATGCCTTACCCGGGCCTGATGTGACAACAGGCATGTCAAGCCAAATTTCTGGTCGGGTAATTTAATATTTAACATTTTTCTATAAAACTTGTTCCAACTTGTTAATTTGTCCTTCGTTAATAAAACGAGATTATGATAACTATCCTCAGTCTATTATTTATACTATTTTTTTTTATAAAAATCGGCAAGGAGATCTGAGCATCTGAAAATCGAGACCTCATGTTTTGTTTTCAATTAGAAAATTACGAAATTTATTTTTTTTAATGTTGAGATCATTAGGCAATATCTCAAGCTTTAAAATAAAAAAAATTATTTAAAAATTTCAATTTTTCACTAAGAAAACGTTCATTTTTAACTAAGGTGTAGGGTACACCCCAGGTGAGCTTTTGTGTTTCAAAAACCCACGTGAGTAACGAAGGGTTAATGAAGGCAGTTTGATAGGACGAAAGAAATGTGAATTTAACGATCACATGACCCTGCAGTTTCTGGTCGATTTACTCTGACGATGCGTATCCCAGGTAACGACTATAGGTGACATCGATTTGTTACTATTCCACCGGTACACTCTATCTGCGGTTTAGGACCAGTCATTATGTATTAACGATCGACCGTGAGTCCTCTCTCTCGAGGTCTATTGACGCTCGAATTCTTCCTGTGAAAAGCCACGGAGTGGAGAAAATTGTACCCTTTCGAGTCCGCTGGACGTTTGCACAAATCTGCTACTTATATAAAAATGACGCGAAACGTTAAAATCATAGGTTTCTAACAATTCTATCAGAAAAACCGTAGAAACCAAAACTTAGCTAGCTTTAAACTTTTTGAAGAATGAAATTTTCCCGTCACTTCAGGCCGTTCCACGTTCTCAAAAGTTAATATTCAAAAGCATCAAAACTGTAAATTCAACGTTCCGTTTGAAAGCTGCGATAAATTCCGCTGCACTCTCCCCCCTCCGTATATATGTTAGCGTTAAAGTATGAAATCTGTTATTCTATGAAATCACGCGTTAGTCTATGGAATAACTAATGCGATCAGTTAAAGTATATAATTTCAGTGTTTTTAACACCTTAACTAGTTATTCTAAATATATATTAACGCCGAAGCATCCGTGAAAGTATGAAATAAACATTATAATGTGTTAAGTGTGCAAGGATCTGAAAAGTTAATAACACCAGTGACTGAAAAAGAAGCAGTAGTGAAATACTATTGTTCAAATGAATCGCTTTTTTATGTTTTATACGATACTCCTAACCTAACCTAACCTAACCTAAACAAACCTAACCAAATTATGCACAAACTGAAACTAATACTAATGAAATCGACGTAGATACTGGGGCAGCGGAAATGTCTCTTATATTTTAATAAATTCAGCATCGAACGCGAAAGAGAAGAAGCTTTAACTAACAGTAGGTAGTTAATTCATAAAATACCTAGTTACTCTATAAATTAACTAGTTAGAATGTTGAATAAATATTCTATTTCATACTTTAACTAAAATGCCACGTTATTATATAAAATAACTAGTTATTACATAGATTAACTGAATTTCATACTTTAACGCTAACATATATACATTGTTCCGATCCTCTCGTCGTGACCAGAGATCGCACCGATGCGGAAGTCAATGCGTAGTTTCATAGATTTCGCTGCAGCTTCGAGAGTTCGGTCCGTTCGCGCGACGCGAAGACAAAGGCGCTTGCCAAGACGTAAAAATTGCGTTCAGTGCGCCCTTATATCCCCTCCCGCGTCACTTCCCATTCACCATGACGCTTTCTTTCCGCCCGTGGCAGGAGGACGACCGTAATGAAGTTGTAGCGAGCGCGTGTTAGCGATATCTCAAGACGTGCACGCTCACGGAGTCACCCTCGGCCCTCCTAAAAACCTGCGATAAATAAGAGAGCTTCGCTCCTTTCTTTTTTCCGAGCCGCAGTGGTCGTCGCAGCGATGCGGCGAGCGTGTCTCCGCGCACGGTACCCGCCGCTGCGTGCGTTTCTGTTTCCTATCTTTAGGCTGGGTTTTTTTCTCGCGCTTTCTAGCTCTCCGCCTTTGGTACTCGTCGCGGAGAGAGACGCGAAAGAGACGAGGGTGGAAGGGTGGGAGATATACAGACTCCCTTTGTGTGTGTGTGTCGCGCCGATCCTACTTGCCGGCGTTTTGTTTATGGGTACTCGGATATAGGACGTGCGAGCATTATACCCTACTTTGCATTTTGCATGAGTCGAAGGAGCTTCTGATGGAAAAACAGATATAAATATAGATAAGGTAAACGCATCAGTGGCCGGACAGTTAAGACCAGTATCCGGGCAACTATAAAAATATATGTAGCAGATTTGTTTCAGTATCCTTACCAGATGGAATTTGTCATGAGTGTTGCTAATTTATGTAAGTACATATTGAAGATTATTGGCATGTCCAACCACTGGTGCTTTTACCTTACGCGCTAAGAAAAATGTCCGGGGGGGGGGGGTTACCCCAATAATATCTTTTTAGAAGTTTGGATAGGCCAGCAAAATGTTTCTTTCCCTATTCGTAAATAAGTAATAAACAATCACAAATTTAATTTCTATTCTTCTCGTATTTTGTAAAGTACATTGCACGTAACATAATATTTCATACTTGCGTATTAACATAAAGTAGTAAATTCTAAATTGACATAAATGAGCCGTTGAAAACCAGAATGGTGTGAGTCACATTTCATGTAATATGAGATTATTTGACTTCAAAGTTAAGTACAATTTGAAAAATCTGTCTAGATGATACAAACAGATATTTTAAATCATACATATCTGTTTTGTATCATCTAGACAGATTTTTCAAATTGTACTTAACTTTGCAGTCAAATAATTTCAGCTTACATGAAATGTGACTTACACCATTTTGGTTTTCAACGGCTCAAATAGCGATGGCAAACGAAAACATTCGTCGCACTATAAATATACCAATAATCCAAGATCTACAGTGTGGGTATACCTGCATACTAAAAATTGAAACAAAACTTTCTTTAATCAGTTTCTTTCTATTTTCGTTAACCTTCGCGGGAACTATAACGCGTAGTTCCAGATCTATGATGTAAACAAAATTACGAGTATGTGAAGTTAGCACCCCATTTTGAAAATTTATGAAAAACGATTAGAGTTCTGAGTTCCTACAAAAGAGTTCTACAGTTCCTGATATAATTTTAAAATAGTTCTGATGAAATAGTACCAGAAAATCGGATTTGAAAAAATGAGGTGCTAACTTCACGCAGCACCCCATTTTGAAAAAAATTGATTTTTTCTTTCATTTACTGATAGTTCTACAAGAGTTCTATAGTTCTCTATAATTTTTATAAATAGTTCTGAAAAAAAACGACATTTTCTTATACTTTAAAAATTGAACCAGCACCCCATTTTTCAATAAATCAAAATTTTTCGATAGTTCTGAGTAGTTTGTGAATAGTTCTATAGTTCTCAATAAGTCCCGTTGTCAAATCCTGTCATTTAAGGTCGTTATCATTAGTATGAAGTTTCTGTAATGGAAACTAATTCTTCGTCATAACTTCACTACTGCGCATTTCTCGAAAAAACTCGTAGAAGAAAATCTTCAGAACTATTGGGGAGCAACCCAGAACTCTGCTCCGTTTGACCAGAACTCTAAATTTTTTTGCCCGGTGGGACTTAGTCTCTGAAAAATGCCGACTTCGATTTCCCGATAACTTCTTTAATTCGCGTATTTCGGAAACATTCATAGGAGAAGATCTTCAGAATTATTAGGGAGCAACCCAGAACTCTGCTCAGTTTGAACAGAACTCTCAATTTTTTTGCCTCTGAAAAACGCCGACATCGATTTCCCTGTAACTTCTCTAATTTGCGTATTTCGGAAAAATTCATAGGAGAAGATCTTCAGAACTATTGGGGAGCAACCCAGAATTCTGCTCCGTTTGACCAGAACTCTAAATTTTTTTGCCCGGTGGGACTTAGTCTCTGAAAAATGCCGACTTCGATTATTCGATAACTTCTTTAATTCGCGTATTTCGGAAAAATTCATAGGAGAAGATTTCCAGAACTATTGAGGAGCAACCCAGAACTCTGCTCCGTTTGACCAGAACTCTAAATTTTTTGCCCGGTGGGGCAAGGGGACTCACGGAAAACAAGCACCCCAAAGGAGTCTGAAATTGTACTGTAACCTCCACGTGGTAGACTGGTAACTACAATTTTGTAGGCCAATAACAGACATAATACTGTAGGCATGTCTTCAGATTCAGAATCCGTGAGGAACGAAACATTTTATTGAAAAAGCTACAATCCTAGTCGCAATAAATGTAGTCTTAGATTGCTCCCCGATACTTCTAAAGATCTTCCATGGATTTCTCTGAGACAATAAAATTATAGGCAAATCGATGTAGGTATTTTTCAGAGACTAAGTCGCACCGGGCAAAAAATTGAGTTCTGGTCAAACGAAGCGGAGTTCTTGGTTGCTCCCCAATAGTTCTGAAGGTCTTCTCCTATGAATTTTTCCGAAATACGCGAATTAAAGAAGTTATCGGGAAATCGAAGTCGGCATTTTTCAGAGACTAAGTCCCACCGGGCAAAAAAATTTAGAGTTCTGGTCAAACGGAGCAGAGTTCTGGGTTGCTCCCCAATAGTTCTGAAGATCTTCTCCTATGAATTTTTCCGAAATACGCAAATTAGAGAAGTTACAGGGAAATCGATGTCGGCGTTTTTCAGAGGCAAAAAAATTGAGAGTTCTGTGCAAACTGAGCAGAGTTCTGGGTTGCTCCCCAATAGTTCTGAAGATCTTCTATGAATTTTTCCAAAATACGCGAATTAAAGAAGTTATCGAAAAATCGAAGTCGGCATTTTTCAGAGACTAAGTTCCACCTGGCAAAAAAATTTAGAGTTCTGGTCAAACGGAGCAGAGTTCTGGGTTGCTCCCCAATAGTTCTGAAGATCTCCTATGAACTTTTCCGAAATACGCGAATTAAAGAAGTTATCGGGAAATCGAAGTCGGCATTTTTCAGAGACTAAGTCCCACCGGGCAAAAAAATTTAGAGTTCTGGTCAAACGGAGCAGAGTTCTGGGTTGCTCCCCAATAGTTCTGAAGATCTATGAATTTTTCCGAAATACGCGAATTAAAGAAGTCGAAAAATCGAAGTCGGCATTTTTCAGAGACTAAGTCCCACTGGTCAAAAAATTGAGATTTCTGGTCAAACGAAGCAGAGTTCTGGGTTGCTCCCCAATAGTTCTGAAGATTTTCTTCTACGAGTTTTTTCGAGAAATGCGCAGTAGTCAAGTTATGACGAAGAATTAGTTTCTATTACAGAAACTTCATATTAATGATAAAGACCTTAAATGACAGAATTTGACAACGGGACTTATTGAGAACTATAGAACTATTCACAAACTACTCAGAACTATCGAACAATTTTGATTTATTGAAAAATGGGGTGCTGGTGCAATTTTTCAAGTATAAGAAAATGTCGTTTTTTTTTCAGAACTATTTATAAAAATTATAGAGAACTATAGAACTCTTGTAGAACTATCAGTAAATGAAAGAAAAAATCCATTTTTTTCAAAATGGGGTGCTGCGTGAAATTAGCACATTTTTTCAAATCCGATTTTCTGGTACTATTTCATCAGAACTATTTTTAAATTATATCAGGAACTGTAGAACTCTTTCGTAGGAACTCAGAACTCTAATCGTTTTTCATAAATTTTCAAAATGGGGTGCTAACTTCACATACTCCAAAATTACATTGAATTTAATATAATTGTATTATAAACCTTTGTCCCAATACATAATTATGAAAAATAATACATTCCGTTAAAAAAATTATACTTAATTTACTATAATTACAAATGAAGTTCAACAAACATGTAAACAAATTTCACAAAAAAGTATATTAATTTTCACAGCTGCGTATATCGGATAAAAGCTTTGTATACAATTATATTAAACATGCCAAATTTTCTTACAGTGTACAGTGTTATATTGTACGTACGTCTCAAGGCGCGTCCTGACTGAGTCGACATTTTCAGTCGACAGGGTCGATTGACACTTTCGACTAGAGTTTGTCGACTAGATTTTGTCGATCGACATTTGTCGGTAAACGTCAAAGGGTAGTCGAGTCGAACGCAGAGTGTGAGCGTCCCAATCCGGCCTGGGTACGCAAGGGATTGACCGGGGACCGTAATTCGGATCCCGATTCGTCCTCTCGACACAGAGGAAATGCCTCCGTTTCGGGATAAACCTCGCACGCAGCTGCATGCCAATTTTTTGCAACAAATATTAAAATTCACTTTCCGACATTCGAAAAAAGTTTCTGAATCCACCGTTACATCTATATTCAAGGTTCAATATGTCGATATCATCTCTTTTTAAATCTTCTATCAGATTACTGCCACTACCTATACCGATTTCTACTTTCAAGACTTGGTCGAACCCAAAATCTTCTTATACGTAGTTTCTTTTTCTAGACGCGATAATGACGAATGCAGCATAAGGAATAGTGGTGTCATCTTCATCAAACATTTCGATTTCGACTGGTAGAAAACTAAACATTTCTGTTTACTGGGTAT
This sequence comes from Xiphydria camelus, assembly GCA_963678675.1. Taxonomy (NCBI): domain Eukaryota; kingdom Metazoa; phylum Arthropoda; class Insecta; order Hymenoptera; family Xiphydriidae; genus Xiphydria; species Xiphydria camelus. Next base: position 22,711,833 of record OY783191.1, read on the forward strand.
GGATGGGCTGCCCCGGTACGCCGAGCGTCATCGCAACACTGCCGGAACAATACCGCCCGCCTTGCCGGGTCGATCGACAATGTCGACTCAGTGAGGACGCGCCTTCAGGTACGCCGCATTGCTTCGCTTTTCAGTTAAATCCGCGAAATAACATCTCGTGTAGTTTTCGTTTCGTTCCACGTTAGCGACGCCATTGTGCAGACAGCGCTGCCCCGTCGAATCCACCGTAAATAAATAAGTAAACGCGCGCGGAGGAGGGTCGGCGAACGCGATCCCTCCTGGTAATACGGTGCAAGAGGAATTGCGCGACGGGTACGATCGATGGGATATGTAATGCGATTCGCACACGACGCGCGACGTGGCGGATGGACACCGATCAGCGCAGCGCGATAAGCGTCGTATACAAACGACTTCCGTCGTTTCCGTCGACATCGTCGTCATCGTCGACATCCGGGGGAATAAAAAGTCTGGTGATTGATCGTCGCAAGGGAAGAGAAAATTCTCTTATGCGGTGAAATCGTTCTGTTATTTTCGAGTTATTTGAGACCAGATTCACCTCGGATACTGAATAATAATCGAGGTAATACGAGGAAATGCAGAATAATTATATGATTGATAATAGAGAAGCATGTATATGAATACAATCAATATTTTATATCGTATGTATACTAATAAAACATAATCAAAAATACACGTGTAAAATGAATTAGTGTTTTCTTGGGAAAAGTTGATCAAATTTGCTATTTTAAGTTGTTTCATCCCTTCTTTGTCGCACCTCGATCATCAAAAGCAACATACCCCTAGCATCAATGGTTCTGATCGATCCGCTCAAGGTTACGGTACTTCATTGAGTCGAACGTAGTTGAACGGTATGAGCGGTTCTTCTTGTTTTGCCAAGAAGGACCAATCAAATTTAGCCTTTATGGCGAAACACTAAGATTCACTCGAATCTTTCAACTACGGTCAGTAGATAGGCTAGGCGGGTTCTAGCTCACCTACCCCCACTCCCTGCCTACGCGACCGGGGACTCGACCTCCCCCTCCCTAACCTTACCCCGATTAATTTCGCTATCGATAGGTGACGTCACGCATGCAGGTTAGGCTTGATTGCGTTCGATACCCCCTTTTTAATACCCCTCCCTAACCTCACCCCGAGCAATCGCGCTTTCGATAGGTGACGTCACGCATGCAGGTTAGGCTTGACTCGGACAATCTCGCTTTCGACACCCCCACGTCTCGCACGTGTTCCCATTTTCCGACTTCGCTCGCGGTGATGTGAAATTTGGAAAGGTGTGCGTGACGTCACAGGAATTTTCCTCAGCGTCTTATCATGTAGCAAGATCAATTTCACGTGTTCCCATTCTCCGACTTCGCCCGCGACGATGATCATTTTTGGAAACTGCATGCGTGCCGGCAAGTCTCGCCCGTCACCGTCCCCCGGCACGGTAATCACCTCATAGGTATCAAATTTCACAATCAATTTGGAAATGGGAGCGCAGCGAGAACCGCGGCGATGTGGAATTTGGAAAGGCGATGTCGCAGATCATTTTTGGAAACTGCATGCGTGCCGGCAAGCCTCGTCCGTCACCGTCCCCGGCACGGTAATCACCTCATAGGTATCAAATTCGTGATCTTCGATTGCATATCGCGCCGCGCGCATGCGTCGTGGTGGGGGATTTGAATCCGTGCTACTGTCACCGATGAGTGTTGCAAGATGGCTCGGAGCAAGTCGGAACCTGCATACGTGCACGTCACCGCATTTGCTCCTTATCGTGGTAAACAGTTTTCTCCTTATCGCGTGCGGAAAGATCCATGTTATAGATATCGATGAGTGCTACAAGATTATCCCGAAGCCACTCGAAACCTACATGCGTGCACGTCATCGCATTTTCTCCAGAGCGTTATAGATGAAGGCGATCTACGAGTTCGTTGGGATCATCCCAGTACGTGTAATCCACTCGTTTACCATTCTGAGCGAACATGTATTGTGGCAGCTCCGCTCCTTTACGTTTCGGTGACTCAGCGTGATAACCGATCGCTCTCGTAATAATGTTGTTAAATTAGAGTCAGAGGCTTTGCTTCAGGTAGCAGCCCCTCTCACTAATGTGATTTGAACAATAACTAGCTGTTTGCCAGCTCTTTTGACGTGATAACGCTCTCTTTTTGATGCATCGGCTGAGTCTGGTCAGAAGATCGCGGGTCCGATTCTCGTTATACGAAAGGTTCCGATCATTTGCTCGCGAAGAGTACCGGATATTAGGTTCAATTCTTAAATTAGCTTGGTGCTATCCGAATTGACCAGTCGAATCTAAATATAACTAATTATCATTTGCTTTATTTTAAAAGGAAATCATACCATTAAATTAAAACAAAAACCTTTCATAAAATGATTAAATACTATGTCAGATTCCGAAGATAATCCTTCCAGAAATACCAGATCTAAAAAGACTAATCAATTTTTTAATATTAGTAGTAAATCCAAGGTAACTCACACTCCTGCTCCTCCTTCCCAAACTCCTAGCGAATCTAGCGGAAGCTTTATTAGCATATCAGAAGGACAAAGTCCAAGGGATACAACCACTCTTCCCCAAGAGCAGGTAAAAAAAAAACTACAGTCGAAGTAGTCGCACGTGCATTAAATTTTGACACTCCATTAGTAGAGGCAAATCGTGCAAGTACCAGTAGATCAAGTAATTTGAATCAATCTACAATCATGGCAAATAACCAAAAAATTACTCTCAAAACAGCAGTAGAAATTGTACCTCGTTTTAATGGCTAAAAAGCACAGATTATTAAAGTAAATGAAAGACAATCAATTAATGTAGGATGAATAAACATTCATAAAATTATTTATTTATATTTATTTATTATTTATTTCATGCATAGATGCTATACCAGTTATAAACGTTTTTTAAACCACTCGTTTCAACCATTTTTTATACGTTTATTATACGTAACCATGTTTATTGGGGAAAAATAGTAAAATTGTTCGCGGACACCATTGTACACGGCTATACATTACATACGGATGGTCCGTTCACCTCCTGGGTGCCGTATGAGATTCATTAACCTATCTACTGCTACACTTAGGAAACATAAGACAATCGCAAAGAAAGAATGACTCCTGAATAGGAAATTGAATTATCTACCGTTCATCCTCACACTACGTCAACAGTTAACGATCAACAGGCAACGAGTACATACCCCATATAAATAGAACTAATTGTAAGCAATGGAGAATTTTCAGATTATATCTAAAGTAGAAAGTATCCCATTAGAACTCAAATCCCGAACCGGAAACCCCCAAAGAAAAAGGAATTCGACTCCAAACCCCCCTCGACCCCTAGCCAACTATATAAACTTCACGAAGAGCGCTCTAAAGTCATGTGCAAATACTTCACCGTCAAAAGTACGTCACGTAAAAGAAACCAGCCAGAACATGGAAATGCCATACGCGCCAACAGATAGGCGACTACACCAACTCGCCGTAAAAAAATACATCGACTGGATCTGGAATTTGGAGGAAAACGTATTTCACCTCAAAGAACTTTTCAACGGAGAATATCCGGACGGAGACCCGTGGAACGAGCCGGAACACATCATGGAGCTTTTCAAAGAATACGCCTGGGAGGAATACAACAGAGCATATCAGGAATACCAACTCCACCAGGATCGAGAAGAATGGAGAAACAGAGTCGAACCTACTCCAATCGATCGAACACATTTAGATCAATTAGATGTCAACACATATACACCCGAGGAGTGGGAACAACTAGACTGGCCTCGACACCTGGAGGACTTCAGGGCGTTCGAGTATCGAGTCCGGGAGCCCTTAGCACACTGGCAACGCTTCCCAGACGACGAAGACAGCGGAAACGAAGAGGAAGACTGGGAATTCTCAAACAGAGACGAACTGATCTGGGACTAAAAAACGCAAAGAAGAAGATCCATAATTCTACCTACCCTATTAACATTTTTTTTTTTCCCTCCATTCCGTCCCTTCTACAATAAACTCCTTTCACAATTATCTTCCCTAATAACTCGTTCTCTTTTGTTGATCATAAAAATCTATATTTAGTTACTAATTTAATTATCAACTATTAATTTTACAGCTTAATCTTATGTTAATGTAATAATCAATTATTTTTGTAACCACCTATAATTCAATAATTCCTCTAAACAATTTAGGATTATGAGTGTACATATGGATTTGGAGAAATAAATTGATAGGGTTACCAATGCAGATATGGAATTTGAAGAATAAATGAATTATTTATTTATCCAACTATTGTGTGAATAATTAAAACCCAACCACATTTCACGAATATTCTATTTCCACGTCTCTTGAGCACCTTCTCCACGAGGTAGACGTCGGGATGATCGACTGCGGTCAGTTTCTCCTCGTAGAAAGCACCTTGCGATCCCACTAATAAATGATATCGGCTTCGCGCATTTCCTCAATGATTGATATGATTTCGTTGGAGAGACCCGAGTTACCGGCAGCCTGAGACGCCAGCAGCAGACGAAGGTGATCTACGAGTTCGTTGGGATCATCCCAGTACGTGCAATCCACTCGTTTGCCACTCTCGGTAGCCATGTATCGTGGTAGCCCTGCCCCTTTGCGTTTTGGTGATTTTGCATGGTAGCCGATCGCTCTCGTGATAATGTTGTTGAACTTGGTACTCTTGCTGCTGCGTATCGGTCCATTCTCGATGTAATACTTTCTGTGCGCACTCGTAGCGAGGATGATTTTTCCATAATTGTTCAAATCATCCTGACTCACGAGGGTCTCGTCGGGTGTCTTCTTGAGTAGTAGCTCAATCAGGCCTCTGGTGCTTGGGTAAACCATATCACCCACGCGAATAAGATTACGTTCGAAGGCTATCGGAGAATTGCCAACCTTCAACCTCTCTCCGGAGAGCTCACGTATACCATAAATCGTGTCCAAATCTTTCTTTTCCGATTTCCTCAAGTACTCCCGTACCAAGTCTTTCTCTTCATCGATGATTAACTTGTCTCTTCCCTCTTCCTCCTCCTTATCCTCTTCCTCTTCCTCCTCCTCCTCCTCCTCCTCCTCTTCAACGTCATCCATTATCGTCTGGAAGGATGCATCTTCTTCCTCCGACTGCGGCTCCTCCTTTTCTCGCTTCAATTCGGTCTTGACGGGTGTCACAGATCGAGACGTATCAACCAATTTCTGCAGGGGAGTCACCACAGGTTTGAAGACTTCACTCATTACACGTTTGGTGTTCTCTCTGTTCAGTTTTATCGCTCGATGCTTTCGTCGAATCGCATCGCTGGCTTTCGCGATTTGACGCAAAACGTCCTGCTCCTTGCGTATCTCGTCACCGCCACCGCTGTGCATGTTGACGCGATCGGATACGAGAGTCGACTAATCAACGCTTCAACAATCACCGCGCATTCATTCGTTCATTCGTTCGTTCGTTCGCTCGTTTGTTTGTTCGTTCATTCCATTCGTTCGTTCGGTCATTCGTTCGTTCGTGCGTTCGTTCATTCGTTCGTTCATTCGTTCGTGCGTGCGTTCGTTCATTCGTTTGGGGTGTATCCTCAGAGATACATCTGGTGAGCATGCTCAGAGATACATCTGGGGTGTATCCTCAGAGATACATATTGGGTGTATCGTCAGAGATACATCTTGGGTATGTCCTCAGAGATACACCTGGGGTGTATCCTCAGAGATACTTCTTAAAATTTTGATTTAAACCCTTGTGTAACAGAAGAATCAAGCTATATAAATGTGCAACTTATAGTTCTCGCACCAGTCATGACCGAACTGCGATTCAACCAACAGTCCACGAGACTGCCTGTGATGAACTTTGATGAGCTCGCGCAACCGAGTGCCGAGAAGAAGAAGAAGCAGCACGGTGACTTGCTGCCAAATAGCGTGCGGGCGGTGTTTTGCGAGCCATCCAACTGCGGCAAGACGAACGCGCTGCTCACCCTCGTGACACACCCCGATGGACTGAGATTCCAGAACGTGTACGTCTACTCGAAATCACTTAATCAACCCAAGTACAGGTTCCTGGAAAAAGTGCTCGATTCGGTGGACGGTGTCGAGTACCATCCCTTCAACGAGCACGAGCAGGTGGTGTCACCGGAAGAGATACGTCCAAACTCGATAATGATCTTCGACGACGTCGCTTGCGAGAAGCAGGACAGCATCAGAGCCTTTTTCTGCATGGGTCGACATAGGGACGTCGACTGCTTCTACCTCTGTCAGACGTATACTCGAATTCCCAAGCACCTGGTGCGCGATAATGCCAACCTGCTGGTGCTCTTCCGGCAGGATGACACGAATCTCCGACACGTTTACGACGATCATGTGGACACGGACATGTCTTACACGAAGTTCAAAGACATATGCTCTGCTTGCTGGAATGCCAACAAGTACGGATTCGTTGTTATCGACAAGGGTCGGGAGCTCAATGAGGGCAGATACAGAAGGGGTTTCGACTGCTTCGTGAACCTGATAAATGCAATCGAACCAAGACCTGAAAATGACTGCAGTCTTAATAAGCTAGACCATTTTCCCATATATGGACAAAAATGTAGATGTAAAAACTGCAAATCAGGTCAGACACAAGTATTTTGCAGAAAATGTAATGTAAGACTATGTTTTGCACCTAACAGAAACTGTTTTGCGGATTTTCATTCATAAAAATTATAGTGTTTATTGAGACTAATCAGATAAAATGCCCACCCGTTGAACGGCTTTTGAGATATATCCGCTCAAAGTACAAGAGTAAATTTGGTTGGGTGCTGGGAACGAGTCGATGAAATCGGGGGCTGGTAGACATGCGTCTGGAGATCGAAGCGAGTGTAAATTCCCCACACCCGAGAAAGACTGGTTGCGAGAGTACACCGAGTGCACCATTGTCAATTTGGATGAGCTGGGTTGTCCCTCGCTGAGGAAACTTAACAGCGAGCCAACATTCAGATGCCAGCGCCACTACGCCGATGGAACACGCGCGAGACGTGGGGGTGTCGAAAGCGAGATTGTCCGAGTCAAGCCTAACCTGCATGCGTGACGTCACCTATCGAAAGCGCGATTGCTCGGGGTGAGGTTAGGGAGGGGTATTAAAAAGGGGGTATCGAACGCAATCAAGCCTAACCTGCATGCGTGACGTCACCTATCGATAGCGAAATTAATCGGGGTAAGGTTAGGGAGGGGGAGGTCGAGTCCCCGGTCGCGTAGGCAGGGAGTGGGGGTAGGTGAGCCAGAACCCGCCTAGCCTATCTACTACGGTCGACTCGATAAAAGTACCGTCACTCTGAGCGGGTCGATCAGAATCATTGACCCTTAGTGTACCTAGCGTGCGATTGAGCAATGAAAAAAATCAGCATCAAATTTCCTTCGTACAATAATTTCCCTGCAATAAAAATCAACGGCATTTGAAGTTTTCGTCCGTGCATGGAGACGTCGCGTTAGTAAAATACCGTGATAAGCGTGACGATGCCGATTCTTCCCTTTCGAATGAAATCCGCAATTAGCATAGTCCTACCGCCCGCGCCGGGAGAATCGCCGAACGCACCGAACTTTTCCCTGAACGAATATTTCACGCGTTTCGGTTCCGTTTCTCGTCGAGAGAGCTTTCCGGACTCGGCGGCGGAGAGTTGAAAAAAAGATGGAGAGACGCGACGCGGCGCGGAGCTCTCCTTCCCTCGAAAAGTAAAGTGCCGAGCGACGCCTACCCGGCGGGAATGGGAAAGGGTAAACGAAGCAAGAGAGAGATGGGTGGGAGGGGAAGAGAAGGAGGGAGGGAGAGTGCGAAAGGGGAACGCCGAAAGAAAGAAAGAACAAACACACAACTCTCGCGCGCGATAAAAGAAAATCAAGAATTTACGGCGAGAATTCCTCGCCCTCCGCTTGGGTATACTCGTGACACCTATACTGCCAAATTATGGAGAAAGGCAGTAACTAGCAAAATAAACCGAAATGCGTTTTTTGGTACTACCTATTGAATATCTTGAATTATTTTGTATCCAAATTTTGTACCCTTTTTTAATGTTAAAGGCATCAAAGTTAAAGTTGATTTTCCACAAATTTGTCGGTTAGCAGTTACTGCCTTTCTCCATAGTTGGGCAGTATATAGGGAAGAGTTACCGATTTTAGACCACTTGAGGAATTTGTCAATAATGTCGAAAATGGAATGTTTTAAAAGAGTAACAGCATGCAAAATATAATCCGAATAACAGCACCCGAACAATATTTAAGAAAGTCAAGAAACTATCAAAACTAAAAGTGTTTATTCAGTCCAATCGAGGAAACTAATTGCCTCGAATGGACCACTAAATAGAGGGAAAAAAGGGTACCAGAAAGGGGTCAATATCCCTTGAGAGTATTTGTCTACAAAATTTAATTAGTAAAGAAACAATAATTTCAGCTATTGACAATAGTTTATTCAACGAAACAGTAAAACGATGAATAGAGAATTTAATTTTGTTTTATTATTATACCGTCGTTTGACTGAATCTGCGTCCAATTTAGGCAACCGAATGTGGTCCAATCTAGAAAACTCTGCCGAATTACTGAACGCGCGTTGCCAAAGCTCGATAACAACACGAATCTATAAAACAATCATGACCTGTTATCACTCTGATGTAAATGTACTTTCTAAATCTATATATATATAAAAATGAATGTTTGTCTGTCTGTCTGTATGTATGTCTCTTATGCCTTTCTAAACCGTTCATCCGATTGCGATGAAATTTTGGGAAATGGTTGGACGCATGCCCGCGATGGTTTCTGAGCTAGTAAATCTTATACAGGGTGTTCAAAAAGTCTCGGTACGGCCGATTATCTCAGCGGGAAAACATTTTAGAGAAAAATGTTTAATACAAAACTTTAAGGATTTTCCCTTGGCTACCCAGTGGTCGTATTGGATTTGACCTTGACCGTGACCTTTAAGGTAATATCAAATGCCTTCCTAAACTGTTCATCCGATTGCGATGAAACTTTGGGGAATGGTTGGACGCATGCCCGCGAAGGTTTCTGAGTTAGTAAATCTTATATAGGGTGTTCAAAAAGTACCGGTACTGATGATTATTATGCCTTCCTAAACCGTTCATCCGATTGCGATGAAGCTTTGGGGAATGGTTGGACGCATGCCCGCGAAGGTTTCTGAGTTAGTAAATCTTATACAGGATGTTCAAAAAGTCCAGGCACTGCTGATTATCTCAGCGGGAAATCATTTTAAGGAAAAACGTTTAATATAAAACTTAGGATTTTTTCCTGGCTACCCAATGGTCATATTGGATTTGACATTGACAATGACCTTCTAGGTAAAATTGATTTTTTAAAATCCGAACCTCTATTTTATATACCGGAAATGAAAAGAGCGGGAGATTTCACGTTCAAATATGTCCTTGACCATTATTTCCATGTGACTTTTATGGTCAGCGGAGGTCAAATTAAGGTCAAGTACAGTTCGGTTTCGTACCATGAAAGCTATGGGCCCTATACAAATTCTTTTTGATAGTAGGATTTAGGATTTTTTAGTGGCTGTACAATGGTGATATTGTATTTGACCTTGACCATGACTTTCATTTGGCATCTCTTACATCTGACATAATATTCCAAATCAGTTACACGAAAAATCCCTTAGTGCCAACCAAATTTAATCGAGGTAACAATCATCACTGGCAAATTCAAAGGCGAAGACGTCCTCATTCACGCATACCTATGATTTCCAACGATTTAACATTCGAATTCAAGCGGCTCCAGTTCCCTTTGCGTCTTGATTTTGCTATTACCATCAACAAAGCACAAGGTCAATCGTTGACTATTGCTGGCTTAAATTTGGAAAATTCATGTTTTTCACACGGCCAATTGTAGTTGGCTTGCTCCAGAGTTGGCACACCGAAAAATGTACACGTTTTTACTCCAAATAAAAAAATAAAAAACATTGTCTATCCGCTGGCCTTAAGATAAATTAATAAAAGAAATATACTTTCCAATTTAAATTAAATACATGTGTTTTTTTAGCGTAGCATGGCTCCCTACCTATGAGTACAGATATCTGCTAAAAATTCATTAAATGACGATCAAAATCAATCCACAATCTACTCGTGCGAAGCTAGGACGGGCTGCTAGTACACAATAAAACACACGATTACTTACACCAGAACGGTTAACAAAGCTTTGATCTATAGACGAGTTTTTCAACTGTCCAGTAGTGAAAACAGTTACTGACCTATAAGCGCCAGTTACAAGTAATGTCGTCAGCATTAAAGGGGACCTGTCAAGATTGTTGCGGTTGGTAACATATTAAAAATTCTGCGTACCACTTTCACTTAATTCTTCATAACTTTTACGCAATGAAATATATTGTGAACCATTTAACATGGTCGAGTAGGTACGTATACCGGAAATATAGGTTTTAATAAAATATTATGATTGAAAATGTATTAGCGAGTTATTAAAATCGTAAGCGATTTTCACTTACAACTGTCATGGCCGATGAGATTTGAAATTGATTTGACAGATACTGACACTTCTCATTATATTAGACATGTTGTATACTTACGGATAATGCAAAGTAATTACCGGTACATATGTGGTCTGCTACACACTATCAATTATCCAATGCATTTCAATGCAGCGTTTTCTTCTTAAAACGAGTTATTTGTCAGCACGTGACTGATACAGTAACGGATAATTTTTCTGACATGTAGTAAATATTTCGTTTTAGACTGTCCGCGCAAATGCTACGCGTCACCCATAGGCGTAATGATAATTTTTTTCTCTGATCTCCATAGCTATGATATTCAGGAACGATTTGCTCTTCAATCGTTACTATGCCAATGAATTTCACTAGCCACTTTCGCTAGTTTCACTATCAACAGTCAGACCATTTACAAATGTCGCTCGAAAAATTCCTGTGACGGATTTTCAAAGTCCCTAACACTGACAGTCCCCTCTTAACGAAGAAGGTGCGCCATCCATCTCCAAGTCTAAGCATCGAGATCGATCGCATCCACGCGAATCCTACAAATAAAACGCACGGCGACAATAAGGCAAGGCGCACATTGAGACACATGCGACGCAACCCACGCAGGGCTACCACTGACTCTATATCTATATCTATTCTTACCTAACCCCGGCCGCACATTGAGACGCAGGCGACGTAGGCGACGCAGGGCAGGACAGTGCAGGTTTCTGTATCCTGTACAATTCAATAGACCCGCGCGAATTGGGACGCAGAGTAGGGTTGTGCAGGACTGTGCCTGCGTGGCGCAGTCTCCTGGACACAGTTTCCTGCGCCGCGTGCGAAGCAGTTTTTGGCTTAACGGAAGGGGAGAGTAGGGAAATGCCGATCACTTAAACGGAATTAGACCTAACACAGTAAATTTTACTCTAAATTTGAAAATAAACAACTGTAACAAGTCTTTAGAGTATAAACTTTCTGAATCTTTTATTGAAATTTCGATTAAATGAATAAATGTGTCTTAAAGCCACGCAATTAAATTCTGCGTCCGACTCTGACTCGGAACTGTCCAGAAACAACACCATGATTAAAATAAAAAAGCTCTTTCTATGTCCAAATAATATTATTTGCTATTTGCACTCGCACGCCAACACTTCATAACAAGAACTGCCAGGACTGAGAACTGCCAGGACTGCTTTCCAATATGCGTTCACACTGCGTAGCATGTGTTTTTTCCTGCCCTGCGTCGCCTGCCCTGCCCTGCGTCACCTACATCGCCTGCGTCTCAATGTACGGCCGCGCTTATCGCGTTCGGGCGCGCGTGGAATGTCCGCTACCGCCGCGCGCGGTCATTTGCGTAAGCTTTCTGAAGGCGCGCGCGCGTTGCGCTGCACTTTTCTTTGCATACACTAACGCGCGCGATAGATAAGGCGAAAGCGTCGGTGCGCGATGTCGCACTCGAACCACATCGAACGACAGGTCGCCTCGGTATCAGGTACGCGTGCTCCCCCTCCCGCCCCTTCCCCTCCTTTTCGATTCCGCCGTGTAGTGGCGGTGGCAGTCTACCCACCGTACGACGAGGGCATCGCGAGCCACCCTCGCCGTCGTAATTAGCCGTACGCACGCACGCACGTTACACGCGTGGGTATACGATATCGAGCGTTAATGGCGCCCCTCGATTGCCTCCTCGAGGGACTGTCGATTCTACGTGGCTTGCTCCGCGCATATACCTGTATAGGGTGTTTCAATCAGGATAGTTATCCTGTTTATTTCCGTTATTTGTCATTTCACGAACAAGTCTCAAATAAAAGTTGTTTGGTGTCGAGGAGTACCCACATATTATACATGCAACGAATTTTTGATAACATGCGTTACTTGTTTACGAAATATGAAAGAATCCTTAATTTTTCCATACGAAACTGAATATTTCTATTCTCATAAAAGTTTTATTTGAAAGACTTGTGTGTTCGTGGAATAATAAATAACAGAGATAAACAGAATAACTATCCTGAGTGGAACACCTCGTATATATACGAGTAGTAATATAGGGCGATGTACTCGGAAACGCCAAAATTAACGACAAAAATACTTCAAATAACCACATTTTACAATGTCAACGGTGCGAAAATATTTTTTACTCTCTATATATAAAATTACAGCAGACCTTAAATTTTATACATTGCAAATTGTCCATGTTTTATTTTAGAAAATACTGACCCAATTTAAAATTGAATTCATACATTAAGAAACTATTTCCTGTTATTCGTTTTATTCCTCCTATTCCTAGAATAGCATTTTTAATATGAATTTATATAATAAAATACATTGGTTCGAACAAAAATATATTTTATCAGGTTATATTCTCCTTTAACGTGCATAAAATTTATTGTATTATAGATTCATAATCAATCGCATGTATCATTTCTCTTTGACTATAAGGTCATAATTAAAAAATTATCAGCGGAGATATAGATATTCTAATATCTACAAAGATAGAATAGAAAAGCTAACGAAACTGAATCGAAGAGGATTTGTTATCGCGGGAATGCGACTCTAAATTTACGAGCATTCAACGACGCGAGAGTGTCAAAGGTTCTCTATTTTTGTCCCGCATATACCTACCGCCGATGGATGCATGCACGTTCAACGCATATTTTCCGAACCGGCCCGGCCACGGTTCCATAAATAAAGAAATGCCTATCATCTGTTCAGGAATTCACAATCATTGCATTATTAAAGGCGCGAAGTGCAATAATTATCCCGTGGTGGTGCGTGGCTAGGTAATTAGGGCGAGTGTGCACCATATTCACATTGAGAACAAAATTTGGTAAAATCAACTGAACATTTAGTTGAATATAGTCGCAATTAAATATCTTATTCGCTCAAGTAATATTCATTCGTCTTAACAAAAAACTTTTCTGGTTTAAGTAATATATTTTCTTAACAAATGTATTTTATTAAGCTCCAAGAAAATTGGGGCAAATGAATAATATTTGAGTCAGTTAAATATTTAATTGCGACTATTCGACTAAGCGTTTAATTGATTTTACCAAATTTTTTTCTCAGTGCACGATCGGCAGGAGTGTCCAATACTTTTTGAAATCACTATAATTCCTTTCGGTCTTTTCCTGCGCGAAATCAATCCGGAATTGAAACAACTGGTGTAAAATTCAATATCCAATGTAAAAGAATCATAACGGAAAATATGCATGAAAAATTAAATTTTTTAAAATATCTACATGTCAATAAATAAGTGTATTTAGAAAAAAAGTTATTTGCCTGAATGAATGCGATAACTGCCCATCCTGACACTCCCTCTCTCTCTCCCTCGATACCGGTATACAAGACTTTCAAGAAACATTATCAGCCGGTAGCGATTTTCTTTCTCCGCGGACCGAAGGAAGCGACGACGAGTCCCCTCGTATATCTCTTTCCTCTCCCTTTCGCTTGGTCTTCTTCTCCCGCCTCGAAAATTTAAATCTAAATACCTTCGCCGAGCTTGCGTAAACAAACGGACGGACCGCGAGTCGAGTCTAGATGGCACCGCTTCGACGACAAATATTTACAGGAGACCACGCTCGGCGGTTGGCGGTCCGCAAGGCCCGATCCGGCTCCGCGAGCTCTCTCAGAACCGAGTGCATCTCGCTATTTGCTTTGGTAATACGAGTTCTAGCCGGGTGGAATTATTAAAGTAGTATGGTCACTCTCCAAAGTGATCGTTGAGTGTCCGTAAAAAAAGTCATCAAAAAACTATGATTTATAATTGAAAATTCTCTTTGTGAATTATAAAATTTATGACCATAAGAATTAGTCGATTATTTTAATTATTTTTCACTTATTATTCAAATAATGTGCCTCCTTTGACTAGCGTCTTTTTATGTGTGGCAACGCATATTATCAATGGGCTCGTGGCCCAGTAGAGAAAACCACGATACACTCAAACATTTGAATGTGTCGTGGGGAAAACGAGATCTGAAATGCACGCTTGTGAACCCACTCCACTGACGCGACGCTACCGCATCTACTCGACGCGCTATTTCCGAACACCGAGAAGCAGAAATTAGTTATAACTAAAGTATCAAACGGTCAATAATTTTCATCAATGGGTGTAAATTTTTGTTTTTTTTTCCCCGTTTTTTGGTATATTTTTTATATTTTAATCTTGGATTTTACATACAAACCCAAAGAAATGTGTCTTGCCCATAAGACTCTGGGTTATTTTCTACTCGGTAATTAATTTTTATCAGACATACTAAACGGTCAATCTACCCCAAATTGCACCAGGAGGTTTCTATTGATATTAGCTTGCATACATAATTATTTCATATTTAAATCTTGGAAATCGATTCGTGACCATACTACTTTAATGCGCGACTGTGCTCGCGGGGTATATCCCCCACGCACGCGGCCATAGCCATCTTCGAGTCCGACCGTGACGGGTGGCGGTGGCAATCGCGCGCGACTACTCTTCCCTCCGCTCAGTCGGACTTTCACATGCACTTCCTCGGAAACCCTCGTCGATCGTCGCCTGAAACTTCCCTGCACGATCGTCACGGCGCGAGAATTCTATCGCATATGATATAGCCCAAGAGCCCGCGACGGCCAGACCTTCGTTATTTTATAAAGGCTGAAAGTTTCTCAGTGTATGTCCCCAATAGAGATAAGAACGATCCCCGACTATGATTTTGGATCATGGTGACTTTGGCAGGTAACAGGTGGCAAAGGTGTAAAAAATGGACCTCAAATTCGTTAAAGTATAAAGCTCAGTTTTTATATATTTTATTCGGAATAATATTAGAAATCACGTCGTCCATTGCGTATGTCCATTGTCCACTTAGTATGGTTCCAACTCCCTGCCAGACACCCTTAAACTATAATAAATTGTAATTATACTTACATTATAGTATAAAAGCTAAATTTTATATATGTTATTTGGGGAACTATCAAAAGATATTTCCTCAGTAGCCAGACAGTTTCGATGGTTCTTACATCTTGCCAGACACATTGAAAGTCTGCCGTAGGTGCGAGCGCGAGGCAATATACAGGGTGTTTCCCCTAACTTGACCACCTCAAATATCACGGCAGTCTTTGATGATATGAAAAAGTATTGAGAGGAAAAATTGTTCGATACAAAGCGGCAAATACTGTTATTAGAAAAGAATTATTTTCTAATTAGTTCTTTTCAAGATATCAAGGTCATCGATATTATTTTAAATGGGTCAACATATTTTCATTACCACAGTCTTGTAGCTTATAAGAGGACAAATTCAGCAACTGTTAATATGATGACCTTCACTTGCCCTTGAACGAGAAGAATCACGAAATGCGTGCCATGAATTCCAATAGGTACTTGTTCGAAGACCGATCCTTACTTTCTCCTTCCTGACGGAAGAAGATAACTCGGAGATTTGTTTATAAGCATCAGAAACACTAACACATTTCACACAATCCCAATGACATTCAAAATTCATTCATTTATCGTCTTCGAACAAGTTCTGGAATTTATGGCACGCATTTCGTGATTCTTCTCGTTCAAAGTCAAATGAAGGTCATCATATTAACAGTTGCTGAATTTGTCTTCTTATAAGCTACAAGATTGTGGTAATGAAAATATGTCGACCCATTTAAAATAATATCGATGACCTTGATATCTTGAAAAAAACTAATTAGAAAATAATTCTTATAATAATTATATTCTTATAATAAGACGACGAGAACAACGACGATGAGGACGACGACGAGGACGACGAGGAGGACGGCGACGACGAGGACGGCGACGACGACGATGAGAACGACGACGAGGACGGCGACGACGATGAGAACGACGACGACGAGGACGACGACGAGGACGGCGACAACGACGAGGACGACGAGGACGGCAACGACGACGATGAGGACGACGACGTCGAGGACGGCGACGACGACGATGAGGACGACGACGTCGAGGACGGCGACGACGAGGACGGCGACGACGAGGACGGCGACGACGAGGACAACGGCGACGACGAGGAGGAGGACTACGACGATAAGGACGACGACGATGACGAGGACGATGAGGAGGACGGCGACGACGACGACGAGGCCGGTGACGACGAAGATGGCGACGACGAGAATAACGACGACGAGGACGACGACGATAAGGACGACGACGAGGATGGGGACGACGAGGAGGACGGCGACGACGATGATGAGGTCGACGACGATGAGGACGAGGACGAGGACGAGGACGAGGACGACGACGATGAGGACGAGGACGAGGACGAGATCAACGACGACGAGGACGACGACGATGAGAACGACGACGACGATGAGAACGACGACGACGATGAGAACGACGACGACGATGAGAACGACGACGACGATGAGAACGACGACGACGATGATGACGTATTGAACGGAGAAGACAGCAACCAAAAAATACTGTTCAACACATGATACTGAGTAAATGAAAGATGCGCAACAAAAGATCGCAATAGACCGATCTCACTATTTCACTCGCACCCGCTTGCATATATGAGGCGGTAAAAGGTAAAGTGGTGTAAGTCACTTTTTTGCCATTTTAAGATAATGGCGAAAAACGTTATCTACATAATCAAATGTGTTAGCTAGAATAGTGGTGCAAGTTATAAATTCGTTCAAAGATTTATAGGATGGTAGCACAAATATCAACAACGAACTACAAACGGCTGCAAACGGCAACATTTCTATTAAATTCTTCTGTTTCTTGAAATGACTTACACCACTTTGCCTTTTACCGCCTCATATATTGCCTCGCGCTCGCACCTACGGCAGGCTACGGGATCTGACATGTCTCGATACGCCGTCTGGTGGGCGAGAAGTAAAACTATTCCTAGTATACCGTTTAGGGCCGGTTGTATAAACGCAGTGAACTGTAGTTCGGCTTGAACTGTGGATCGAGCGCCGTTCTTGGTATATTTTGTGTGACACGAAATATACCAAGAACGGCGTTTGATCTGCAGTTCGGGCTGAACTGCGGTTCGCTGCGTTTATACAACCGGCCCTTAGTGGGTTTAGCGAGTGACTGGCATTGGATTATGGTACACAAGCCATTATTATTAATATTAATATTAAGCTCGCAAGCGGCTCGAAACGAAGGGGTGCGTTTCAGTACAAGGGCGGGTTTTTTTTTTCAATTCACGATGCGAGAAGAAAGTTTCAAGAAAGTGGAAGAGTAAAAACGTGAGAAAACTCCGGGGAGACGCGCAGATACGTCGACGTCCCGTGATGCGGTCAAGGGACAGGCGTATGCGCGTCTCGAAGACTGAATTTATGGAAGGTCAACCATGGACGATAGCAGAGGGCAAAGGGTGCCCATGTCCTCCCGCGAGTCTGGTGAAAGTTGGGAAGGGTTTGCGAATCCCTGCGTGTGCCAAACCAATAAATAATAATTAAATAATAACTACACTCCCATACACTCTATGTTGGTAGAGTATACTAATTTCGGCCATATTGAACTTTTCGAAGTAAGCTCCTCCCCCATGTCAGATCCCAATAGGAACTTCGCCGCCAACTCCCGTCGATCGTGGTCCTCCCCCACCGCAGATCGGAGTTCCCATCGCGAGATGGAAATTCCGTTGTCGTACTCGAGCAATCACGCGCAGCGTCAACTTCCATCGGAATTGCACGTTCGACACACGCTAGTAGCGTCCACGTTGCTGTCTTCGACTCCTCGGCCGTGATCTATCCCCCCTTCCACCCTCTTTCCGTCGAGTAACGCTAGTACACGCGCGTTAACGCGTCTTTGCTACCAGTCGTACTGTCGTCGCCACCACTACCACTAACGCTTCCTAATCTTAGCGCGGGAACTTCATCATCAATCGTGAAGAGTCTACTCGCCGCGTTACCGGCTCTCTTCAGTCCCGGCGAGGCGCACTCCAAACGCGAAGGGTGAAAATCTCACAGCCCTGTTTATCCGTATTTGGCACCCTCCGACGAAAGACGCACTCGGAGAGCCGGTCTTGCGCGTAACACACGGCAGACTCGTCCCGGACTCTCGGGACGTCGAGAGGCCTTTGTTTTGGATTAGTCGGCACGGCGCGATGTAGGTACTCGATGCGGACTTCCCTTTCCGCCCGCGTATTACAGACCAACACTTATTACTCGTCGTTCGAAACGCGCGTGCTTCCATTGTCGATCGAATTAAGCCACTGAGTTTGCCAATCCGCCGCCCTTTAGACTCATCGTCGAGGGAGGGGGCGGGTTTCTAATGAGAGAGACAAACTTGGGGATAGATATGGCGAAGGAATATTTTCCTTTTCATAAATGGAATTGTCGATTTCAACTCTGTTGTTCTTTAAACTTCTCTCTTCTGCTTGCCATATTCCATTGTCATGCGTTTTCTGCTCCCTGTAACTCCTACGGATTTGGAAATTCAGGAACTAATATAGGGATTTTTCATGATCTCAGAGTGAAAGGGGATTGTCAATGGTCCCAATTGTAGAGAAATAATCTAATTAAATTGAAAATGAAAGAAGCTTCAAAATGAAAATTAGTCTTAACTGAAATTCTGAATTATTCTAAAGCGAGGCGTATAAGCGAGGCGTTATTTCACTATTGAATATAATGAATTCAACCAATTACCTACGAGCAATTTTGTCCGCGCAGCATTTTCGGAAATCAAAATCAAACGAATTTCAATATCGGGTTCAATCTTATCAACGAATGAAGAATCAGAATCACTTCTGAAACCCAACGCGACGATTTCAAATCCAAAATCAAAACAGCCTCTTAATTTCCTCAAACCCAATACCAGAGTGTTCCAAAGTCCGGGAAGCTAAAATCTAAAGAGATTCAGATTCCGCCACAACTCTCCCGAACCGCCGAAACCAATGGGTCGAGACTAAACCAGTTACGAGTCCGTCCCCTTTAGCTCGCGACGTCCCTTGACGCGCCAAGACAGCCCGGCGGGCGGCGCGCATCTCGAACACCCCTCAGGCAAACAGCCCCGTGCGGGAGCGTCACACGCGAGATGAGAGGGAACGTGTTTTGGCAAGTGGTGGCGCATCTGCGCTTAAATGCGAAGTGCCTCTCGTCTCGAAACTCCCCTCGACTTCAGCTTCGGTCGTGTCTACTATTATATGAAGGGCAGAAGTAGAGGAGGAGGAGGAGGAGGAGGAGGAGGAAGAAAGCTAGGAGTGGCGTGACGTCGCTCGACTCGTGTCCGAAACTGCAGCGGCTAAATTCTCGTTAGTACCGAAGAGTTCGTCGAAGCCGACAGGTGCCGCGGAGTCGAGACAACTCCGCGCGAGCAGCGGGCGAAATCTTCCTCATCTCGTATGCACCTACTCGGTGTGTAGATACGTACGCCGCTCGAAGGAAGCGACGGTGAAATCTGACCCGGGCACCACCTTCGTGCCCTTTAACCTTCCGGCGGACGCGTACGTGTATAAAGTACACGCCGGCCGGTTTTATGGGGAGGATACTGATAAGAACTTCTCGAACCCTCCCTGGACCCGTATCAATTCCGCTAGTATATTTTCATCCTTTGAGATGTGCAATCGTTATTGCGCTTCTGCAAAATTTATACGGCGTAGAACGTTTTAAAGGAGACGTTGCGTGCCTCCGTGTACAAAGTACACGAGCGCGACCGTTCGCGTAACGTTCTGACACCAATGTAAGTATATTTTTTCCATACAATTATCTAAATTTTCATTATTATTATTGTGCAAACTATTTAAGGTAAATTGAAAGAGAAATTCTTTGATTTTATTATGCCGATTATTCAATCATTTCGTTATTTTTAATCATTATTTTTATTTTTGTATTAAAATAAAAAATAAATAAACAATATAGTTTTATATTGTATAACCATTCACTAAATAATGGTTATTTGACAGTAAAGTACCTAACAACTTCAAATTCTCCACCGCGTACTTTGTACACATACGCGCTCGCTCGCGTTATGAAAAAGTACGCGCCCGCCGGAAGGTTAAAACCTTGACGTCATTGTTAAACTTTGCGCGCACCGGAGCAGATGGCGCTCGTCTCGGCCTAACTTCGAAGCGCAGCTCCACTGCACCGCGCGACGTCGACTTCGGCCGATCGGAAAGCCGTCGGACCGCATGCATATATGCAACGCACGGCTACGTGCGCACGCGCCTTCTATTCCGGCCAACGGGCTGCCCATTGACAAAGGTGTAAGCTTAGGTACGAAGATGTAAATGCCATTGGCATGTAGAGATTGCTCGGAGAAGATTGTGTTCTTTGAAGAGTCTAGAATATTGTCCCGCTTGAAGTGTAATCTTTTTCAAAATTATACGCTAATTGTGTTGCTTCACAATCGTAGCTTTTCTTTGTGTTGTATGTGAATATATGTATAACGAAAAGAATTAGTCTTTAAACCACTGCATTTTACTGTTATCTGTTCTCCCATTTTCCTAATAAGGTGAATAAAAATCAGCGTTTTTGAAATGAAGCTACAAATAATTCATAGTATAATTTATATAGATATACGAAATATGTAACTTTATGTGATTATGCATTGTAAAAGTAGGTAGGGTAGACCGGGGACAATAGAAACAGAGGGGACAGTAGAAACAATCTCGCCATATTAAAAGGATTTCGAAGCTTAAATCACGCGCCCTTGTTCAAGACGACTCGTCGCTAGGTGGTACATGTAGTCAGTCGACAGTCAGCTGTTGATGTCTGTTTATACTAGAAGTGCTCGCGTTTGCGATAACTTCCTTTCCCGCTATCAAAGTAAATTTTTCAATTGCTAGAGAAAGTGTGATACAAAGATTAAAAACGTAAGTATTAATCTTTAACCATTTTTATTAGTTTGCTTGGTATATCTCTTTTAATCGGGACAGCTAGAATTATTACTGCTGTCCAAGAGTAAGAAAATATTTGAGTGTTTTTTGAGAAATGTGTTATGGGGACAATTGAAACAAACGATGGAGGGGACAATTGAAACGTGTGAAACACCAAAACAATAGTGAACAGAGTGACAGCGACGACGAGGATTATTATTGCCTGGTTTGTCTGGAGCATTGGGGTAATAGCCGCCCTGGAGAGAAATGGGTGCAATGCATTGAATGTCGACATTGGTCACACGAAGAATGCACTTCAAAAGAAGATCTTTATACCTGTCACAACTGTTTGTCAGACTAAACATATATATTTACTGTATATTCTCTTATCTTATGATTTCCAATATTGATCTGTTCTATTTGCGTTATAATTACATTTTTTTAAAATCTTAATGCTGTTTCAATTGTCCCAGCTATATGTTTCAATCGTCCCTGACGTGGGGACAATTGAAACAATTTGGCAATCTGAACATATTTTGAAATATCTTATTTATGTATCATTTTAGGACAACGGAATGATATGTACAAAAACCTTATTAAATATGCTAAGTAATACTCACTTTATAATTTAAATATTTGCAGAAGCCGTATAAAAAAAAATCAAGAAGCACAAATGTTTCAACTGTCCCCGGTCTACCCTATGTAAGATTCACACGACCATTATTTAAATAGGTTTCAATTCGTCGTCGTATCGACGACAAAAAGGAAAAAAAACTACGCATCTCAATACGTGTTACTCCGCATTCACGATGCGGCAATTGCTAAAAAAATGCGAGTACGACGGCTGCTCGTTCGAGCGAGAAAGCCAGTTCGCGCCGCCTGTCGTTCGACAAGCGCCTTTCCGGTAACCATTGAGAAGTTAAATTGATGAAGCGCCCGAGCGAGTGCTAAGAGTGCGAGGGGAGGCTACGAGTTGTGCGCGAATTACGGTTGTACTTTACATATTTAAATTGGAAGTGTCGATTCGTTCGTTTCGGAGATTGACGGTGTCGAGAAGTCCGACGACATTTTCCCAAACTAGTTTACCAAACCGTTCGGTCGGAACTTTTTCGTCGGGAACTCGCGAGATGAGCGCCGAAGTTTGCCAGCGCCGCGAAGGTCAACATCTCCGAAAACGCTCTGAACGTATAATATTTATGTAGGAGAAATCCGTCTGAAATGATATATTGTACGTTACAATGGAGCAGAATCTCTCAACACTTACCTATACGTACACTGTTAAAATGTTTTATCAATTCACAATATGGCTGCAGTATAAAAGTACGTTAAATTTACAAAATAAATTGTGAAATTCAAAAACAATTGTGAATTTACGAAATGTATTGCGATTTTGGGAATTCACAACAGAAATTTCTAAACGTGTAGGTATATAAAAATATAAAAGTGAAAACATTTGTATAATATTAATTATTAGAGATTTGACAGAAATATTATGCAAATAGACGTAAGCAACATATTTATCTTTTCATTTAGAATTATTATTTTATATTTTGTATCGTTGTATACGGGTGTTTTTTTCATTTGAATTTACATATAAAATCTACAATTTTCTTAAACTTTCTTTTCCTTCGAATCACTAGATCGTTGGATACTGATAATAAATACATGTTCACTATCAAACGTTTGTACACTATAAACGAATAAATAGGATACAAACTTTAAGAAATTCTGTATAATGGTTGAAATTCTTTCAAGAAAAATCATATGTTTATTGATGGCGCTGAATTAATCTGATGTATACTCTGTTAGATAATTCTATAAATAGATATTCATAGTGTTCCACTTGATTCTAAAGTATACTTAAATATCACATCCTTCCAAACCCCCATTCTTCGGCATAAATTTCGTGAACGAAGCTTTTAACTGATATGAGTTAAGTACACATTATAGGTATTGACATACCGTAAAGTGACATAACTTTGACCGAAATTAAATTTCAAATATGAATATCTTTGCTTGGGCTTTAGCTTATTTGTTCGTTTAGTGGCCCACTTGGGGGCTCAATATAACCCTTTAAATTGCACCATTAGGTTTTTTATTTGTAAATTTTATTAGGCCATTTTTTTAAAAAAAACCCTAGTGATCAAAGTTAGGAACGATGGACATAACTTTGACCGACCTCTTAAAATAGACGTTATATTAAAGTTAAAGCCTCTGTTTTATAACATTAACCGTCAGGTTCGCTTTTAAAAAATATTAAGTAGGTAGTAAAACAGTTTTCGCTTATTTTAAAGCAAAACATTAAACAAAAAATTAAAAATATATCATTTCATTCTTATAAATCTTAGGGACCTACCAAAACGGTGAAGTCTTAGTAAAAACAAAATAAACCTAAAATAAACAAACAAACAAACATAACTTTAAAGAACCAATGTAAAAAATTCTAAACATGTTTGAACAAAAATAAAACTTGAAAGAAATGAACCATAAAGGGAAAATAATTCTATTTTTAGTTGTAGGTTGTCAATATCTTTAAATAATAACCCGCGTTTAGAATCAACGGGTTTATTCAATTTAAAAATAATAGCGTCTTTAGACACTACTGATATATCATCTGCTATAGGCCAAATAAATTTTAATTGTTTGTTTCGCATGAATTTTATTTCGAATTCGTCTCCCACGGAAATTATTTGGCCAACATAATATTTTGGTTGGTTATTTATAGTTTTTGAGGACACCACTACATAGTCATCCGCCGGTCAAAGTTATCGGCACAAGTTGAGATTTTATGTTATATTCACATTTTTTAAAAAATATTAAAAATACACGGCAGATTTGGTTCAAAGCTAATACAATGACATCACAATAATATAAATTACTTATCTGCGTAATATTGTTGATTAAAACGAGGTAGTTTTTGAGCACCGATAGGAAGTTTACAAGCTTTAAATTCGCGACACTTTTTCTGCAAAGCGGTAAAAGTTTCTTCTGGCACTATACCTTAAAGTAGTATGGTCACTCTCCAAAGTGATCGTTGAGTGTCCGTAAAAAAAGTCATCAAAAAACTATGATTTATAATTGAAAATTCTCTTTGTGAATTATAAAATTTATGACCATAAGAATTAGTCGATTATTTTGATTATTTTTCACTTATTATTCAAATAATGTGCCTCCTTTGACTAGCGTCTTTTTATGTGTGGCAACGCATATTATCAATGGGATCGTGGCCCAGTAGAGAAAACCACGATACACTCAAACGTTTGAGTGTATCGTGGGGAAAACGAGATCTGATATGCACGCTTGAACCCACTCCACTGACGCAACGTTGCCGCATCTACTCGACATGCTATTTCCGAACACCGAGAAGCAAAAATTAGTTATAACTAAAGTATCAAACGGTCAATAATTTTCATCAATGGGTGTAAATTTTTGTTTTTTTCCCCCGTTTTTTGGTATATTTTTTATATTTTAATCTTGGATTTTACATACAAACCCCAAGAAATGTGTCTTGCCCATAAGACTCTGGGTTATTTTCTACTCGGTAATTAATTTTTATCAGACATACTAAACGGTCAATCTACCCCAATTTGCACCAGGAGGTTTCTATTGATATTAGCTTGCATACATAATTATTTCACATTTAAATCTTGGAAATCGATTCGTGACCATACTACTTTAACGTACGTACTGAAGTGCCTTACAGAGCCATCTATGATGCACTGCCCTACTTACCGCATGAAAATTGCGACGGTTGCTATTATCACTACTTCATATAAATTCGGTTAATATCATTTTCTGTAATTGTGGTCAATGTTACATCCCCGGTCAAAGTTAGGTCATCTTACGGTACATAAAGTGGAGCATTAGGTATCGCGCAGTTATCGTTAGATCCCATTTTCTCCGTTTTTTGATGACAAATACGATTCATCGCAATACAAGCATGACGAAACACCGACACCTTTCTTTTCTCTTATAGCCTGCGTCACGCACAGCCCCCTGTTACTCGCCTAAATCTGTGTCCCCGCTATTGTGTCCGCCGCAGCGCGGCGCCAGTAGTAACGTGATGTTACCCCCTCCATGTCCTCCGCACATGGCACGGCATCGTTAACAATAAATTTTAAAAAATGATTTTACATTTAAACATAAAGGAATATACCGAATATACACAATCCACGGAATTATGTTCGAAGTGTTCGAATAACACTACACGACCGTTATTATAATGATCTATTAACATCACGTGTGAGTGGCGCCACGCAGCGGAATTGTTTCCAACGGCCCCAATAGTGGGGACAAAACTTATATAAGGCGTATTGGTGTAGTTTTATAGGGCTGGTCACGCAGGTGTGTCAATTTAATTCTAAAGGTCGCAGGTCACATTAATCATGTCGGGCTGAAATACATATCGCTGTTATTCTTTTTAAATTATATGCTTTTATTAATAGTAATAATTTTTCAATTTCTTCATTGACCAGCAAGGCTCTGTAAAGTTCAAGACACCATAATGACAAAACTAATTAAGATATTACGCTAATAAACCCGTTTTTGTAACCATACAAATTGATGGTAACTATAAAATTCTAATAAAGAACATAAGTTCACTTACAAATCATAGTATACGAAAATAGCAGAATAGATATAGAACCTCAGCATTATGCCGACCTTCTGCGACGCAGAAGAAGAAAAAAGCAATTTCTAGAGAAAAATGTTTAGAAGAGATCGATATTTTGTCATGCTGACGACTCCATCTCCAGACATATTGACTGGGAGGGGGTTATTCTAGAGTCGCACTTATTCATAAGTGTTCCGACTATGATTACATGCATTACGTCGTTGTTGTGATTCTATACTTGGAATTCTATACGTGCGTCGCGTGGGAAGACATGTGCTGCAAACGGATGTAGATAGCAATAACTCGTGTATGTATATGGGTAATCGATTTTGTAAACATTTTATTCATCACATTCAGTCTATCGACGATTTCGCCACGCCTTACGGA
Organism: Xiphydria camelus; assembly: GCA_963678675.1. Taxonomy (NCBI): domain Eukaryota; kingdom Metazoa; phylum Arthropoda; class Insecta; order Hymenoptera; family Xiphydriidae; genus Xiphydria; species Xiphydria camelus. Next base: position 22,738,048 of record OY783191.1, read on the forward strand.
ATCCATAGGTACTAATATTATAAATGCGAAAATGAGTCTCTTTTTTGTTGTGTCTTCACGGCTAAAACAATACACCAATTTTTATGAAATTTGGCAGAAAGGTAACTTAAAACCCGGAAAAAGACATAAGGTATGTGAGGTTATCATACATTCAATATGGCGAATACTCTATGATGGCGGCTCTCAATAAAATCCAGCAGGCGACACGAGCGACGTGCAGTTGAGTCCTCCAATGCATTCAATATTAATAACCGTTAATTATTATAAAAAAAATATAATTGAAATTCCACGCAGACAAAGTCGCGGGTAACAGCTAGTATTCTATATGACCAATAAAAGGTGTCCCATTTTCCTCTAATGCTCCCTTTCTTATTAGGTACTAGCAGCCCGTCCCGGCTTCGCACGGATAGATTGTGAATTGATTTTGTCCGTCCACCACATTGTTAGCTACGGAGAAATCCTAAACCCTACTATCAAAAAGAATTTTTATAGAGCCCATAGTTTTCATGGTATGAAGCCGAACTGTACTTGACCTTCAAAAAGTCCCGGTACGGCTGAATATCTCAGCGGGAAATCATTTTATAGAAAAATTTTTAATACAAAACTTTTAGTATTTTTCCCGGGCTACCCAATGGTCATATTGGATTTGACCTTGACCATGACCTTCAAGGTTATATCAAGGTCAAATTAATTTTGTTTCGCGTTCAAATGTGTCCTTGACCATTTTTTTCATGTTACTAACTCAGAAACCTTCGTGGATATGTGTCCAACTGTTCCCCAAATTTTCATCGCAATCGGATGAACGGTTTAGGAAGGCATAATAATCATCCGTACCGGTACTTTTTGAACACCCTGTATAAGAATTACTAACTCAGAAACCTTCGCGGGCATGCGTCCAACCATTCCCCAAAGTTTCATCGCAATCGGATGAACGGTTTAGGAAGGCATAATAATCATCAGTACTGGTACTTTTTGAACACCCTGTATAAGATTTAGTAACTCAGAAACCTTCGCGGGCATGCGTCCAACCATTCCCCAACTTTTCATCGCAATCGGATGAACGGTTTAGGAAGGCATAATAATCATCAGTACCGGTACTTTTTGAGCACCTTTTATAAGATTTGCTAACTCAGAAACCTTCGCGGGCATGCGTCCAACCATTCCCCAAAGTTTCATCGCAATCGGATGAACGGTTTAGGAAGGCATAATAATCATCCGTACCGGTACTTTTTGAACACCCTGTATAAGATTTACTAACTCAGAAACCTTCGCGGGCATGCGTCCAACCATTCATCAAAGTTTCATCGCAATCGGATGAACGGTTTAGGAAGGCATAATAATCATCCGTACCGGTACTTTTGGAACACCCTGTATAAGATTTACTAACTCAGAAACCTTCGCGGGCATGCGTCCAACCATTCCCCAAAGTTTCATCGCAATCGGATGAACGGTTTAGGAAGGCATAATAATCATCAGTACTGGTACTTTTTGAACACCCTGTATAAGATTTAGTAACTCAGAAACCTTCGCGGGCATGCGTCCAACCATTCCCCAACTTTTCATCGCAATCGGATGAACGGTTTAGGAAGGCATAATAATCATCCGTACCGGTACTTTTTGAACACCCTGTATAAGATTTACTAACTCAGAAACCTTCGCGGGCATGCGTCCAACCATTCCCCAAAGTTTCATCGCAATCGGATGAACGGTTTAGGAAGGCATAATAATCATCAGTACTGGTACTTTTTGAACACCCTGTATAAGATTTAGTAACTCAGAAACCTTCGCGGGCATGCGTCCAACCATTCCCCAACTTTTCATCGCAATCGGATGAACGGTTTAGGAAGGCATAATAATCATCAGTACCGGTACTTTTTGAACACCTTTTATAAGATTTGCTAACTCAGAAACCTTCGCGGGCATGCGTCCAACCATTCCCCAAAGTTTCATCGCAATCGGATGAACGGTTTAGAAAGGCATAATAATCATCCGTACCGGTACTTTTTGAACACCCTGTATAAGAATTAGTAACTCAGAAACCTTCGCGGGCATGCGTCCAACCATTCCCCAAAGTTTCATCGCAATCGAATGAACGGTTTAGGAAGGCATTTGATATTACCTTAAAGGTCACGGTCAAGGTCAAATCCAATACGACCAATGGGTAGCCAAGGTAAAATCCTTAAAGTTTTGTATTAAACATTTTTCTCTAAAATGTTTTCCCGCTGAGATAATCGGCCGTACCGGGACTTTTTGAACACCCTGTATAAGATTTACTAACTCTGAAACCATCGCGGGCATGCGTCCAACCATTTCCCAAAATTTCATCGCAATCGGATGAACGGTTTAGGAAGGCATAAGAGACATACAGACAGACAGACAGACAGACAGACACAGACAGACAAACATTCATTTTTATATATATAGATTTATTTATTTATTATATGAAACAAATTTTCAGACAAAAGTTCTTTGACTTCGAAAGTGACGATATAACAACATCAGCTTGATCTTGGGTGGCGGTGCTAAGGTCGTACGAAGGTTTCTTTGTGATTCTTAAATTGGACTGCATATATTTGGTATTCCTAATAGCTGACACTGAGGACTCTTCGAAGTAGTAGTCATAAATCCTTTTATGTACTAATAAATTTAAATGAGAAAAAATATTTTTTTTAACTCCATTGTTTCTATAAACATCATTGAATTCTAATAATTCGTCTATTTGTTATACCCCTTGGCCCGAGACTGTTGAATCATCCATCAAAAATGGAGAGAAAATAAAGCAAATAAACATAAAATTAATGAAACTATCATATTGCAATTAAACTGCCAAATTCAGAATCGAACGAACGATCCCCTCTCTTTTGACGTGACAAAAATCTTGAATAAGAGAAGACTCGACGTCAAGCGTCGTTACCATGACCCGTGCTTTACGAATTATCGAGTTATAAAGTCCAGGATCGTTCCTGTAGCTCATTACCCGCGGAACGTGTCGGCAGCTGACCTGATCCGACAACGGGGAGAGGGAAGATGAATTTACTCTTGCAGTTTGAAACTCGATAACTCGTAATTAAGAGGTGAAAAGTATAAGCGTTGTCGGGTATCATTGAATTCGTGTCGACGTGATGGTTCATAATATACCTATGAGATGCCTAGATGCAAAACCAGATATTTCCTTTATATGTAGGTACTTATTATAGGAAATATCTGGTTTTGCATCTAGGCGCCTCATATATCTTTATCGCGGAAAAGCTTATATTCCCTCTGCAGAAAAAGAGGATTTTGTCTAATCAACGCAAGGTATTTGAACTAAACGAATTAAGGAGGGTCCTCAGTATTTTTACGAAAAATGAATGCAATAATGTACAGCTTTGAAACTTTGAGGATATATTTATTAATTAGTTCTCAATAAATCCTCAAAATTTCAAAGACACTTACCGTACGCATTTTCGAGAAAAAAAACAATAAAAACATCCGGGGTAGAGAAAGAAAAATTGCAACGATTGACGGAAAAACGTGATTTAGAAATACATTCTTAGAAAGTTAAATTTTATATTTCCACAATAAAAATGCCCACTAACCGTTCTAACTTTTGAGCAATAATGAAAAAACCATCAGGTAACCTAGAATTTACTTTGAATGAGATAGAAATGGCGGTGAGACTTGGCAACGGCCCAGACGAAGACTCCCTTGACGCGCTTTGCGCATGCGCTGGAACACTGAGCAGGCACTTGCAGGCACTTTTCTTAATAAATTTTCCTTTTACTCGTGACTGTTCTTAATGCTCCATCGCTTTCTTCAAATTTTTCTCTTCATAAAATGACAATGTACTTCACTTGCTTGCACTCGTGAACACAGGACATAACCTCATTAATATAGGACTTGTCATCACAACCGCGCAAGTTTCGATGGTAACGTTCCAATTTTACCGACTGGACCAATACCAACTCCTTGTTCCAAAAAAGCGTGGTTGCCAAGTTTATTCAATAAATCTAATTCATTTATAAAATTCGGAATTAATAATTTGTCAATTGGAAAAATAAAATCGAATGTGTCAAACTGAATAATAATCGAAAGAAACTATTTCAGAAGGTTTTCCGTAAGAATCATTGCATTTTTTAAAAAGTTAAAATTTTGTTTCTAGAAGTTGCAGCTGATTGTCTGCACCTTTGAAGTTTACCCCCACTCCTTATCCTTAAATTCAACTCAGGACCCTCCTTAATTATGATCTTGATTAGGAAAGACATTAAAAAACTTCGTCCACAAGGACATATTTTTTGTTCATAATTAGGAATGCGTCGAATATATCGGTAGTTAATCTTATTAAACAATACAAAGAGGAAATGAGAAGCAAAAGAAGAAAGCGAGCAAATTTAATTTGACTTTTATTTAGAGAAGGAGGACCAGAATGTATTGTCGAGGCATGAGACTTGGTAATTCTTAATTGCAAGGTAGCAATTATCAAACGTCATTTAAAAATAAATAGAATCAGTTTTTCGACAAAATTGAAAAAACAATCTAGCCGAAAATTGAATTAAACAAACCAGCGAGCTAATTCGTATTCGAAAAGGCGTTTAAAATTGACCTGTCAGACCAAAAAAAAATCATTTATATAAAAACCCGAAAGTAAAGAATCCGTATAAATAAGGAAGTTATTAATCAACGCCTTTCGGGACGCGTTCTCCATCACAACGTCCGCCCCCGTTCCCAAAATTTCGAGCCGAACAGCTGGCTCCCGCGGGAAAAACCGTTATCATCATTTCCCAAGTGTACTTAAGCTTTTCCACGGAAAGTAAGAGAGATGGCATTCGCACCGCACCGTGGCGCTGCAGGTGTTCCTTCTTCACAACGCGACACACGACGATTCTTCACCGGCGACGACGGCGACGCGCACGCGCCTCTCCCGCCATCCACTCTCATTTCGTTTTCGGCAGATCTCCATTACGCCCGAGCCTCGAGGGAGCTCGCATCGCATAACAGTTCCGCGCGATGACATTTTTTCGCTGGTAGATCGATTATGAACTCTTCTCTTTTCGGCGCGTCGGTTACCGCGTACGCGGACAGGTGAAAGGAGCGAATTTGTTTTTTTCTCATTCACAAAGCGAATCCGAAACGACATGCGAAACTCGAGCTACCTCGTTCCCCGCGGCAACGCGGCTCCTAATTCCTAACCGCGTGTTGCCTCCCTTCCAGATAGAAGAAAATATTTCTTGAAACGCCGACTCCTTTCATTTCACACTGAAGTGAAATAATTTATTCGTAGAATAACGGATATGGTTGTCAAGGTCCATATGTTTAGTGGTTATCTTCCCGGTAATAATAAATGTATTATAGATAGAAAAATTACAGAGATATGCCAAAATGACTATACATAAAATTTCGATACTTAAAGTAATAGGTACCAATAACTTTATCTCGATAGCTCTTACCCTGTACAAACAAACCTGTTAGAAAAATTATTAGCCACAAATAAGAATTTACTTGATATTGAATACAAGTATAAGGGAGGGACGCCGAAATCGATCCAATTGAGGTATTTTTCAATAAATGTCGAAAATGGAATATCTTGGAGAAATAACAACATGTGGACGTAATGAGCTATTATGTATTGATATTATGTATGCTTCAAATTGCTGCAATTAAATTTCCCGACAAATATTTTAAAAAGTCAAAAAATTATAAAAACGAAGTAGATATGTATTCGGTCTAATCAAGGAAACTGGTTCCCTAGAATAGACCGGCGGATTTCTACATTGGACCAAAAGCTAAATTGAGGAAAAAAAGAGTACCTACTTATCACAAAGGGATAAATTCTGTTTTAATACATTAAAGTAAAAACAAAAACATTGTGCCTTGAAAGTAATTTTTTTTAGAAAATATAGATAATACAAAGGAACAATTATTTAAGCTATCGATATAATAGTTTATTCAACAAAAAAGTAAAATAAGGAATAGAAAATTTTTATTTAATTTTGCTATTATACAGTCGCCTTGGCTGAACCTGGGTCTAATCTTGATAACTGAATGTGGTCCAATCTAGGAAACTTTATCGCATTACTAAACACGTGTTGTTAAATGACAGCACGAATCTTTAAGACAATTATGTAATTTTATATCAGGTGTACAAGTTTGCTTCCGCCGTTTTCCTATAGATGGCTTTAACGGAAAACGGCAGAAGCAAAATTGTACACCTAATAGCATGTAAATATACTTTCTAAATGCATAATAAGACATATGATTACATACTTGCATAACAACGATTGACAAAGCTTCGATCTACCAATGAGTTTTTCTATTGTCCAGTAGTGAAATTGTTACTGCTCTGTCAACTAGAATTATATTAATGATCGTCAGCACTAACGAAAAAGGTGTGCCATCCACCTCCAAGTCTAAACATACAATACAACAAATCGAACAACACGAAAAATATCCCTACTATTCTAGATACAGGGTTGGTCCAACCTAGGCGCCGCGCCGGTCCAAATTCCGAAACTCTCCCCTATTTCAAGTACCTAAACAAGTTCTCTACTGGATGCGTGTGTTATTAAAAAAAGTTGAAAATTTGATTATTTCAAATAGACCTATGATCAATATGTTATTTAATACGCGCAGTGGAGGATATTAAAAACAAACGTCTTCCCTATTCAAAATTTACCACAGGTGTGGTATTTCTATAATATGTCTCATTTTCTAATTAACGCGACGCAGCAGTCAGTGATAGGACCGATGCTCGATATTGAACGATATACTCGTAGGTATATCAACTATCGACGCAATGTCCTCGAGCGCGAAGCATCGCAAAGCGCGCCTCTCGTTGTCAGCCCTCGACCTGACAGCGTCATCGATGCTTCGGTGTCGCGTATCACTCGTGTAAAGTAAAAAAAATTCCAAACCAGTACTTCACCCTCAACGACACCTAGTCGTCGTTTACAGGGTTATACATTATACCGTATTCTGCGTCCCGCGTTTTGCATCCCGCGTCTTGATTCAGTGATAATGATTCGATGTCAAAATTAGGTGTCCAACTCTAATTTTGATTATCGTATTACTTATAATTTTTTAGAATAGATTGATAACTTTGGTGACCTGTGAAAATTTTTGCATTGATACGTGTCAAAAAATTTCGAGATAATTGCGCGGAGAAAACTGAAATTGAAATGGCGAGCACTAGATGCCCGAATTCAGACACTACGAGTATATGGCACTACATGCGATTCGTATGGCACTGTAGTGACAACTTCAAACTATGAAAAATACTGTCATACAGAATGGCTTTTCATTCTCGGAGTATAGCAAACTTTAATACAATATCGCATATTTTCAGATAATTTGGAAGGCTGTATCGCGATAAATGCCGATTATCGTACATCGACAGCGAAAAAGAAATACTGACCCATGGTTTAATATCGACTCACTATTGATATTTTATCTTATGGTAATGAAAGTCCACGGTAACCTTTCGTACCCCGTACCGCGCGCGCGCGCGTGTGTGTGTTAAAGAGAAATATGATTAACTTCAACAGTGCGTAAAATTCATATTCATATACTTAGCTAGTTATAAAGATATATAAGTACCTATGTACTTCTCATGCGAAGTTGGGAATTATATTGTTTTCAATGGGTTATAGTAATCCTGGTGCAATAATATATTAACTTAACAGCGAAATATATATTTTTTTCATAAATATGTTTGTATCCACCAAAAAATACAGCAAAACCTACTTATTATTCTTACAGTAAAAAAAATGCACACTCGTCAAACGGGTCAATTGCATTTTTTTTACTGTAAGAATAATAAGTAGGTTTTGCTGTATTTTTTGGTGGATACAAACATATTTATGAAAAATATATATATTTCGCTGTTAAGTTAATCTTAAATATTATTACACCAGGGCTACTATACTCATTGAAAACAATATAACTCCCAACTTCGCATGAAGTACTTACATATCTTTATAACTGACTCTACGCGCGCGAATATGAATTTTACGCACTTATCTCTTTACGCACTTTTACATATCTCAGTACAAGAATTGATTACTACACTCTATTCTCTCCATATATACAGAAATACAAATAGACACGTAGAAATCGTCCGCAACTGAGTCTATCTTATTAGCTTTCAATTATACAGTCCAGTGACATTCGGTTCCCTGATCTTTCGGCGTCGAAACGAACCTCTACGATCGATACCCCGCTAAAATCTCGCGCCAACAATCAAGAGTCGACTCCTCGAAGCGTGGCGCTGCAGTGGCAACCGAAGCGCAGCATCGATACTCGATATATCCCCTGATACACGTCGACTCACATCGGCAACGCTCGGCCCTGCCGCTTTGAACATCGCCAAAGCTCGCCCCTCTCATTGTCAATTACTCTTCGTCCCGACAGCGCCGCGATACTTCGTGCCTCGCGTCGCTCGTGGCACGAAATCTTTCTATAAAAAAAGAGCTTTACACACGTCGCTTACCGAGTGTACGTACTTTGTTCCACGTTGCAGGTTGTCACTGTCGCAGTAGTGCGAGACACGCGCGCGCGCGAGCGCCCACCCAACAACCACGCAAGTCTGTTAGGTACTCTGTACACGTCGATGGAAATCGTCCGAGCTATCTTTAGTGTCGCGGAGTATGGATTTCGATTAATTATTCACCGCGTCGCTGCTCGTCCAAGAAAAGATTCGTGTCGGCTGCACCACGCGCGACTCCATGAATGATTCCTTTCCGCGTATAGCATTTTTGTTCCCCCGGTATATAACAACGGAAATACCTCAGGCGGGCGGTATATCGAGCCCGCTCGCCATCACACGAGCGGAGTGTGCGAGATGGCTGTCTCGGTGCGACGATAGCGCCCGCCGACCCCCCCCCCCCCTCCGCTCCGCCATCGCACGGGAAGTTTCTCTGGAAAGAGAGTCTCGGAGTCTTATAAAAAAAAAGAAAGAAGAAAAAGGCGCGCACACCACGAGGAACGCGTTGCCGCGTGAACGAAAGGGGCAGAGAGCCGAGAAATTTGACGAGTGCAGCGTTCCGCCGGCGTGGAAGCAGAAGGTGCCGTTGCGGATAATATAACCGCCTTTAAGCTGAAGTTTGATTGATGCGAGGAGAGAGAAAGAATGGGGAATGGGAAAGGAAGGCGCGTGTCGATTTTGATGAATACACATTTTTGGGGATCTTACGCGCGAAGAAGAAACCAATTTTTGATATCATATTTTTAATACTTAGTTATAGGTAAGGGAGACAACTGATAAATTACTTATTGTGCAACATTTTCTCACGCTTGTCATTATGCGAATATATGTTAATAAGCGTTACGAAACAAATTAAAGTCCGCACAGAGAATAAATTTTAGTTAGTTCGAGTAAGCGCTGGACCTAGATGTTCTTATGACTGATTTTAAAGGAGATACCGAAATATCTGCAATCGGGTGAAAGTTACTTCTCAAAATGCAAGAAGAGGATGCAAAGTTGCCGGATAAACTTGAGAAAAAGAGTTCGTCGCTTACACTTATTAGAAAGAGAAGAAGAAGAAGAAGAAGAAGAAGCATTTATTTGCTCAAGGGCCGTGGGGGCCTTCTGAGAGCACACAAAAGGTAAGAACAAATAAATAACAAAAAAAAGAAAAGGCAAGTAAGAGAGTAAACGAGTGAAAAGAGATAAAGTAAATGATAGAACTGGCTAGACTAACAAAATAAGGTAAATAAAAGTTTACAATACAAATAATACGGATTAAACTAATAAAGTAAAGTATAATAAGTGGAAGTAAATGATACGAATAAGCGCTTAAAGAAATACGTAAACACAAAAACGTAAGCAAAGCGGAGTAAGAACGAACTAGTCTACAGATATTAGCCAGCGGAAGAGCTGTCCTTTGAATTCAGGAACAGTCGTCGACTCCCTAATTTCAGCCGGGAGGGAGTCAGGGGGGGGGGGAGAATAAAATTCCACGGCGGTTCACTCGCTGTCAGTGATTCGTTTTAAAATGTTTCAATTAATCTTTAAATAGACCAAAAATTGCAGATAAAATTTCATCCCTAACCTAATCAATTGAAAGACTTAGGTTTTATTTATTTCATTACTGTTAACTTGCAGGATTTTAATTAAAATATTCATTTAGAAATTCATCCAACGACCGAATCCATATGTGCGAATAATTCACGACGATTGCGAGAGGTAAAACGCGTTACACATTTTTCAGCTTCAAATCTAGCAGACTCCGAAAAGACATGTAATTTACGCGCCTTCGTCTCCTCTCTAATTTTAATTTTCGCCCTGGATACGATTAAATCCGCATCCATCTAAAGATAAAACGAAAATTATATATTTACTCGTTTCGAGTCTCGTTTCTCAGTTCTCACGATTTATCAAAAAATGAATACGCATGAGGTTTTCCTCTTATCAAGATAAAATTTTCAAAACAGTACATTTCGAACGAGCCTATAAACACGACCGAGCAGATATAGATTATTCATCCGTATTCATTTCGGAAGCTTTGAATTTGCGCCTTCGTTTTTCCGTAGGTGAATATTTCAATCTCAATCTATACGGTTCAACGTACGTTCGTCGGGGTATTTCGTATTCCAACGTCGTACAGGGAAAAAGAGTTCGTTTTCAGGGCGATACGTGGACGTGCCATGTACGCTCCTACACGTGACGAGTAAATGTAGGTACGTTATCGGGTTGTGCAACGATCGTTTAACGGCAAACAAAAATACACGCATACGTTATATACCTACGTTTAATGGCAATATTCGTTACAACAAAAATTATCAATTTTTACGTCGGACCATTATTATTGACAGGCGAAGTAATGTTCGCATAGTAGTACTTCATAATTAAAAATCAATAATTTCTACTCATTTTTTTATCCTTAATTTCATTTCCAATTTTTTACAAGAAATAAGTTTAAAATAGCCGACCTGTTCTTTAAAAACTAATCTACATTGCGCTTTTGATTAGTCTAACTGAACCGGGCTATAAAACACGCTCAGTAACAGTAACCTCAGAACTACAAATACATAAGAACCAGCAGCCCAATCACCCATCTTTCAAATTCATCAAATGCTACCACGCATGTCAAAACATTTTTTACGATGAGAAAACGGCGTATCCGTGGCTATGCGATGATTCACCTAAAGCTCTGTCTCCACTGCGTTGGCCTTCGCCGACCGACATGACCATTTGGCAATTTCAGACATGGATAGACTCACACGCCCGTGCCAATCATCTATGCCGACGCAGTGGTGACATGGCAACGATAATTTGAGACAATTTAAATGCGTTTACAAACATTCCGAATAGACACGAAGGCTTTAAATCACTGTTTTTTATATCGCTGCGTTTTACCGTGGTTCAATTGATGCAGAACGATGAATTAGAGAGAGCGCTTCTATAATCTATAATATAATATACGTAAGTATTAATTATCTTAAATTTGATGTGTGACAATGAGAAAATAATAACAATTATAATCTTTCAAACATCTTTTCCTCTCTACATGTAATAAAACATGCTCAGTAACGAAAAATCATTTTAGGAATTTATGACAATTTTATATCTAAATATTAGAAATTGATTTTATAACATCTGTAATACCTCCAACTGTAGACACATACATATTTTCTAAAACAGTAATCAGTCGATTTTTTCATCGTCAGACGATATCGTAACTTTTTACTCAAGCGATGTACTGGTCACGGAGCCAAAATATGTACGAAATAAAAGTAAGCACTTACATACTTTCTGAAGGAATGAATCCAATTTAACGAGTCATGCGCGATCGAATAGACAACTCGATCTAAAACTCTTCAAACGTATCCTCCAGTTTCACTTTCCCTTTAAAATAAACTAGAAAAATTAAACGAAAGAATGAATAGTTCAATGGAAGACGTATTTCTGAAAACATAAAGTGGTTACGACCGATAGTTCAGCTTTCAAGATATTTCTGTTCGAAATTTTCATATTACTCCTACTTTGTGACGTAAACAGATGTATCTATTTCTCCTCTAGTTGCTCAGCATTGCAAACGGCGCGTTGCACGGATTGACTAATTAGAAGCTGACGCAGCGAACCAAGTTACAAAAGAGTCGAATTAACGAAGTCGGCTAAGCTAATGATTGCTCGAAATACAAATTCGTGCCATTGCTTTCCTTGGAAGGGAAGCATTTTGAAACATTGGTCATATCGTGTGAACGCGGGTGTTGCATGATTTTATCAAATATGTAATTTCGTATCATAATACCTGGTACCGAGGCAATATTCAGAGCTATACCGAATATTATCCAGAAACTCCTTACTCGAGCGACTTTTCAAAGGGTTAAAATAAATTGAACTTCCGTCAGAGTTTTACAGTCGATAAAATCTTCATGCGAATTCCTTCAAAATATTCCGTATCTGCTTAACGACCACTACGAGAATCGCTATTAACAACATAGGGAGCACAGGGGAGGGAGAGGTTGGATTTGAACATTTCTGGTAAAAACACCAAATTTTCTATCCAACCAATTTTTTGAAACATCTGGCAATATTCTCCAATGCACTGGCGATATTCTCGAAACGATCGAACGTTGCAATCGCATCCGTTGTCACCCGAGAGATCAACGGTGTGATCTAAATTCGAGACAATCCAATCGTCGCAAAGCATTTCCCACTAAAGAGCAACATCGCACAAATCCAAATTACGTACCTACTCATCGAACTACGAAAATTTAAAAAAAAACGAATATTTTTCATCGAAACGAGCTAGGGTAAGCGGTAGAGTTATTAACACCTTAAGCAAACGAAATTTAGTCATTTTGACATACCTCTATCTCTTTCTATCTAATGCATTTGTTATCAGATGATGTCAATAATTGAGGCTCCCGATGCAAGAACCGGTCGAGCGGTCGAAAACGCTTAAAAGTATTGTCCACTTCGGAAAAGTGGCTGATGGAAAAAAAGTTGAGAAATATAAAAATATAAAAATACGTAATTATAGAGGGCACAAATACGCATATTTTAGTGTAATTTTACTTTTCTAACTTTTGTGGTTTTTAAGAAAAAAATTAAAAACTATTGAATTTCGATCACTCAAAATCGACGATTTTCAGTCTACTTTTAAAACATACATCGCCATATCTCGAAAAATTATGTACGAAACGTCACATTTTTTTTTCTCGAACTTATTACACCCAAGTGATGCCAAAAAATTAACAAGCACCACGAGAAAGATTCATTGTTTATAAATAATCACTGTATAATTATTTAACGAAAAAGTCGAAGTTTCAAAATTTTCGACCTGTGGGAAACATTTTTCTATTTATTCTTACGACAAAGTGTAAGCGAGAAAGTTGTAGATAGATGTTTTATGAAGTTTTCTACGAAAAATAGGGAAGATTTAGTGACATTTCACGGGTTTTACGATAGTTCATGTATAAAGCGTGCGATCCGCGTTCGCTCGATTCTCGCGCTCTGCGCTGCTGTTGCAACAGCGCTGGAATTCAATACCGTCTTGCCGGCAAAGCAAGACGACACATGTATTTTACATCGCCAAAAATAAATCATTTCAAATTTTGATTTGAATAATTTAGGTCTTGACGTCAATTTGTTTGTCAAATCGTGTCTCGCTTCTACAGCCGTGGGGGCGTGCGAAGACAAAGAAAACGTTGCACATTTTTCTAACTGCGCGGCGTGCGTTTATCGGCTAGTCTCGACTTATTGAGACGTGAAAAGCAATTATTTCATAATATTAAAGGGAAAAACTTTTCATTCTCCTTTCGACGTTCAGTCGGATACGTTCGTTGGTTTTTATCTTCTGTAAAACAACGTAATTTTCCTAATCTGTTTTTACGTTATACAGTATTTTAAGTAATAACATTATTCAGTTTTCACGAAATAAATGATAAGATAAAAATTTATCAACAACGCCTGATTTCATCTTGTAATACTACAAAACCCATAAACATATTGCCAAATTATTTCGAAAATTCAATAGTACGAATATTATGTTATATCGACATTTTGTACAATATGTATCGTTCATATTATCAAAAAGATTTAATATTATGTCTAAATACAATATTTACGCAAGCGCACCTAGATTATTCAAATCAAAATTTGAAATGATTTATTTTTGGCGATGTAAAATACATGTGTCGTCTTGCTTTGCCGGCAAGACGGTATTGAATTCCAGCGCTGTTGCAGCGCAGAGCGCGAGAATCGAGCGAACGCGGATCGCGCGCTTTATACATGAACTATCGTAAAACCCGTGAAATGTCACTAAATCTTCCCTATTTTTCGTAGAAAACTTCATAAAACATCTATCTACAACTTTCTCGCTTACACTTTGTCGTAAGAATAAATAGAAAAATGTTTCCCACAGGTCGAAAATTTTGAAACTTCGACTTTTTCGTTAAATAATTATACAGTGATTATTTATAAACAATGAATCTTTCTCGCGGTGCTTGTTAATTTTTTTGCATCGCTTGGGTGTAATAAGTTCGAGAAAAAAAATTGTGACGTTTCGTACATAATTTTTCGAGATATGGCGATGTATGTTTTAAAAGTAGACTGAAAATCGTCGATTTTGAGTGATCGAAATTCAATAGTTTTTAATTTTTTTCTTAAAAACCACAAAAGTTAGAAAAGTAAAATTACACTAAAATATGCGTATTTGTGCCCTCTATAAGTACGTATTTTTATATTTTTATATTTCTCAACTTTTTTTCCATCAGCCACTTTTCCGAAGTGGACAATACTTTTAAGCGTTTTCGACCGCTCGACCGGTTCTTGCATCGGGAGCCTCAATTGTCGAGTGTCAACAAGTGTACCGTTTACCCTATTCATAGAGTAAATGCGCCGGTAAGCGCCGGTAAACCGGCCATTTACCTTATTCTTCAAAACGTTATCAAAACAATCGAACGAAGAATCCGTATCTATTCGTTGAAAACGTCAACGAAAACAAAAACCGGTATAAAATGACCCGGACTCAGATCGGTTTTCGTACGGTATTCATCATATCGTATTCCTGGCAGAAAACATTGTACGGTCAACTATGCAAAGGTACCTCAAATTAACGCCAAATATCTACGTAAATATGTATTGTTTCTATGGGAAGATATGGAATTTGAGACCCTTTTTTAGTTTTACATAATTATATTAAATAGGTTCGTATGGTTTGTATTTAGCGTATAAATAGGCACAAAGTACGTCATAACATGGTCTTTCATGACACAGTCTTTCCAGACTTATTTTACCTACGCCATAGATCGACGTAAAATTTTTGATATTATACCTAAATCATGCAAAAATACATCATTTCTATGAAGAGATGAACGTTAAACGTATATATGCGTAGAAAATGTATCTGATTTATTGAAACTATACAAAACAATATAAAACTATATATATATACGTGCGTATTTTATCCTCACATTTTGTAAGTCGTCGCCTTAGAGCAGAAGCAGGTATACTAATTGTAAGTCCAACATTTACAAATGTGTCTTGGTATAGTTCTGCTCTAAGGCGACGATGTGTAATAACTACGAGAATGTATGTTTCGTGGGAAAATACGTTAAATAACGACATTCTTTAAGAGATCAGTAATTTTACGTGGACCTATGCACATATTGAAAGTAAGCACTTCAAATTTGTATGAAATCTATAGAATTCTATTAATAACTACGGTTCTTTACACTTTTCTATGGCCGATTGCAAGTCACAAATTTGTTTCTCTGCATAGTTTATCGTACAATTTTTGTCCGTCAGGGATGAACGAGATTTTAATTTTATGAAACAATTGAATCTCGTAAAATCCGGCTTCAAAATAATATCCGGAGTTGTCGGACAATATCAAGAAACTTCTCATTTGAGCATATAGGTACCTAAAGTTCCGAACGTTCATTTAAAAGAAAAATTTCGACTTTAAGAGATCATAGCCAATATTGAGTTTGTTGATTGCTAGATTTATAGAAAAATTGTTGCGAACTGGGCAACTATTAGAAATAAAGTAATCGATAAACTCACAACAGTGGTCATGGTCTTTTAAAATCGAGTTTCGTTCAAATGAACATTCGGAACTTCAGGCGCATATTCGAACCACGTTTTAAAGGATTAAAAAAGATTGAACTTCCGTCGGAGTTTTTCAGTTGATGAAATCTTCGCGCAGATTATCCGAAAATATTCCGTACCTGCTCAACGAGCGTCGCTACAAAAAACGTCAGTAACGTAATACGGGCTGCGGAAGACGGAGAGGTCGGATTTGAACTTTTCTTTATAAAGAACGCACCAAATTTTCAACCCAAGAAACTATAACGAGTAACGTATTCAAAGGTCGGACTACGAAAGTTTTCAGAAAAAAAGCGCATGAAGTTTTACATCGAACAAAAACTACTCATTCAAATTCTCCAAAACGTTATCGAAACAATCGAACGGAGAATGCGCATCTGTTCGTCGAGAACGTCAACGGGAACAAAAGCCGGGCAGAAAACGACCCGGATCGGTTCTCGGCACCCGATTCGGTGTCCCTCCGAAGTCCGGCAATATCGCAGCTTCTCGCCGGAGCCCACTTTCTCGGGGCCTATACTAGGTGACTACCCCGCCACCACTTTACCCGAGGAATGTGAGGAAAAAAAAAGCAAGAAGCCCGAGACACGAGAAACGCACGCGAGAAGGATCCGCACCTACCTTTGGCCGTGACCGCCGATAGGGCCAGTAGCAGGAACAATAACTTCGCCTTCCGAGACTGCATTTTCAGTAATATCCAAAGCACTGGTACTTTTCGTATTTCCCCCTCAATATCACCAACGCACGATCATCACACGTTCGCGCACTCTTCGACTTTGATCACTCCCCACAAACGAACGCACTTTCGATATTACTCGCCTTCCGATGGCAACTGATCGAACTGAAAAACGCGAATCGATTATACCAATTATCGTCTCGCGAGGAGGCGATATTCACTCGAGCGTCGACTCACGCGAACCTCTCGCGGCGATCGAATCCAAACGATCATAAGATAAATGGGAAAACACCATACAATCGACTCTTCGATGAATCAGGATCTCGTCGTCGACTCGCGCGCGAATTCCCGCGAATTTCGAAGCATATTCAACGAAGCAGTTACACCGGTATCACCATCCGCGATCTAACAGACGATCACTCGATCGCACGCGAAAACGTCGGCGTCAGCTTGCCATCGCGAAATTTGGCATTTGCAAATTCCAGGAAAGAAAAGTGTCGGATTCGTCGCTGCCGAGCGTAACGCGCGCGCTAGGCCGTCCGACGGCGATAAACTTCGAAACGTTCGACGCTCGGAACGTCGTAAACGCAGCGCATTCAACGTGCAGCAGCAGCAGCAGCAGCAGCAATGTAGCACTCCGTCGTGCGGTTCGACAGTGGTGTGTGAAGGTCGCACTTTTTTTTTTGAATAACCACTTATCCAAAAGACACGATTCCGCGTTTTCGATCTACTTGAAAATCCCGCGCGCGCGCGCACTTTCGTTGACGCGAACCAACTTCACCGCGGCAACGTTTATTCCGCCGTGCATGCCCGAGGAAGAGACCGGCAAGGTATTTCTCACCTCGCGAATGTTAATTGGATTTCGAAGACGTATCAACCGGATAGAGATACAGAAAGGCAATACGCCGTGTACGCGTACGACTAGCTACGAACCAATCCTCACAACGCGGCGGTCGACTCGCGACTGGAGATGCAGAGATTCTCGCGCGGCGCCACGCGCCGCTTCGGTCGTCGTCGAGGCGGATCGGTCGATTCCGCCACCGTGCGTACCTATAGGACCTATAGTCACCATCTCGCGCACCGAGCGACACATCGCTTCGAGGGAGAGGCAGGATTACATTGTGGGGATGGGTTATGCTCCCTGCGATATAGAAGGTCCTGCCAACATCAACAATGGATTGGCGTTTCATATTCTATTTGTCTTTTTGCTCTTTCTCCCCGGGTGTACTCTCATCGGAGCATACAGAATGTACGCGGGGCGAAGTACTTCCGGTCAAGCGCAGAGGACGAAAATCGTTCCGAGTCTCGTGTCGTTTCTCTTGGAATGCGCGACGCCAATGCAGTTCCAATAGGATTCGCGTAACAGCCCGTTCACACTACACCGATTCGGTAAATTTACCGAATCCGTTTTTTTACCATGTTCTGCAGTGGCGCATACATTTAAAGGGGCATGTTCACACTGTACGTCTTCGAAACTCATACGGCAATTTCACCGTTTCGGTCACGACTGACATTCGGTCTTGTCACCGACAACCGAATGGCCGATTCGGGATAATAACCGAATCGGTCGCTAATGGCAATGTATATGCATCGAAGTGTTCAGACGGGATAGTTTTCGTACCAATTCGTAGGGCTCGTGCATGGCCGGGTGATGGTCTGCCCAAACGCGACAACGATAAATAAACAGTCTCCACGTCGAGAACCAAGACCCTCGAGCTCCTCCATGACTCGGGCGCCTACATTGACAGCATTATCTATGTATGTACTATGTCGTTAAAATTACCGACACGGTGAATATAAACCGTATAGTGTGAACAGGCTGTTCGGTTTGCACCGATTCGTTAAAATTACCGAAACGGTGAAAAAACCGTATAGTGTGAACGGGCTGTAAGTACGAGATCAGGGTGAGCTCTTCCCCCATGGAAAAGTTATGTATTTGAGATGGATAAAAATAGTATTTCAAATACATGTAACAAGTATTGAAAATATATACGTTTTTGCTGCTTTCTGTATACTTCGTAAGTACTTAAAATATATTTTTCACATATTTTAAATATAGTTTGAACGTATGAAGAAAAAAATATATTTCTTACATAATCACAACATATTTGGAAATATTGACTGCATATCCCCACGGAAAAATTATATATTTGAGAAATAAAAAAATGAAATATCTATATGTAACAAATATTAAAAATATATACGTTTTTATCGCTTTTTGTATACTTTGCAAGTACTTGAAATATCCTGTACGGAAATTTTCAACCTCGTGCCTGGTTTACGAATAGGGCCTAGCTAGCGCTGTCTAATTAAAACTATAATCGGGCATCAACCAGTTTTCTTTTATATGGCTAGTGATCTCTGGCTAGCAAAAAAACTAGAATATAGTGGCGACATCATACGGGATAGAAAAAACTGTTATTCTGTACAAATCCTTGTTTGTATTGTAGTGCGTATACGAGAAAGTTCAGTTTTGCAGTTCCGGCTACTATCGCAATACTACACGGAGAGAAATCGTTAGTACTGTTTGTTCTGAAATTTAAGGAAAAAATACCCAACCGGTACGGTAATTCTTGTTGCATTTTTTCAATAAAGCAAAAAATATCATGCATTCAAAGAGTTTTTCATGTTCTCGAAATTGAAATGTGACCTCTTTCTCAAATAAAAAATGTGGTTGGAATAGATGAAAATTATGGCTGAGATAGATTGAAGGTGTCAAACAATGAGAGAGGTTTTACTGTTTTCGGGGTAGAAACTGCTGCACCGGGGTACGGTAAAAAATACTAACCTCTACTGAAATGCAAAACAAACTTTGGAGGTTAGGTCCATCAACATAACTACATTCGGGGTGCTCTCACACTCATATCTCCAAATATTCTAAATAAAATCACTCTTACCTCAAAAGCCGCTTTCACCAGACAGTAATTCACCTTTTTAAATAATTGTTTTTTTTTATAAATGTATTAGTTTAAGCAATTTATTTGCTGGAACAACTCGCACCGGTTCTAATCGCCACAACTCACAACGTGCGTCGACTTCTGACGATCGGCCGAAAACGGCCGAACTGACGCGAAGTAACGCGAATTGACGCTCACGTGATCTCGCCTTGATAGATATACATATATCATTGGTAAAATCTATCTACATGTGGATAGGTAAAAATTCCTTTACTCTAGGGTAATTGTGCAGTAACTTAATGATAAAAATTAATGCGCACAAATACGTTACTATTATTCCCAAATACTTGTTACAATTTAAGGGTCGAATGATAACTTTTGCTGTTATCATACGATAACGTTTAATAACGTAGGGATACTTTTTATATTGTTCAGGCATACAAAATTCCTGTTCGGGTAAAATTATCGAGTAGGAACGGTAAAAATTCTGGAACGTTCTTCAAAATATATCGGTTGATTGTTAATTCCTTTTGAACGCCTCTACAAAATTAACCATAAAAAACCAAATGCAATACGCTTATCCTACTAGTTAGGTACTTTTTACTGAACTTTTCTCTCCGTGTACGAGCCCCGTCCCGCTTCAGTTGGCCCATCCACTAAAATAACAATTAAATGAATTTTAAAGTTACTGCTGCCTTATATTTTTTCTAGGCTGAAATGTAATTCTAGAACTGTTTTGTAGTACACTACACGGCACTATGTGTTTCATAATGTACAATTTTTAAATAAAATCAGAATTGAAGAAAATAACGCTTTTGGTTATATTTTATCCGCCAGCTATTTCGAGCATTTCGAGCCTTACTTACGAATTAATTATTTAATTAATTAATTACGAATTGCGACCGTTATTAAAAGCAAAGGCGATGTTACCCAGTGGTGCATTTTTCAAGACGTTGCAATATTTCTTTCATTTTGTTTGCAGTTTGTTATCGTAACATGAATAAACTGCTGGTAGGTCTTAAACTTTCTAAAAATGTTAGTTGTAAAATAAATAACGTGCATATTGACATAAACTTTAGATTTATCTTGATCGCGTGTCAGTAATCGGAAAAATTTTACATCTGTGCCAACTGAAGCGGGACCGGGCTCGTATTATCATGAATCATTCAAAACATAGGAAGAACTTTAATTGCATGCATCTCCACAAATGGTGGCCAAACTTTAAAATTCGCTGAATGCTTCGGAATTTCCTACACTTTCGGTAATATTCCCAAATAATACGGTATTTTTCCTTAAGAAGCAGGGCATTTTACTGAAATATCAGGGAAAACTATTTTCCCATTTTAGTTTGGAAAAATTTCGTGCAAAAAGTTCGGGAAAATTCTCGAAATTTTTTACAATGTAGTACCTACTTTCGCATAACTAGGACTGACTAGCGCCACTCTACAATTTCCGCACGGAATATTTTATATATTTTAAATATAATTGGAATGTACCCAAATAGCACCGAACATCCAATGGATATCCATTTTGTGTCCATTTTATGTCCGTACGTCCATGGACATGTAATGGATATCCACTGAATATTCTAATTTGGATATTCTATGGACGTCCATTTATGGAGATAGAGCATGATTTTCCTTCATTTAAAAAATAATCGAATAGGTTCTTTTACTAACACGTTTCAAAAGATTGATATGTTTTTAAATAAATAAAATTTAATTATTATAATACAGTTATATATAGTACTACAATTGCGATGTATATATACATAATTACTCGACTTGACTTATTATATATACTTCTCATCGTCATCGTCATTTCCGCGTGAGCTACGGTGAGCCGTGCGTGATCCGAATATAGGTAGGTACATTGTATTACAGCATTTTTTGTAGGTTTCAATGCATTTCTCCTCTAATATTATTACTATATTTTTTTACAATACGTACCTACTGCTTTATACTAAACAGAACTATTTGCAAATTTTCTTAACATTGATGATGCTTTACCAGTAAAGCGTGAAATTTGTAAAGCTAACCTCAACATTTATTCCGTATTTTTCAAGCACCAAAATTTCACATTTCCATTCATTTTGATTTTGACTATTGTTACCCAAATTTAAAAAATTAATTGACTAAATCAATTATAATGTTCCTGGGAGAAATATATCGTCGATCCACGTAAATATAATATCGTTTCGGTATCGATTGATATAGATATAACCACGCTTCTCGTCGATCAACGATCCATTTTTCACTGGGGTTATGAGCAATATGTATGTTTGTTTAGTGAATTAATTATAGGACAAAAGACGAATTAAGATTTACGATTAATTGTTCAGCACTTTGTGATAGCTGCAAGCCCCGATAACCCTGCTACTATAAGTATTGCTGCTACGAGGATTGTTGCTACGAGGATTGCTGCTACGAGGATTGCTGCTACGAGGATTGCTGCTGCGAAGATTGCTGCTACGAGGATTGCTGCTTCGAGAATTGCTGCTACGAGGATTGCTGCTGCGAAGTTTGCTGCTACGATGATTGCTGCTTCGAGGATTGCTGCTACGAGGATTGCTGCTGCGAAGATTGCTGCTACGAGGATTATTGCTACCAGAATTGCTGCTATGAAGAATAGAAATTGACATGCCAAAAAGCATTGCTACGAAGTATTACAGGCGAGCGAAGGCATGTGCTGATTCTTTCATAGACTTCATCGACTCTCCTATTCAGCAGGCTTCTCACCGAGAAGTTTCAGATCAATCTGAAAATGGCATTGAATGCGTAATCGAATCTAATACTCATCGTGAACCGTCAAATAAATCTGTTTCTAATGCCAGCGTGGTAGATAATGAAGTGTTCGATAATGATACATCTGACGATAGCTCTCTTAACTTCGGCTTTGATAATGATTCATCTGGTAATGACATACCTAATAATGATGTACCTGTTGATAAATTGAGTGGTACCGAGGCATTCGAAAGGGAACTTGCTATATGGGCTATTGAAAATAACGTTACTCACATAGCTATAAGTAAGTTATTAAATATTTTAAAGCCATGTCATCCCAACTTACCCATCGATGCACGAACTGTACTGAAAACTCTTAGAAGCACACTCGTTAAAATTATTGAACCGGGGAATTATTATCATTTTGGGTTGAGTAATTGTGTTGCAAACCTGCTTTCACATTACACTATTCGAAATTTACAGGTTATAGAAGTATGTATTAATATAGATGGATTACCTCTAAATAAAAGTAGTAGTGATGAGGTATATCCTATACTATGTAACTTGGTTCAAAATCGTAAAGTGGTTGATATAATAGGAATATATCATGGAAAGCAGAAACCTACCAGTGCAAATATATATTTAAAAGATTTTGTCCAAGAAGCTATTAATTTAACAGTTAACGGTATATCATTTCACGGACGTACTTATCCATTTAAAATTAAAGCTTTTTCATCTGTGATGCACCTGCTAAATCATTTATTAAATATACCAAAGGTCACACACACACTCGGGATATTATTCCTGTACAAAGTGTTGTATAGAGGGGGATTATATTAATAATAGAGTTTGTTTCCCGAGTTTAACTAACTCCTGTCTAAGGAACGATAGTGATTTCAGAATGAAATCACAAGAAGAGCATCACACAGGTACATCAATATTAGAGTCAATACCACATTTGAATATGATAACTGATTTTCCGTTAGACCCGATGCACTTAATCTACTTAGGAGTCGTGAAAAAATTAATTCTTTCTTTGTGGTGCAATGGTAAACCTTCGGCGAAATTATCTTTTAGTCAGTTAACAGAAATATCTGACTTATTAGTAAGAAATAGAAATAATATTCCGAATGAATTCAATCGTAAACCAAGGGCTTTAAACGAATGCACAAGGTGGAAAGCAACCGAATTTAAACAATTTTTATTTTACACTGGACCCGTAGTATTAAAATCAGTACTCAGTCATGACAAATATTTAAACTTCATAACTTTGCATGTTGCTGCAACTATTTTGTCACGTGCGAAACATTTTCAATACATCGATTATGCTAAGTCACTATTGTATTATTTTGTGAAAACATTTATTATTTTATATGGTAAAGAAAATGTTTCACATAATGTACATAACTTGTTGCACATCTGCGATGATGTAAGACAATTTGGAGTTTTAGAAAAATTCGACGCCTTCCCCTTCGAAAATTATATGCAATTGATAAAAAAAATGATTCGCAAGAACGATAAGCCATTACAGCAA
Source organism: Xiphydria camelus (assembly GCA_963678675.1). NCBI lineage: Eukaryota > Metazoa > Arthropoda > Insecta > Hymenoptera > Xiphydriidae > Xiphydria > Xiphydria camelus. The sequence continues at coordinate 22,761,905 of OY783191.1, forward strand.
ATCATACGCCGTAAATACGAACAAAAGTGTTTTATATCTTCTAACAATAAGACAATAGAAAAAGGCGTTACACCTCAAATGCTCAATCGACATCAGAATGGACCGGTAGTAGGTACTTCATACAGAAACCAATGGGGCAAAGTAGCCTTTCCTAACCATAATGGTGCCCATCCACGTACAGGCGGACTGCAGTCCGTGGACTGACAGTTCTGATCTGCAGTCCCGAACTGTCATTGACCACACACGCACAGTTCTGCGGACTGCAGGCCGTCGCCGGACAGTCCAGGGACTGCAGGCCGCCGGATGATTCGCCATACACGCACAGTTCATGAGTCAGTTCAGTTCGATCAATTGTGTTTGGAAGAAGAAATATATGAGGGGTATAGATGCCAAACCCGCCAAGAGTCACATTTATAGCAATTCACAGGAAACGTCAAAAACTGATGCAGACGGCCATTGCCTTACATTGGCAAGCGTATTTTCTACCTTATATTATTCTTAACGGTTTAATGTGGAATTTGCACCTAAATTATGTTCGACCTTATGCACGTACTTATAAAGAACAAATTCCCGTATCTACCTCAAATTTGACAAAAATGAACTTGGCGGGTTTTGCATCTATACCCCTTATGTCTAATATTTAACATGGTTGTGAGAAAAGGGAAGCTTATTTTGTTCCTTATAATTATGTTGTTAAGTTATCGACATACGAGAAATCGGCAACGTTTTTAGGTAAAAGAATGCCAATGTACAGATGATCCTGATTATGAATTTAATTTATATCGTGGAAATGAAGAGATTCAATCCGAACGTATCGAATTATTAACTGTCATTCCTTTTGAAGCTCGAAAGCAATCGTATATTAAACAAAGAGTATTTATTCCTATTGGAAATCGATGCTGCAAAAATCATTTGATCAAAGAAAAGTTCTACGAAGACGATCTGTTCCTTTTAAAAGTGATTTTTAATTCAAGTTTTGTAGAAACCTCTGATCTACAAAAATTGTTAGATAATCTTGCTGGAGGTCGCGATTCTTTACTTATAGGAATAATAAGTAATTTTTCTTATCCTGAAGATCAAGTGAAGTTACTGACTGGTTTCTCATATAAGAATATAAATGAAATACGAAATATGCTTCCTTCTATGCGCGATAATGATAATCGATCAGTGCTTCAAGCGGTTGTTGTATTTCTTATCAAATTAAGAAGTGGGAATTCAAATATTACGATTTCTTCCTTTTTAATTCAAGCGAGAAATTCAAGCGGGGGTAGTTTTCATATGCTTATCCGGCTATACCCTTTAACATTTCGATAATCTAAATGCGGTATATGCTAACTGCATAGGTAAAAAGCGGTATGTGCACCGACGGTTATTGTAGATACCACTGTTTGACTGTGTATGATGCAATACCGCGTTTCTCACATTTCAACGGCTCAGAAATTGAAGGATGACGAAAACTTTGCGAAATGACAGTACGTTACCTCCCGCAATCGATGTCGTAATTGTTAATGGATTTTTTTTTTAATTCGTCGTATTAAAGATGTGCCAAAGTCGTTCGGCAATATTTCAAAGAAAATTCTACAAATTCTATACAGTTCTGATGCTCCACGTGTACATATAGTTTTTCATCGGTATTCTCTGCCTTCAGTCAAAGATTACGAGCGTTCGTTGCGAGGAGGTTTCGAAACTGATTACGAGTACGTCATCTGTGGTCCAAAACAAGCTAGACCAACTGACTTTTCGAAAGAACTTCGAAATGATAAATTCAAAGAAGATTAGTCGTTTTTCTGATTTCACCCTAGCAAACTCGAGAAGTAGGTACCTTTATTGGTAACAAAAATCTCTTTATCTGTATATATAAAATAAAGTCGGGTTAGTTACACAATTTATAACTAAAGAACGGCTGGACAGATTTTTATGACTTTTGACTCTTGGATTTGTCTCCGCGATGAATAGCAGAATATATAGATTCGTTTCAATAAAGCAAATGCCTTGCTGTAAAGTGAATTAAATTAGTTTAAATATAATTAAAATACATTTCGTTTTTAAGTTAACACAACATTTATTGATTCTGAGGCGGTACGAAGTTCGCCGGGTCAGCTAGTTATATTAAGTATATAAAATAGTTTTTCGGATCGACGATCGACTCAAAACTCCGTCCCCCACCAATCGTCTGCCAGCCAGGGCGAAGCCGCCGCCGCCGCTCCCCTTCCCCTCCCTCTTTCCACCCCCTCCATCACCTTTCCTCCCCCCTGAACTGACAGAAAATTTTTAACATCGATGAAAGTTCGGCACGACAGGCCCGGACTGCAGATCAACCGCCACACACGCACAGTTTTCCAACAGTTTCGACGGACTGCAGGCGACGGACTGCAGGCGAACTGTACGTGTATGGTGAAATTTGGACTGAAGGCGGGATCGCTCGCAGTTCGGGACTGCAGCATCAATTTTCTCGTTTTTACTGTTCCTGCAGATTCCGTTTTTTATATGTAGACGGCACTGTAGCAGCACCGCTAATCTTTTCGCACATCGGAAATAAAACATATCGTGTACCAAACCGCCCGAATGCCATAGAGGCGCCGCTCGAGTGGAAGGATCAACCGCCCGTGGAATGAGAGCGTCGAACCGCCCGGGTACCGTACAGGTGCCCCCGGAGTGCAACTGATAGACAATTTTTTATATCAATGAAAGTTTAGCACGACAGGCCTGGACTGCAGATCAACCGCCACACACGTATAGTTTTCTAATAGTTTCGACGGACTGCAGGCGACGGACTGCAGGCGAACTGTACGTGTATGGCGAAATTTGGACTGCAGGCGGGATCGCTCACAGTCCGGGACTGCAGTCCGCCTGTACGTGGATGGGCACAAGTACGGTACAAGAACCAGATAACTGTTGCTGTTTACACGATGGTAGTATTATTTATGTTCAGAATTTCGCTTCCACCGATATAAATACATTTGCTATTGGACGTAAATATGAATCAGTGCAAGATTTGTATGTAAAACCGTGTAAATCATCACAGTTAGGTATTTATAAAGTAAACAATGAAATGGGTCCTCTACAAAGTAGAAACATAAGCGAAATTGCGTATAAATGTGTAAAACTAGATTTGAAAGAGAAATCTGTTGTTTTCCCACTATTACATTTAGAGTAATAGTTGACACACTTGTAAGTTGATCCGGCGTATTCTAAAGTTTTGGTATGTTAAATGTAGAATATTCCTGTATTGTAAAAAATGGAGACTTCGTGGACTGTTGTTAAATTTGATAAGGAAGATACGGTTGAAGCTGTTCCATCTAAATGGATTTTCAACAACCAATGTTATTGGCCGCCATTTCCTAATGGGAAAATCATGACCTTCATAAGAAATAACGCGGAACCGAATACTTGTTGGCCATCACATGATGTTACCGTATTTCGGAACACCACATATGGTAATTATATAGTATTACTGTTGTGAATAGCTGTTGTGAAGCAAAATATACTTCCATATTCCCGTAACATATATATTTTATGTATTTATACATAGATCATGTATATAATTCATAGCAATTTCTTTTAATTTAGATAATTACTCAACCGCGAGGGAAAAATCAAGAAGTGCCGAATTTACGTCCGATGTCAATTCAGATGTGAATATAAATGAACGCAATGCATCAAAGAGGAAAATTACTAAGCGTTCATATGGTTCCTCATTTGATGAAGACTACGAATCAGATGAAGTTACAAACTTACCTGATCCACCACACATCAAAAAGGTTTGTTAAAATATCAATTCTATAAGTAAATGTTTTATTTCCAATATTTTAGATTTTACTCAACGTCTAAAGAAATCCAAAAATCGATTTATTGACTGGCGATATCGGAAATTCCAATACCGTACGTCCCAGCCTAGGAGTTCGAGATAAGAGTGGCTTAATTTGATCTATATTTCTACCGCCGATCAACGAGAGATCGGTGGGCTAAGTATTGACCATTCCATTGACGCTTCGTCAATTTCGTAACTCAATGGTAACAGTCAGCTATCGTGAGAAGAACATAGCTGTCCGTTAATACTTACCCCGCCGATATCTCGCATTGGTCGACGGTATAAGTATAGGCCAAATTAAACCCCTCCTATCTCGAACTTCAAGGCTGAGACATACAGCATACATCAATACAACGGAAATAAGATATACATTACGATATATTTGCGACATTGGCAATCAATAAGACATTTCTTAAGTACATTTAGACATCAAATTAAGTTCAAAATCGTATGCTGTTATGGATATAGACCACAGGAAAGAAAGCATCTACTTGTGATGTAGACTAAAAAATATAAAAATAACATTTGTATTCATATATTACATAGTATGATATTTCAGATGAGATATTTGAGATGAGAATAGGAAATAGAACAGGGCAAGAAATACAAAAAATTGATGTTCTACCATCAGCAGGTCAGACGGCTATCTTTCCATTTGAGGGTATCAATGAAACCCGTGGCAGACAGAAAATAAAGAATATCAATCCTGCAGTTCAACCATCATGTACGACAAATATTTCGACGCTTGAATGTATGAGTCACGGATGCTGTCGCTGGTGACTTTTAAAAATGTCATTTTTAAACGTACTAGCCAATGAGCAATTAGTTCACATGCTCTCGTTAGATACGGCGGCATTTGCCCTGACTAATGGAAGCATGAGAATTGGTTGATCATTGGTTAGTATGTTTGAAAATGACATGTAAAAAAGTCACCAGCGATAGAATTCGTGACGCCGGAAGTAAATCGCTATTTTCTTTTATCAAAATTTATGCAATTGTACTTATATTTTGTTTCATTTCAGATAATGTCGATTTTGAGGAAGACAATAATACTACTTCAGTCGCTACAATCGGCATTTTTGGCAGCGCCATTGAGTGTAAAAAATGTACGTGTTGCCCTCTACACGCAGAAAGTAATAATGGTACGTATTTTTGTAAGGGTGAAAAGATTTTTTCCATATAGAGATTTCACTGCGATTTTTTTGTCCGCTTTTATATAATTAATTGATACCTCCGTACGTTTCCATTACAAATATAGAACTTTTATCTAAGTCTTTGATTAAACGGCTATCCCAGGATCGTGCAATGGACGCCCCTTTTCTTTTGACAGTCTTGTGATTTGTTCAACCTAGATCAGATTATTGCCTTATTAAATTACAGGTTGAAGTCATCACTCTGAAAGTATATTATTCTTTTCAGACAAATATTTCAAAGTTATAATTCGTCAACAAAACTACCTGAAAGCGCAACTATGGCAAATGGCCGATGACTTTCGAGATATGAAAAATTCATTCCGTCAGCGAGATCAAAATGGGAATGATAATACCGAAGAAGAGTCAATATTTCATAAATTTCAATTCCCACTGAATTCGACAGAAGATTTGGAAAATGTATTCAACGATTATTTGATGGCGGAGAATAACTTTAAAAGCACGGTAAATTCAATATACTACTATTATGTATGTTATAGATATACCATATGATTTCGAGGACAGTACTCATACGATGTTATGCTATGCAGCGCGTTTTAGACTATAGAGTGGTATGATTGGGTGCGACATGATGCATGCAATGTCCGGCAAACGTTTTGAAAAAAGATCTTTATATAACTAATATTTATTTTAGGTCATGGAATTGTCAAAAATTGGTGGCAGTACAGTTTATGATTACATCAAACGAACTTTACAATTGTTGATAATCAATGAACTTGCTGCAACATACAATTGGTTTGGAGCAAAAAATAAAAATGAATTTGGCAAGCTCCGGATTGCAGACGTATTAATAAGTAAGTTTTCAATACGTACATAAATAATGTCCCAATAGTATGAGACTAAAGAAATGTTGTCTTAACACCTACCTCAGTAGCGCATCTCTCTGAGCAATGTTTCTGAAATTTTTCTACCGTGTTTCAAGAACATTACTCGAACTAGAAACGTAGTAGAAACAAGTCAGAAACGTTTCAGTAACGTTGCTCAGACAGATGTACTACTGGGGCCATCATTATCATACATATTACCATATTTTTATTAAATTTGTTTAGCTTCAGCCCAGATGTGCAAACCCGATATGACTAAGAAAGATTGTCAAGAAGCAGTACAAAAATGGCTGAGAAGAGCAAAAGAGCGCAATGAAAATGCGAATAAACGGCAAAGACTCCAGAACCGCTAGTGAGAGATGAAGACTCTAATATAGCGGGTATGCAATTATGGTGCACTGAGACGTGAGGGTCACTCACAAAGTGAAAATAGCCAATATACATTTTAGGAATGTCATCGCAGGTTTTAATCTACAAGTCGAGCAAAAGCCGCATGAAAAAGAGAGTAGATGAATAATATATTTCTTATTTATAAGAAGTACTAAATTTATCATGACAAATAAGTGATAATTCGATTTCAAAGTTAATAGAAGTAAAGGTTCACCATTATATGTGATAAAAGGAATCATAAGCCGAAAATTTTTAGAAATGAGCTTTTCAGAGGCGTCGCTTAATCAAGTAATGTACTACTCACAGTCCAATTAAGGGGTAACGCCACTTTAGAATAGTGGAAAAATTTGAAAAGATTCTACATCGGCTAGAAAGGAAGAAAAAGAGGATAACGTCTGTGAGGAAGGCTATCTGTTTAGTGTAAAGTTGGCTCCTTTACCGGCCGCTAGAGTGGTGTTACCCTTTAATATAAGTTACTTTTGTTTCTAGTAATTGTAAGTTCTTATTTCAGTTATATGTTTGAGTAATTCAATAATTGAAGGTTCTTATTAGTCGGAAATATTAGAGCATCCCGAAAGAATTTTTGTTCTTTTTATTTCAAGTATATTCACTTCCAATATTAAATAATAACAATTTCGTTTCTTGTGTAACTATAATGGATACAGCATTTTAAGAAGATAGTTATAGAAAACGAATATATTTTCGATATATTTCAGTACGTACAAGGATACTCCTTCTGGCTTTAGAATTATAATACTTGCAATATCTGTGTTACTATATCTTTATATATTTAACGAGATGATTGATATAATAAAAAAACATGTTTTATTCTTGATTGAACTTGTTGCATATTTATTTACGAGATTTTGTTGATATGTCCATGAAATATCCATTCAACATCCATTGAACGTCCGTTTCGTGTTCTGTGAAGAACATCATATGGATGTACTCGAAGGTTGCAAAAGTACATCCATTGGATATCCAGTGGATGTCCAATGGACATATTACGGACATTCTATGGATATCTGTCTTATACGGCACGATCATCCATTGGACGTCCATTGAACATCCGTGTGCTATTTGGGTATTAACAAAAAATATATTTTCAATTGTCTAATGCAGCCAATATTTTAAATATACAGTGTAATGTTCATAGTCAATAAATGCACGCACTATTTTTAGAACAATAGGATTTAATAACGAAAGTTAATAACGAACATGAAAAGTAGAAAGCCGGTGTGATACATGTGGATAGCTTAACGGACAGAGTCGACGATGTCTCGTCGGATACGCGTCGAACTAGCGGCGCGGCGATCGCGATACGCGTACATTAATAGGGGGCGACACAGTAGCATTTCCGGGGTTTAAGGGGTAAGGCCACCATGGAACTTTTCAAAAATCGATTTTTTTTTATTAGCTTAAAACCTTCCTTAACCCTCAAGAATAAGAAAAAAAAGGTTTCGTAGTCAAAAAAAATTTCGAATCGGTCGTTTACGTCAATTTACAGAGACGCCGCGCGGCGCATTAACACTTAGCGCCATAGCCAACTATACGGTTTCCACCGCGCTCGGGCGAGCCAAACTACATTGAATAGGGAGATCTCCCCGATTAGTGGGCTAACTGTTAATTAAATGCATGTTGAGACGTATTATCGGAGTTGAGGCTCGTGTCATTAGCAGTACTATTCGGCCATTTATTTTATGTAAAGTCATTCTAGCTGTCAGACGGACGCCGCGTGCGTGATTTTGCTTCGTGTTTCATCAGTTTATCTTTTTACTACGAGTTACTGAAATTAGTGAATAAAATGTGTGATAAATCGAAATATGGTGGCTATAAAGCTAAACGAGGTGGAAGAAGTTTGTTTAAAAAGCCGTCTATGTCACGAAAGCGACCTGCAAACCGTTATGAAGCGGAGGCACTCGATTCCTCCGAAAGCGTCGGCACGTCCGCTAGGAAATTGAAGCTAAGTGGCGATGCTCGTAATATCGAAGTTGATGCATCGTTCGGTTATCGTTTCATCAATTTTGTGGCTGTTTTTTCAACAATTTCGTCAGTAGTGAAGTGTAAAATATGCGACTCAGGCGTCACATTTACTGAAAGTAGTATACGCGGACTTGGTTTTAAAATAGTTCTATCTTGTGAAAAGTGTGCGAAAACTGAAATTCCAAATTGTCCACTCATCAATAACAAAGCATATGACATCAATAGAAGAATTATTATAGCCATGCGACTGCTTGGAGTAGGTTTACACGGAATGAAGAAGTTCTGTGCTTTTATGGAACTTCCTCGGCCAATATTTCACTCATTTTATGATAAAGTAGTCAACATTATTTGTGATGCTACTGAACGCGTTTCCAAGGCTAGCATGGAAAATGCAGTAAAAATAGAAAAAGAAGAAAATGCAAGAAAAGGTTTACCAAATGAATTGATAGTATCAGGAGACGGTTCGTGGAGAAAGCGGGGATTTTCATCATTGTTCGGTTTGGTGTCTTTGATCGGATGGAATACTGGGAAAGTAATCGATATAATTATAAAATCCAGTTACTGCAAGGCGTGCGAATATTGGAGAAAAATAAGTGATACTGCAGAGTATGATGAGTGGCTTGAAATACATCAAAATGATTGTCAAATAAATCACACGGGGTCGGCTGGTAAAATGGAGGTAGATGCAGTTATCGAAATGTTTCAGCGCTCTGAAACTTTATATCAAGTAAAATACGGCAATTACATTGGAGATGGCGATAGTAAAACCTTTACAGGTCTTTTGAAGTCTGAACCATATGAAAGCTTTGTTATACATAAAAAAGAATGCATCGATCACGTGCAGAAAAGAATGGGCACTAGACTAAGAAATTTAAAAAAGAACGTACGCGGTCTCGGCGGAAAAGGAAAATTAACAAATAAACTTGTCGACGAGCTCTCAATTTATTATGGTTTGGCTATTCGCAGAAATCACGACTCTGTGGAAAAAATGAGAAATGAAATTTGGGCGACGTTATATCACAAGCTGTCAACGAATGAAAATCCTCAACACAGCAAGTGTCCAGCTGGTGAAAATTCATGATGTTCGTGGCAAAAGGCAAAAGCCACCAATACATCAATTAGTACTTTTTTACACAAGCCGGCTCTATCGAAAACAGTTTTCGACGCAATTAAACCAATCTACGAAGAGTTGAGCAGCGACGACCTTCTAAATCGATGCTTAGGTGGTTTTACGCAAAATAGCAATGAAAGTTTCAACGCAACGGTGTGGTCAATGTCCCCAAAATCTACGTCAAGCGGAAAAACCGTACTGGATATTGCTGGGAATCTTGCCGTGTGCACTTTCAACGATGGAATTTGTAGTATAATGCAAGTTATACGACAGTTGGACATGACAGTTGGAAGGAATTGCTACAATTTCTGCGTTGAGGCGGACGAACTCCGCGTCGATTTTTCGAACCGGTCGCTGACTGAGGCTGCAAAAACAGCTCGAATTGCCGCAAAATCAGCCAGAAAAGAAGAAGAAGAACTCAACATTAACATAGAAGGCCAACTATACGGTGCAGGCATCGCGGATTAAAGGTATACTATAATTTTCGACCGTAAAATGTTACTTAAAACTTTAAACGCGTTTTTCTCAGAACACGAAATTTCAAATCGGGCGAACCGATAGCGGCTACAAATCTTTATCGATTGCCTTGCAATTTTGAGGGTATCTTTATACCTATATAATCTAATAGACCACGTAGGGGTTTTTCGATAAGTTGTAAACTTTTTGTTTTATAAACGATTATGTATGAAATTCTTATGCGAAAACGTGAACTTTTCTTTTATATACTCACCATTTCTCGAAAAATCAATATTTTCAAAATCCCCTACGTGGTCTATTAGTTTATGATATATATTAAAGAAAAATCTTTGGATTTTTGTTCTAGGTTCACGCTTGTGGGTACAGCCGGTTCGCCCGTTTTGGACCTCCACAAAAAATTCATCGTAGAAACCGGACCCTGGAACGGCCATTTCTTAACCAAAAATTAAAAACAAAATATTTTTTAGTAGCTTTGAAGATACTTGATAAAGTACTTTATAAGAAAATTCTATAGCTTTTACACTACTCCTAAAAAAAATGCACAAAATCGTCCTTCTTTCTTGACGCACATGGTGGCCTTACCCCTTAAACTACTAAAGACACTACATACAGGGTGTTCGAAAAGTCCCGGTACGGCTGATTATCTCAGCGGGAAATCATTTTAGAGAAAAATGTTTAATACAAAACTTTTAGGATTTTTCCCTAGCTACCCAATGATCATATTGGATTTGACCTTGACCGTGACCTTCAAGGTTATATCAAGGTCAAATTGATTTTTTAAAATGCGAACCCCTATTTTTGATACCGGAAATGAAAAGAGCGAGAAATTTCACGTTCAAATATGTCCTTGACCATTTTTTTCATGTGACCTTTATGGTCAGCGGAGCACAGTGGGAAATTTCCTTTATTTGGAGGACAAAGTTCTTAATGGCTTATTCAACTTAAACCAAATTCGGTATAGGGGGTTTTTTGGGTCGCTGATCACGAATCTGAAGTCAGATTTCAAAAATTCAAGATGGCGGATCCAATATGGCGGACGAGATTTTCGAAATTTGACGGATTCACGCTAAATTTGGAAAATTTTTAATTTTTGAAAGGGGGCACGACCTCTAAAAAAATAACCCCCTGTAGATTCTCACAACCATTTGACATGCCCAATGATATAAACCCTACAGTATAACCTACATTCCAAATTTGAGCTAAATATCTTAAAAACGGCATGAGCTATAAAAAAAACTAAAAAAATTTTGAAATTTCAACATCCTGTAGATCAGTAACGAAGCTTTTACGGACCTGTGTTTATATGAACCTTTAGTCATGAAATAAGCCAAAGAATTACCTCCTTCCGTTTGTACATGATATTTAGGGACACCCTGTATATAATACCTATATTTCAAATAGATACTTGCGAAGTATACCATGAGCGGCAAAATTTTGTTTATATATTTCAAGTATATAACTTTTCCGTAGGGATTCGACGTCGAATCGTCCTCTTACATATCGAGGGCTTCATAACAAAGGGGCGTATGAACCACGGAACTCTGTGGTTCATACGCCCCTTTATTATGAAGCCCTCAATATATAGCAGTTGGTTAGATTGTTCCAAGCGGAGCAGAGAATCCCCGTGGAACTTTGCTTTCGAATGTCTATCCTGCAGTGCGTGGTTACAGAGAAATGGTCATTTCGCTCAGCATTTTGCTAGTTTCATTCGAGCTGGACGGAATCTCTAGGCGACCGTACTTTCGAGCGACTGTTTTGCGTGTGAATGTATGGTCGAGTTGGAAGGATAAACCGAGCGATGATATTCCTTTTTAAGATAAAATGCTGGACACGACTCGCGCATCTGACTGTAAAGGAATATTAATCTTCTATATATATAAAAATGAATGTTTGTCTGTCTGTCTGTCTGTCTGTATGTCTCTTATGCCTTCCTAAACCGTTCATCCGATTGCGATGAAATTTTGGGAAATGGTTGGACGCATGCCCGTGATGGTTTCTGAGTTAGTAAATCTTATACAGGGTGTTCAAAAAGTCCCGGTACGGCCGATTATCTCAACGGGAAAACATTTTAGAGAAAAATGTTTAATACAAAACTTTAAGGATTTTCCCGTGGCTACCCAGTGGTCGTATTGGATTTGACCTTGACCGTGACCTTTAAGGTAATATCAAATGCCTTCCTAAACCGTTCATCCGATTGCGATGAAACTTTGGGGAATGGTTGGACGCATGCCCGCGAAGGTTTCTTACTGTTAGTAAATCTTATAAAAGGTGTTCAAAAAGTACCGGTACTGATGATTATTATGCCTTCCTAAACCGTTCATCCGATTGCGATGAAAAGTTGGGGAATGGTTGGACGCATGCCCGCAAAGGTTTTTGAGTTAGTAAATCTTATACAGGTTGTTCAAAAAGTACCGGTACGGATGATTATTTGCCTTCCTAAACCGTTCATCCGATTGCGATGAAACTTTGGGGAATGGTTGGACGCATGCCCGCGAAGGTTTCTGAGTTAGTAAATCTTATAAAAGGTGTTCAAAAAGTACCGGTACTGATGATTATTATGCCTTCCTAAACCGTTCATCCGATTGCGATGAAAAGTTGGGAAATGGTTGGACGCATGCCCGCGAAGGTTTCTGAGTTAGTAAATCTTATACAGGGTGTTCAAAAAGTACCGGTACGGATGATTATTATGCCTTCCTAAACCGTTCATCCGATTGCGATAAAAATTTGGGGAACAGTTGGACGCATATCCGCGAAGGTTTCTGAGTTAGTAAATCTTATACAGGGTGTTCAAAAAGTCGAACTATACTTGACCTAAATTTGACCTCCGCTGACAATAAAGGTAACATGAAAAAAATGGTCAAGGACACATTTGAACGTGAAAAAAAATTAATTTGACCTCGATATAACCTTGAAGGTCATGGTCAAGGTCAAATCCAATATGACCATTGCGTAGCCCGGGAAAAATACTAAAAGTTTTGTATTAAAAATGTATTTAAACAATGGTGGATGGACAAAATCAATCCACAATCTACCCGTGCGAAGCCGGGACGGGCTGCTAGTAGACGATAAATGTCCACTCTCTCACATTTTCAGAGGTTTTTATTTACCTGCCACGTTGATCTCGTCGCTAAAAAGCGACACTTATCGCGCTGGGCTACAGGGATTATGCATGGAGCGAAAAACTTCTAGTCGAGCGGAAAGGGATAAAATTCGTTTCATTCCTATACTCGGAAAATCGATCGGCAGCTTCAAAGCATTTCTCTCTTTGTATGCGATGTATCTATGAATTTACCGTGCAGTGTTATAATGAAAAATAAATGGGTACACAATTATTTATATTCCAACACGAACAAGGGATTACTCCGTGCGAGAGCAGAAAAATATTGGCAATTGCCATTATTAGTCTGCGTGATGCTTTCAGAGTAGATAATTAAAAGTGTGGCATCTTTTCTTCTTTTTCGGGCGATTTCTAAAATATGAATTTCAAAAACCACAATGTAAACGACATAATTTTATCAATGTTTTAATGTAAATCACTATTTTTCAAATGAAAAAATTCTTTTTTCGAAAGGAATGATTTTTTGATTGAATGATTTTTTCTCTGGCTTAAATTTTCAACTCTATCATAAATATTCGTTTAAATTCATAATTGCAGTCGGATGTAGATTTAGTTATCTCCCGATCCAAAATAAATTGAACAACTTGCTCTTCGATCCGAGGGCATATCCAGTAACGCCGATCTCAACTTTAATTACATCAACCTACGTTAAATTAATTATTTAGTCGTATGTCATCGTTTGTTTCGAGGAAGTTCGAGCGCGGTCGTGCATCTGGCTAATAGCTAACTCCGACTATCGATGCCCAGCCGAAGAAGTATTGACCCGGCGAAGAATAGTTTCGTAAATTTTCCGGCCCCCTGTGAAACTCCGCTCGTCCATCGACACGGCGCAATGACAATTTCTGCTGAAACGTCTCGGCCCGAAGGCGTCGGAGACGCATCTATTAATGATCGATCGTCGATAACGAGGGGGGTGAGCTTCCACCGGCGAGTGACAATATTTTTTCCGCGCGTAATGAAACTCTGAGCGATTATTAATAGTTCGGCCAAAGGGGTGAATAAATTTGTTATCGCCGGACCGTCCACTTAGTGCATTAGTGTTAGGAGAGTACGCTCTTCTGCAGCTCATGGAATGACTACCTACGCCTTGTAGTTTTGTCTACAAAAGAAAATAGTATACGGTAGACTCTTGTACTCGGAAAACACTATCGGAAAAAATGCCGACTAACGATAAATAGAGCGTTGCATTTGCAAGTGGGACTAGATGATATATATCACACACGCACACAGTTGAATATGGAAGTGTCACATCTATTCTCCTTGCTAGGAACGAAGAAGAGGGGGTAGGAAAGTAGGGGATGCCTTCCAAGTGAAGCATCTTCTAAATACAGAGTCTCTACTGTAATTACATTTAATCTATCGATTAGCTGTAAAGCTCTAAAACAGTGGACTGTGTCGCATCAACGTACCTATAGGTATATAATACCTAAACATTTGTAAACAATGAACCTGGTTAACTTTCGTGCCACCCTGCCCAAAATATCTATCAAAAGCGAATAAGGAGAAAGTTATCCGTTTATTATGCGTTTTTGTTCTTTTTTATAGAAAAAACTGATAAAAAGCGGACCAAAATTGTATCCGTACCTATATATATTAGATGTAAAAATATTATATCTGCAATTTTCATTATATCTTCAAATAAATTTTTTTTTTCCTCAAGAATGTTATTTTTTATTTAAGTCCGGTTTTATTCCAAAATTCTAGATGGAATTACAAAATTTTTAAGCGTAAGCTAAAGTTTCGTCGAGATATAGGTTATTTATTATTAAAGATTTTATAGTAAGAATGTACCTATATTTAAAGAAGCGTGTATAATGAAAAATTACACTGGGGAACAGCTGTTTTGGTGCCGAGGGTTTTTGAACTGATTCTATATCAGTTTGATGTCCTGAATTCAAATATCGTATTCATTTTTCCCTATCAGCTCCAGTTTTTAAGATATACAATTTTAGAGAAATATGAGTTCTATGATTTTAACTCAAATCTCAAGTGTAATAAACAAAAGTAGATTCGAATTTTTTATTTTATTTATACCAAATACAATCTTAAGTCAAACTTACAAACAAAAAAAAACATTAAAGAAATCAAATATAGTCACTCGACACTTCTAAAACTTCTTTTCCGCGACATTCTTGAATGTTTTTTCAAACAGTCCCTCTTTAAACTCCAGCAGTAATCTGCCATCATGTGGATGTCCCATCTTCCTTGGTAGCGGTCCTCCATAATTTTAATATCTTGGTGAAATCTTTCACCTTGTTCCTCACTCATGTCTCCTAAATTTTCTGGAAACCGGTCCAAGTGGCTGTCTAGATAGTGTACTTTTATACTCATATTGCACCCTAATGATTTAAAGCTGTTCAGCATCTTGTTAACAATTTCAACATAGTTTTCAGCTTTATGTTTGCCTAGAAAATTTTCTACAACTGCAACAAATGATGTCCAAGCTTCTCGTTCAACTTCATTCATTGAATGTATGAAGGCAGGATCTTTAATTAATTGTCTTATTTGTGGGCCGTCAAATATCCCTGCTTTGAGTTTTTCTGTGCTCAACTGAGGCATTTTTACCCCTATATATTCAAAACAAGGCCCATCCTTATCAAGAGCTTTTACAAATTGCTTCATTAAGCCCAACTTTATGTGTAACGGAGGAAGAATGATTTTTTCTCTTTCAACCAAAGCGTCGTTAATGACATTCTTTTCCCCAACGTCCATGTTTTCTCTCAGAGGCCAATCTTTTCTAACCCAGTGGTGTGTTTTGTCCCTACTATCCCAAAGGCACAAGAAACACGGATATTTTGTATAACCACTTTGCTGCCCAAGAAGAAAGTTCACCATTTTTAAGTCTACACATATCAACCATTGATGTTCGTGATACTTTATCTTCTGCAAGACTAAATCTATTGTGTTATATTCTTCTTTCAGTTTCGTTGAGTGAGCTATCGGTATTGAACCATATTTATTCCCATTATGTAGAAGGACACATTTTAAACTTCGCTTTGAACTGTCAATAAATAGGCGCCAATCATCTGGAATATATTCAGAAAGTCCCATTTCTTTCATGAGTCCCCTAATTTCGTGACAAAATACAAGATTGTCTTCTTGAGAAAAGAATGGTAGCAGATCTTTTTCTCTTGTACGGTAAAAGGTAATTTTGGTTCCTTGTTCCAGTAAATTTTTGTCGTTTAACCTAGAAGCCAGTACTTCAGCAGCTTTTTTCGATAAATTGAGATCCCTGGTGAGATCATTTAATTCGTTTTGATTGAAGCGTTGAGGAACTGAAGACGTCCCCTCATAGTCACTGTTAGTTTCATTAGCATCGGAAGAGCGATCAGAGGGACAATGTTCGTTATCAGAGATATCTGGTAGCTCATGAAATGTTGGAATCGGTATTTCATCTGAGTGCGGGATAGGGCGTATTGCCGAGTCTAAATTGGGATAGGTCCATTTATGGCGGTTATTTCGATTGATTCCATTAATATTTGCTAAACAGAAATAGCAATCATCGAAGTGGTTTTTTGGTTCTCTCCAAACCATTGGTACGCCGAATTTCAAACATTTTCTTTTGCCGGTAGTCCACTGCCGTAATTGCTCTGTGCAAGTTTTACATACGAGATGCGGGGCCCACGTTTTGTCCTGATCACCAAGCTTAACTCCAAAGTATGCCAAATATGCTTGCTTCACAAAGTCAGTAATAGCTCGTCTGTTTTGTTGGAACATGTATTCTCCGCATATATAACAAAACACATCAGGTTGATTGACAAAACTTCTTCTTGAACTGGACGCTGAACTCATTTTAATTCTGTTCAATAACACAACACTCTTTTCTTAACAGAAAATAACACGCCGAATTCGATCTACTCTCTTTAGCAAGAAGGCACAAACTGACGAGACTTACCTGAGTTAGGGGTATAAAAGGGTCAGTTCAGGTACCTGGGAGGCAATGTTTCCACTATTTATAGATTTACCTGGAATTTACTCATTTACAGACTGACAATAAAACAATTGCACCCACATTAATGATTATAAAATAATTTTAGAACTCTCAGAAACCAATAAACTGCATAGAAACCAGATATGTAGATAAATTTATGTATCTAAAAAAGTAGAGCTGATAGAGAAAAACGGATTGCACCTATAGATTTAGCTTCCCAAATATAGTTAAAATGAAGTCTAAAATCCCAGGCACCAAAAAAAAATTTTTTTTTGTTCCCCTGTGTTATCCACATTCAATTTCATTTATTCCATTAATTTTTTTAGTGTGTATCGGTGACACTGATCACAGAATCTATATATATGTCTGCATTTCATTTTTCCGGGTACCTAAGGGTTGTTACGGAAAATGATCCACATTCAGTTCGTCTTCATCTATTCTGTGTCGTTGACACTCAATGATAAATGAATATAATTTCGTATTTAAATAACAATCGGTGTCCGGAAAAATGCAAATCGGTCGTAGCGTATATGAAACTGTTTTTGGGAATTGAAATCGCTCCGAAAGGAAATCGTGCATGATTCCGTAATGTAATACAGCTGTGAGGAGTGTCGCCGGTACATAAAAAAACAAGTGGAACACTTGAATTGAATGTAGATTAATTTTGATCACACGCGTTTTTTTTAAAACACATTCTTATTTGAGAATCTTTAATAATAAATAGCCTACATCTCGGCCCAAAGTCAGCTTACGTTTAAAAATATTGTGATTCCATGTAGAATTTAGGGGAAAAAAACCGACTGAAACAAGAAATGACATTCTTAAAGAGAAACACATTTTTCTATTTGATATGAAGCTTGATCTTTTAGTAATGGAAATAGTTTCGGTATTTTTTTCCTAAAAAGTAACTCAGGAACAGAATATCTGCTCGGCGTGAACATAAGCGTCCCATGCAATTATTATACATGGCTATGTTCAAGTCGTGCAGATATTCTATTCTTGGGTTTACATACCAAATGAACGTTTCATGTAAGCATAATTTTTTTCGTAATTAATAGTTTCCTAGGAATCAATCGATGAAGATTGCGAAATGTGGCTGTCAAGAATAAATTCGATAATATTTATTGATCGAACGGTTTGTAATAAAAATCTATAGTTTATGAAACTTTCATATTTCATTGAATACTTCGAGAGAAAAAAGTAAACAATATGGGTGACCTTAAAGTTGTGGGGCCTTTCGAAATGGCATGACTTGCCCGATATACAGTATGTCCCGTGGATATAACGCAAGTATTTGAATTTCCCCCACATTTGACTTTGGAAGTGCTTGGAACGGTGCTGTAGTTAGAGTTGGCTTCAGAAGAGTGCGCTGCGTTCTAACGAGCCGTGTTTCCGCGAAACCTGTATGATTATTTCTCATCACCTCTACACATTATTTACCATTATTTACAAATTCAGTTAATTTCAAGGTTAGACGCTTCGATCTCCCGAATTGACAGTTCCCGGGAAATCAGACGTTTTAAACTTTTCGCTCTCGAAACACGGCTCGTAAGAACGCAGCGCACTCTTCTGAAGCCAACTCTAACTACAGCACCGTTCCAAGCACTACCAAAGTCAAATGTCAGGGATATTCAAATACTTGCGTTATCCACGGGACATACTGTATATACTCTGATATACATAGTTATCGTCTCAATTAGATGGTAATAATAGATATTTTAAAAACAGAGATGCTATTATGGCTAATTTATATTGTTACATCAATTAACGATTAAAGAAATCTTATCAAATATTAGCTTCAATTGAAGCACGCAGTTGAATAACTTTAAAGAACGTTCTAGGGACATTTTCAAAAAGTAACAAGCGAACACTGTAGACAGTACTTACATTCGCGAACCTTACTTACTTTAAACATCCAAGGTTTCGCTCCATTACGCATCTCACGAGGACACCCACTCTCAACTACATGCGCATATAAGCTTCTGGTGTTATACACTGGGTGACGCCAGAATAGAGGGTCAGAGGCGTGACGAAAGTAAAATATGTGATGAAGGGTTCGGTAACGATAAATGATGGAGTAAAATACGTTATTGCAAGATACGCAAGGTTCGACTATACGTACTATTAGCACTCGCTGGATCGTAATACCGCATGCTCACTGCTATATCGTAGTGACTTCTTGAGTATACCTCTGCAGGGTACTTTAGAGTTGTCCGATATTGTGCTTCATCTAAATCTGATTGGTCATTTTTAATCGTTAGCAGCTCTTACAATATTGCTCATGGAAAGTTACTGAAAAGGAACAAATACGTTCAGTTCTAACGAAGGAATGTGCCTATATTGGATAGTTCTAGACTACTTATTTATATTACCAAGTAGTCATATACAATGATACACTGTGTGTTTTTGATTTCACAATATGACGCTATACGGATGTGTAGAGAATTCAAAAATACATTCTTAATTTTAATAAGCAAACTTTGAATTCACTACAAAACTTTTAAAATCACAGATTCGTTTTGATTTCCAAACACATATTAGGAAATAAAAAACTCGTACTTTTATTTAATCACTGCCTCTTTAAATAGGCAACGTTCACTCTGAATTCCTAACATCGTGTTTGTATTTCACAACAGCGTTTGAAAAAAACAATACCCATATTTGGTTTTAAAACATGCATGGGAAAAACCTAAAACGTCTCTTTTGAATTCACAATACATTGTGATGTTTCAATAGCGTCGTCGGTTCAGTTTGCGTCTACGTGTGATATAATAATGATGTTTCAAATAGTGCAAATTGTACCGAATTATTCCATAAATAATGAATAATTAATATTATCATAATCGCTACTGTTTTGAAAAGGAAAGTATCAAATTATTTTATAAAATTTAATTAATGAGAAGAACCTTCGAGAACAGCCCGTGTGGAAATCTGCCCAAGTTGGCCCAATCAGTAATTGGGCGTCCAATTAGGCCCCAATTTGGCGGCCCAATTTGAATAAAATATAATAAATCGAATAGATACAATTGTTTGTTTTATTTATGTACCGGAAGTAAAAATAAATCTGGACATTTAGAACTTATTCCGAACTTTCAGTGACTGGAATTTGGGTCAGGAGATACGATGTAGTATTAGCGTTTAGTTGGGGCTACGTTGGGCTGCCCAATCAGGCCCCAACTAAGGTACTAGTTGGGGCTACGTTGGGCACCCCAATCTGGCCCCAACTAAGGTACCTAATCACTACCCTAGCAAGAAATATTGTATAATTTTTGTTTTAATGTTGATAGCATCGCCTCAGAAACTTTACTAACTTTATTATGATGACATTGGTAATAAATATATAATATATTGCATTCTTTGATAATTGCGCTTTTAATAATCTCTACAGCATTTTTCAAATTGAGTGGAGTAAGATACATACAGGGTGAGCCAAATGTATGGAAACGGTGGAATAACTTTCGAGGGAGACATTTTGAAGAAAAATGTTTCAAACAAAACATTTAGGATTTTTCTCTGGCCATCCAATGGTGATCTTGAATCTGACCATGAACTCGACCTTGAAGGTCATTCCAAGGTCAAGGTCGCTTTTTTAAACGGGAACCCCTATTTTTTATGACGGATTTGGAAGGAGCGGAAAATTTTACGTTCGAATGACCTTTAACCTTGACCTTGGATTCAAGGTAAAGGTCAACGATCAAATAGGAAAGTTTTAGGTTTTTTCCCTGGCCATCTAATGGTAACCATGAATCTGACCTTGACCTCGACCTTGAAGTTCATTATAAGTTCAAGGTATCTTTTTAAATGGCAACCTACATTTTTTATGGTATTAGCAACCGGCCACTTAAGGCAAGGTGACATGAGCACAAAATTTTGGATAAATCGGTGGATATTCCAAAATTTTGCCACTATCTTGGATCCGTCATTTTGTATTGAAGTATTTTCGAAATCTATCTTCAGAATCGTAATCAGCAACCCAAAAAAACCCCGTACCAAATTTCAGATAAATCGGTGGATAAAAAATGTAGGTTGCCATTTAAAAAAGATACCTTGAACTTGGAATGAACTTCAAGGTTGAGGTCAAGGTCAGATTCATGGTTACCATTAGATGGCCAGGGCAAAAACCTAAAACTTTCCTATTTGATCGTTGACCTTTACCTTGAATCCAAGGTCAAGGTCAAAGGTCATATTTGGACGTAAAATTGTCCGCTCCTTCCAAATCCGCCATAAAAAATAGGGGTTCCCATTTAAAAAAGCGACCTTGACCTTGGAATGACCTTCAAGGTCGAGTTCATGGTCAGATTCAAGGTCACCATTGGATGGCCAGGGAAAAATCCTAAATGTTTTGTTTGAAACATTTTTCTTCAAAATGTCTCCCTCGAAAGTTATTCCACCGTTTCCATACATTTGGCTCACCCTGTATAATGATAAATTGGCCATTTCTATTACAGAATAAATAAAATTGAAATCTATTCCGAACTCTTTTAGTGACTGAAATTTGGGTCAGGTGATACGATATAGTATTAACGTTTAGTTGGGGCTACATTGGGTACCCCAATCTGGCCCCAACTGAGGTACCTAATCACTTAGTCCAAGGCTCTTATCCATTTTTACCTATGCCGCAAAAAAATCGACGAGGGTAGGGTGATTTTTTCAGGGCTGTTTAAGGGTAGTCTCCAGAGTACCGAATCAAAAGGCTTTTTTATTATTTTATTATTATTATTATTTTTTCGACAAAATGACCTTAATAAAAGTTGTAGATAATAACATTCTCATCTTTTCTTTATGACTTTTTTTTCTAGCTATTTTAGTTTAGGCGTTACGGCTATTTCTGTGATTAGAAATTCGCCATGGCCGTCCCGGGAAAAAAGTACGGCCCTGGAGAGAGGCTGAAAACGTCCCCTTTTTCAAGGACGGCCCTGGCGAATAGTGGTGAATGTGAGAGACGCTCCGTGTAGTTTGCTAATCGTTTGCATTTTTTTTGAATAATCGAGATAGTGAACGGATGCAGTGATATTTTTCTCTAGATGCCTATGCATAAAGAGCAGGAAAGGAGACGGCAGCATCTCAGAAGAATTGCCATCAGATAAGTTACTTTCTATCTGATCGTTCTAACCTCACTTTGATTGCGTATAAAGGACAAATACTTTGTGGATATTCTATTTTTTATTTTCAGCGTCATGCGAGCACGGGACGAATCAATGGTTCTTCTTCTCCGTCAACAAGCCGTGCCAGAAAAATGGGAGATGCAATGGAATTGGATCACAATAATCAAGTAATTACTTTATCATTATTTTTTCTCTATCGATATATTTCCTCTTTCGTACTATCACAAGTTCTAATTCATACACCGACCTGTCAAACCTGAAGTGTACATGTACCTCACTTCTATTTCATATCTTCTTCGTCTCTGGTGTAACGACGGTCAATGAGGAATCACTCATACCGATTAGGGTTCGAGGGTTATTTCTTATTATTTCTATTACAGCATCGATATTTTGCTGCACCTGTATTCTTCTGGGACTTCCTAAAATAATTATAAAAACCCCATATCATTCAGCCCGAACAAGTACAATCTTATCGAGCTGTACCTTATCGAGGAGATCTTTCGACATAATGATTCCGAAACGTTTTTATCGAGAAATATATATCTCTAATATACGGTAGTCTTCACGAATATTGTAAAATATCGCAGGAATGTTCCAGAATAGTTACTTGCAAAAACGTGCTTTGTGAGGTGTAAATGATGATATTTTGTAATTTCCATCTTTACATCCGAGGCGAAGAAGAGATGAAATAGAAGTGAGGTACATGTACACTTCACGTTTGACAGGTCGGTATATAAATTGAAACTTATGATAGTATAATACGAAAGAGGAAATATATCGATAAAGAAAAAATAATAATAAAATAGTTACTCCATTATTGTAATCTAATTCCATTGTGTATCCCTTATTTTTCTGCCACGACTTTGATTGTTGATAGTGGATGGATCAACCAATAAATTTGATTTTTCTTCACTATCAACAATCAAAGTCGTGGCAGAAAAATAAGAGATACAATGGAATTGGATTACAATAATGGAGTAACTACTTTATTATTATTTTTTCTTTATCGATATATTTCCTCTTTCGTATTATACTATCACAAGTTCCAATTTATATACCGACCTGTCAAACGTGAAGTGTACATGTACCTCACTTTTATTTCATCTCTTCTTCGCCTCTAGTATAACGATGGAAATTACAAAATATCATCATTTACACCCCACAAAGCACGTTTTTGCAAGTAACTTTTCTGTAACATTCCTGCGATATTTTACAATATTCATGAACACTACCGTATGTTAGAAATCTATAAATATTTCTCGATAAAAACGTTTCGGAATCATCACGTCGAAAGATCTCCTTGGTAAGGTATAGCGCGATAAGATTGTATTTGTCAGGGCTGAATTATATAGGGTTTTTATAATTATTTTAGGAAGTCCCAGAAGAATACAGGTGCAGCAAAATATCGATGCTCTGTGCTAGAAAGAATAAGGAATAACCCTCGAACGAGTATTCGAGCTGTGGCAACAGAGGTTAGAATCAGCAAGTCCACGGTTGGGAGGATGTTGAAGGATGAAAATTTTCATCCATTTAAAGTGACGCACGTCCATACACTCGAGGCAGCAGGTCCAGCCTGCTGAATGAATTAATGCAACTGGTTCTTGGAACAATAAGTGGATGATCCCTCGTTCGAAAGAAACCCCCTTGTTTCGCATACGACTTGGAGTCCTACTTGCAGGACAATAACTTGAATCTTCCATTCCAAAATATATCGGATCTTACGGAATTCGATGACAAATTGGAGGATACAAAATTCCGCGAAGATTTTGTAAGTTTTACGTTTCAATTAGTTACTTGTATAATGTATTAAAAATATTACATATATTACACATTTTAACTTTACTTGCAGATTTCTTCTCTCAACTCGCTCATGGATGTAGAAGGAAATATTTCCAAAAGCATGGTGAACATCATGAAGAAATATTTAGCAAAAGATCTGGCTGTTAAATTCACGAACGTCCGCAAAGCGTCTAGCAAGTTTCTCCTTAAAGAGTTCAGGCTCCATCGGTGTATAATAGGTGTGAGAGTGATTAATATTTTTTCATGTAAATTATTGTTTTTGAAATATATTTACGAAGTAAAAACCTTTCAAAGTAATGATTGCAATACATTATTTTGTAATGTTTTTTGTCAGATGCCGTAACTCGAAGGAGCAGCAAGGAAGCCCCTTCTTCAGAGAAGGCAGCCATCGAGGCCATTGGATCGGCTTTGGCTTACGTAAGGGACTAGAACGGAGGACAACGAGAAGGCAGGGAAGTCCAACGCGGAGCGTGGCATCCGTGAAGCCGAGGTGGCAACGCCGGGGGCGAGAATACGACAGACGACGGCGCGAGAACGAGTAGCTGCAGCGAGTAGTTTTTAGTCTCTTAAACCGCGTTGCCACGAGTCGACTCAAGTCGAACGACTTGGTAGTTCAACCCGTAGCTGACTTAAAATTTCTTTGTTATTAGTCGAATCGAATGAAGTAGCTCGTCTTGCGACTTCATGCGATTCGACTAATAACAAAGAAATTTTAAGTCGACTATATATATACGGTCGAACTACCAAATCGTTCGACTTGAGTCGACTCGTGGCAAAACGCGCCATTTTTAGCTTGCCCGGTCTGCTCACGACTTCGAGCTTGTTTTTTTTGCATAGTGTATATACAGGGTGTCACTTAATGATAGGCCGTAATTGCAAGGGCACTTTACTGAATCAATTTCCAGTAGAAAAGTTCATATCAACATGTGTCCTAAAATGTCTGGTTTTCAAGCTACAGGACGTCAAAGTTAAAAAAAATCGGTTTTTTAATAATATCTCAATGATCCTTGTGCCGATTTTGTTGACATTTGGCACTGTTGTTTATTGTAATAAGACGCTAAGTTACCACTAACTAGAAGATAATTATGAGTTCCAGTGGCGTCCCGGGGGACAATCTCACGAATAATATTGACAAAAAAAGTGTACGCCAGTGATTTTTTAAACAATTTTATACTTTTTTCAGATTAAGCAGCTAAAAATACAACTTTTTTGTCTCCTGACATTACTTCGTACCTCACTTCGTTTTTGAGGAAAAAAAATATTATTCGTAAGACTGTCCCCCGGGACGCCACTGGAACTCATAATTATCTTCTAGTTAGTGTTAACATAGCGTCTTATTACAATAAACAACAGTGCCAAATGTCAACAAAATCGGCACAAGGATCTTTGAGATATTACTAAAAAACCGATTTCTTTAAACTTTGACGCCCTGCACTACAAACCGGCCTCTCGATGAAACGTCTTAAAATAATACGGAAAAGTGTCTTATTGACGTAAAATAAGACGGTTAAGTGTATTGATCAGAAATTCAAGACACGAACAGTGTCTTATTCCAAGACGTTTTTCTGTTTTTTCTCAAAAAGACATTTATTTTCCGTCTAAAATCATAAGACACATGGTACTGTCTTAAGATAAAGACGCTTAATCGTCTTAAAGTAAGACACTTCTTCAGGTATAAGACATTTAAATGAATAAGTTGCTTAAAATAGTAAGACACTTACACAAGTAATACACTTCAAACGTCTTGTTACCTGTGACGTCAAGCATCATTATTGACATGTAACCTTAGATATACACTACCCCCGAAAAGTTTCCGGTCACCCTCAAAAGGGCTTTGAGTGAATGAAATTTGAGTAGTTGATTATATTGGAAACGAAGCAAGATAGATTAAAAACCTTCAAACAAAATTTCATTTGACTGACAATTAAAGAAACACATCGAGCATGACTGTTCATTTTCACGTTGAATTCTATTCACTGTCAATGTCAACACATCAGCCGAATTTGTATCCTTTATTTCTTTTTATTATTTGTTAATAAACAAATATCTACATCAGCCGTATATGTCGCGTACCGCTTACAGAAAATTTGTACACTCTCTTTACTCAAGTAACGCCGGTCGCGAGGAAAAAACCGACGAGCGCACTCTACTGCGCATGACGTGTACCGTTCGGTATACGGTTTTCGGCTCGGTTGGAACAGGGTTTAGCGTACTTTACTGGGGCCCCTTTCTCGAACTCGCTCGTATCTTTGCGTGCACGCATCTTAGCGAATAGACCAATCAGGATCAAGTATTCCGTTGTCCGTAACCCCACCACAACAGAATACTTAATCCTGATTGGTCTATTCGCTAAGATGCGTGCACGCAGATACGAGCGAGTTCGAGAAAGGGACCCCTGTACTGTTAGGCAACGGGACCTTCCCCTCCTTTTTCGACCTCACCTCAACTCACTTTCTGTAAAATTCAACGCGGCTAACAAGCACGTTATTTTCCGGAGGTTGTTTGCTGAGCATGTTTTGCTGTGCAAAAATGTCGAAAAAAAAGAAAAAACAGTATTTTGTGCATTAGGTCAACGACGCAAGTGTGTTAGATTTATCTCACGAGATAATCAGCCTGACGCTGAAGATGTGTTGGAAGTGTTTAAGAAATTATGTGCTCGCGATCCTGCATTGTTTGATTATAGCAAACGCAGACATTATCATTCAAAAAAAACATCAAGCATCGGACATGTGGTATGATGCGGATGACAGCATAATTGATGACCATAGTGAATTGAATATTGTGCTGGGGTGCAGTCTCCAATGCAAATGATATTGCCAACAACTAACCTAAAAGACAGCACAGGTGGGAAGGTTATTTACACAGAACTCTTCCAGTTGACAAGGTGGATGAACTTTTTGAGACTGAAGAAACTGCGATAGTCATCTGGAACGAGTTGAAAAATACGGTAAATAAATTTGTATTTCATGCTGGAATAAATTTTGTTTTCTCAATCACCAATAAAGTGAAAACAATATAATTCTGGATTTTTCATTTAAATAACTAAAAATCCCTTAGAGATATACATTCATCATTACTTCAATATTTTTATTAGTATTAGTGAAATTTTTTGACGCGATGTGTTTATTTCAGAGTGTTTCGATTTGTGAGAGCTGGATTCATTGTGGATTTGAATACATTTCCAACGAATTTCTTTAATATCGAACTTTATAATATTACTCTGATGAGAAAAATTATTACATTTTCGATGTTTATTGACTCGCCTGTAATGTATTCATATTGACTATGAATAATTTCGCGCTCACATATACGTTTGAAAATTATACATTTGTGTATAATTATTGCAAGACGTTTTTAGAGTCTTATATTCCAATACATCTAACCGTCTTAGTATAAGACGTTTGAAGTGTCTTAGTATAAGACGTTTGAAGTGTCTTATTGTAAGACACTTATAGTGTCTTAACGTATTAAGACGGTATTAAACGTCTTAAAAGTGACCTCAAGTTTTAAGACATGTAGGTGTCTTAAAATAAGACGGTTGAGTTAGTAGTGTACAACACTGGGGCGTTTAACTCATTTTTACCCTATTCCCACTGACGCTTTATGTAACTCGAAAAATATAGCTCATGATGAATATGATTTATTTGGCGAAAGGAAAAATCTCAAAAAAATAATTTTAATCTCAAATATTTCATAACAAATGCAATATGTTGAACGTCCCCTTCGACAGTGAATAAACGAATATCCACACTTCCGATTTCGAAATACTTTCCAATACAGTTGACGTACACAAGTGTGACGCGGACATCTATACAGTGGTCCCTCTATTACTCGCGCGTCTCGGGGCTGTAAATTCGCCCACTCTCTCACCTCAATGGAGGTGTGGCAAAAGAAAGAGACAGCGCGGTTTCTACCATTCTACGGTACAGGCTTCTCCTCTCTATATTTTCATGCGCACCTCTGTGCGCACTTCCTGCTATGGCAGCAGTTATGGCGTCACGGGAGGAGTGGGGGCAATCACTTCCCCTCTCGCGCGAGTTTTGGAGGGCGCGAGTACATAATAGAGGGACCACTGTAAGTACTCTCGCGGCGAAGCCAGAAACCCGTGACGAAATCACAATCCTATAGCAGTGGTGGCGGCGGTGGCGGCGGCGATGGCGGCGGCGATGGCGGCGGGGGGCAGTAAAGAAAAGCGAAGAGGGTAAACAGGGTAGCGCGGAGTAAAACATACGATAAATAAAGACTAGTGAAAAATATGGTGGTTGCAGGAGTCTACCGCACCCTTAAGTGCCTTGGCGCCCCTTGCCCCTTGTACGCACGGCCGACGCTCGTATATCAGAATACCCCGGGTGCTGAAAACCGGCGAAGACGGACTTTAATTTATTTAGTTGTCCGCGAAGGAAAAGAAACGGTAGCGCTGGGGAGATTTTGCGTTTTTTGTCGAATCGCTTTGGCCCCCTCGTTAAGTCGCTCGATGTGTCGAAGAGACTCGTGCGTTATACATATGTCGAATGAAGAAGCATCATTGAAAAATACTAGTTTATTTCAAATCCAACCATTTAGAGATAATTTTAAAATATCGAAACTTGGAGAAGAGATTAGTTTTTTAACCGGCTCGAAGCTGACCGGTCGTTCAAAGCCAGACGCCCCAACGAGAATTTAGCGAATTTTTGTTATAAAGTATTTACAAATAAAAAAGGACATTCTCTATTCATTTTTTTAATACTGAGATAATGAATGAAACTGAATATTTATTACGTACGTATAACGGGAAGTTCGAGATATTTTTAAATGAATCTTTAAGAAATAAACAGGTTTCACATTATGTAAGAAATCATGTGGTTAGTGAAAATCAGGTAACTAAGTGATCGTCATTTAATAAAATCTCAACAAGACCAAAATAAAAAAGCGATATATTTTACTAACTAGATGTAAGTTATATAATTAATGCACGGAGAAATTGAAATGGTAATATTTATCTTAATTCAGTTAAAAAAGATGTAAAAGTTCAATGTTGCGTTTCTTGAATTTTAAACCTGGACACATTTCGACGTGTTACGAATACATCTTGTGCCTTCCGCGAATAATTCTAAAAGCGAATCGTATAATGTAATTCTTAAGATTTTTCAATGTGGGAAAGAGTCGCAGCTTTACATAGGCACACTACTAACTCAACCGTCTTATTTTAAGACACCTACATGTCTTAAAACTTGAGGTCACTTTTAAGACGTTTAATACCGTCTTAATACGTTAAGACACTGTAAGTGTCTTACAATAAGACACTTCAAACGTCTTATACTCTAAGACGGTTAGATATATTGGAATATAAGACTCTAAAAACGTCTTGCAATAATTATACACAAATGTATAATTTTCAAACGTATATGTGAGCGCGAAATTATTCATAGTCAATATGAATACATTACAGGCGAGTCAATAAACATCGAATGTAATAATTTTTCTCATCAGAGTAATATTATAAAGTTCGATATTAAAGAAATTCGTTAGAAATGTATTCAAATCCACAATGAATCCAGTTCTCACAAATCGAAACACTCTGAAATAAACACATCGCGTCAAAAATTTTCACTAATACTAATAAAAATATTGAAGTAATGATGAATGTATATCTCTAAGGGATTTTTAGTTATTTAAATGAAAAATCCAGAATTATATTGTTTTCACTTTATTGGTGATTGAGAAAACAAAATTTATTCCAGCATGAAATACAAATTTATTTACCGTATTTTTCAACTCGTTCCAGATGACTATCGCAGTTTCTTCAGTCTCAAAAAGTTCATCCACCTTGTCAACTGGAAGAGTTCTGTGTAAATAACCTTCCCACCTGTGCTGTCTTTTAGGTTAGTTGTTGGCAATATCATTTGCATTGGAGACTGCACCCCAGCACAATATTCAATTCACTATGGTCATCAATTATGCTGTCATCCGCATCATACCACATGTCCGATGCTTGATGTTTTTTTTGAATGATAATGTCTGCGTTTGCTATCATCAAACAATGCTGGATCGCGAGCACATAATTTCTTAAACTCTTCCAACACATCTTCAGCGTCAGGCTGATTATCTCGTGAGAGAAATCTAACACACTTGCGTCGTTGACCTAATGCACAAAATACTGTTTTTTCTTTTTTTTTTCGACATTTTTGCATAGCAAAACATGCACAGCAAACAACCTCCGGAAAATAACGTGCTTGTTGGCCGCGTTGAATTTTACAGAAAGTGAGTTGAGGTGAGGTCGAAAAAGGAGGGGAAGGTCCCGTTGCCTAACAGTACAGGGGTCCCTTTCTCGAACTCGCTCGTATCTGCGTGCACGCATCTTAGCGAATAGACCAATCAGGATCAAGTATTCTGTTGTGGTGGGGTTACGGACAACGGAATA
Organism: Xiphydria camelus; assembly: GCA_963678675.1. Classification (NCBI taxonomy): domain Eukaryota; kingdom Metazoa; phylum Arthropoda; class Insecta; order Hymenoptera; family Xiphydriidae; genus Xiphydria; species Xiphydria camelus. Next base: position 22,792,066 of record OY783191.1, read on the forward strand.
CTTGATCCTGATTGGTCTATCCGCTAAGATGCGTGCACGCAGAGATACGAGCGAGTTCGAGAAAGGGGCCCCAGTAAAGTACGCTAAACCCTGTTCCAACCGAGCCGAAAACCGTATACCGAACGGTACACGTCATGCGCAGTAGAGTGCGCTCGTCGGTTTTTTCCTCGGAACCGGCGTTACTTGAGTAAAGAGAGTGTACAAATGTTCTGTAAGCGGTACGCGACATATACGGCTGATGTAGATATTTGTTTATTAACAAATAACATTGACAATGAATAGAATTCAACGTGAAAATGAACTGTCATGCTCGATGTGTTTCTTTAATTGTCAGTCAAAAGAAATTTTGTTTGAAGGTTTTTAATCTATCTTGCTTCGTTTCCAATATAATCAACCACTCAAATTTCATTCACTCAAAGCCCTTTTGAGGGTGACCGGAAACTTTTTGGGGGTAGTGTATATATCTAAGGTTACATGTCAATATTGATGCTTGACGTCACAGGTAACAAGACGTTTGAAGTGTATTACTTATGTAAGTGTCTTACTATTTTAAGCAACTTATTCATTTAAATGTCTTATACCTGAAGAAGTGTCTTACTTTAAGACGATTAAGCGTCTTTATCTTAAGACAGTACCATGTGTCTTATGATTTTAGATGGAAAATAAATGTCTTTTTGAGAAAAGACAGACAAACCTCTTGGAATAAGACGGTTAAGTGTCTTGAATTTCTGATCAATACACTTAACCGTCTTATTTTACGTCAATAAGACACTTTTCCGTATTATTTTAAGACGTTTCATCGAGGAGCCGGTTTGTAGTGTGCAATCGACGAAAAATAATATATATAGATATACTTAATGTATCTAAGAGTACATTTTCCATTATAGTTCACTGCGATTCACTTTTCTCTCCATCGGAATGAAATATTGCTTTTTCGAATTTAGTTTCGAGCTTTTCTATTCAATACTTTTGCTTATTATCCATATAATAGTTTCGCTTCTCTTTCTCCTGTGTATACGGACCGATTTTCCTATTTTTGTATTTTATTTTTTAAATATACCTAACCGTAAAAATTGCAAAATTATTGATGAAAGGGAGAAATAAATCGAACTGCTCCTAAATCTGAAAAACCTGAAATGTTCATTTTTTCCAAATTCCCGAGAATTTGATATAACCAAGCGGGAAGAAAACTTGCGGTCAAAGAGAAAGGTGAGGTTAAAATTGGTTGCGTTATCTCGAAGCGATAGCAATAACATTCGTCTTGGAATATTGGACGGTAATGTTGGGTACGTCCAACGGCGCCACCCATAACGACCAGTCGACGTCTATAACAGCGCACCGCGCATCGCACCGCACTTCGCACAGCCCATAGCCTTTCCCAAGCGTGGTATCCTTTCCCAAGGTATGTATCGCACCGCCGCACAGTGGGACCAAATCCCGAAAACCTGGCCAAAATACAAAAAAAAAAGTTTCTCGCTCGGGTCTTTTCAATGTTCGATTGGCTCGAGGGAGGGTCCTAGTATGTAGATTCACCATTAGAGCCCCCTTCCAGGAAGATATCACGCTGTAATTTCAGTCGGAATATGACCTGTGGCCGATGCGCACTAATTGATGTACAAGAGAAAGGAAGAACTCGAGTGTTGTGATTGGTGCCAAAGTGTCAAAGTTTAACCAATTTCAACCGAATAAAATGGAATCATCTTTAGGTCAGTGGAAAATTATACGAAATTTTGAAATTTCATTTGGTGATGAGGGAATGACTTACAGGTCAATTATACATGTCATGTTTTTTCGTGCATATTCCAAAAAAGTTAAACGTATTCATTGAAGAAGTAATAGTGAACCGCCGCGCACCGTTCTCAAATCTATAATACTTAGGATTACGGGCTATACCCAAGCTATAAAATAAAAAAAATCAGTTCCCCATATTTCCCCCAAAGCGAGATATATATTTTTTTCTAAAGCATTCCAAGAAATTATAGATTTTGTTATCGAGTATGTCGCATAAACTTTAGAGTTTATAGCATATTAACCTCGTATAAGGGAAATTTTTGAGCAATGTCATTTAAGGAACAAAAATGATATGAGAGAGAGAGAGGGGGGGAGAGAGAGAGAGAGAGAGAGAGAGAGAGAGAGAGAGATTGATTGATTGATTGATTGATTGATTGATTGATGAAATGTTTATTGTTCAAATAGAACAAATCATAATGCCCTGAAATCAGGGCAAGCGTATAGTATACAATTTTAAAACAACGTAGGCAAATATAATAGACTTTAAGCGGGTAGGTAGAAAGTATAAGCGCAATAAAATAGTAATAGTGTAAGCATAATGAAGAGCGTTCTCTCTCATTTAAAGTTAACAATCGTAAACACGCAGATAAACAAAACAGTTAAGTAAAATCAATTAAACAATACCAAAATCAAACTGCAGCAGCGCAGGGGTATAAAGCATAACGAGTAATAATAATATAAGCGAGTATGTAAAAAATAGCGTGGGCGTAGTGCAAGCATAGTAGTGCAAGAGAGAGAGAGAGAGAGAGAGAGAGAGATCAATGTGAAACGAAGTAATATCTTTATTGTTACCACCCTCATTGGAAACGGATGAAAATCTTGCTGAGGAACTTCAAGACGAGACTGATTCAGAACTGACTACAGACACGAGTATACAAGGACCTGCAGACTATTCTGATGAAGAAGAAACATTTTTCTTTTAAACAATAATAATTGAGCTGTTGAAAACCAGAATGGTGTAAGTCACATTTCATGTAAGCTGAGATTATTTGACTGCAAAGTTTACAATTTGAAAAATCTGTCTAGATGATACAAACAGATATTTTAAATCGTAAATATTTGTTTTGTATCATCTAGACAGATTTTTCAAATTGTACTTAATTTTGCAGTCAAATAATCTCAGCTTACATGAAATGTGACTTACACCATTCTGGTTTTCAACGGCTCAATTGACTTCCTTAAAGAATATTTTAAATAAATACATTTATATTGCATAAATAAATTCCTTTCCATTTATGTGATACTGAATTTTCTCATTTATTTTGCTGTCTTGAATATTTATACCTACTGATTTTATAATTGCTTATAGGCCATACTGAGTTTCCATTGTGGAATTCTTGAAATCTGATTACGGATTCGTGATCAGCGACCCCAAAAACCCCCGAGTAACAAATTTCAGATCAATATATCCACTTTTTGAATTTTGGCCAGGTTTTTGGGATTTGGCCCCACTGTGCGCTCATAGCCTTTCCCAAGCGTGGTAAAGGCCATCACACAGAAAATTCCGTAAGACGTAAGACGTAAGACGTAAGCGAATAGACCAATCAGGATCAAGTATTCTGTGATGCCCGTAAGACGTAAGAACCCCACCACTTTCGTCCGTAAGACGTAAAACGTAACGTCGAAAACTTTCGTCCGGTTGAAATTTTTACGGCGAACGTCTTACGGACAACCAATCACAAAGTTTCCCGGGTTATTTAATATCATAGGCCCACAAAAATAAATGTTTTTCTCTGTATTTCGAACCAGACCAGGTGATTCTTGTAGATTGATGTACGCTAAAAACGAATCTAACTCTCAAATTTGCGTACCACAGGTCAGAATTTCGAGATACTTGAGGTTAAATGTACGAAAACGTGCGATTTTGGCCATATTCACAGCTCCGTACAATGAAAGTAAAAAATTTTTCTTAATTGCACATGCAGCATTTGAAAGTGTTGTTTTTGAACTTTATAATACATTCCTTGATTGCTCCTAAACGATTTTTTTAAGCTAAATTTCAATACGATAAGTCTATCCTTCAAGTTCACCGCGCCACGCGTGCATACAGCCGCTCTAGAGCTGTTTACATCTAACCTAAAATCTAGAAGTGTCAGTTTGATATTGTTAATAATTTCACGTCAATTGGGAAGAAAAGCTTAACAGTAAGTACATTTAATTATTGATTACACTCTCAGTTCCTATATATAATAAATAGAAAAGCCATACCTAGATTGACATAAGGATACAGTGAATCGCAATGTAAAATGCATGACGTAAAGAGTCAAAACTGTCGTATTCATCTGCTTTTTTCATAAAAAAATACAAATAATAACATTCGACAATATTATTCTCGAGATATAGTTTGATGAACATGACGTGATAGCATTCTCTGAAATTTTATCACATAAATATCTCTTGAAGAACCCTGGAAAAAAATATGCATATACGATTTATTGGTCGAACCCACCATCGACGATTCAACCATCTCCGTGATCATTTCTTTTTCAAAACAAGCACACCCGTAGCCACCAACAAAATCCCCAGCAATATTTCATTATTTCCCGGCATGTTTGAACTACCTGAAAAATAATTTTATCTGTATAATAGGCATAGGAAATGAAAATATTTTTTTCCAGGGTTCTTCAAGAGATATTTATGTGATAAAATTTCAGAAAATGCTATCACATCATGTTCATCAAACTATGGCTCGAGAATAATATTGTTGAGTGTTATTATTTATATTTTTTATGAAAAAAGCAGATGAATACGACAGTTTTAACTCTTCACGTCATGCATTTTACATTGCGGTTCACTGTATCCTTATGTCAATCTAGGAATGGCTTTCCTGTTTATTATATATAGGAACTGAGTGTAATCAATAATTAAACATACTTACTGTTAAGCTTTTCTTCCCAATTGAAATGAAATTATTATCAAACTGACACTTCTAGATTCTAAGTTACATGTAAATAGAGTGTGGCGACAGCGTCTTCGTTCAGGATTGGTCAAAGCTTACGTATTACGCCGCGTTTGTGTGATGAACCTTACGTTTTACGTCTTACGTCTTACGTCTTACGTCTTACGGAATTTTCTGTGTGATTCCTTAAATAGGCGCGTGTAAATAAATGAATTCGGACACAACGGCGCATAGCCCTTCGCTTCACACGTGGCATGGTTTACATACGCCTATTTACCTCGCTATGGGCGGTGCGATGTGCGGTGCGCCGTTGTGAACATACCTTTAAGGGCTGTGCGAAATGCGGTGCGATGCGCGGTGCGCCGTTATGGACGTCGACGTCGTTAGATGAAGAATTTGTAAAGTCTGATATCCATGGTATTCCATTACATCGACAACGCAAAGCGCGTTCCCTTTCCCATTCGATTCTCGGTGGCCGGCAGCTACATTCGAGGTCAATAAATTCTCCAAGACGTCGATGCCGGCACCCTCGCATCGTTGGACATCGAACGGTTTAGTGTTACGATAATTCGAGAAAACCCCTCGGGGGAGGAACGACGACGTACGGAACTAAGCTAAAGGGTTGCTATACGGAAGGGTCAAACGCGCTGGCTTCTGGCCAGCCTGCGCCCATCCTTGCTCGCTCTCTCGCACCTCGCACGCACGCGCGCGTAGCTCTCTCTATCTCTCTCTCCCTTTCCCATCTCCGAGATACTAAACAAGTGTTAAACGAACCTTGCTTGCTTAAGAATAGGGGCTCCGAACTTTTATATCAAGAGACACGGTAGTGTCTCGCGGCATGTTCATTCAAGTCGTCAGAACGACGCCGCCAGCGCTGTCGCCGCGAGCACCCGTGTATCTACAGGAAAAATGTCTGCCCCCTTCACCCCTCAATTTTAACATCGAATTTTCTCAATAAATATACGGTTATAACCAAAACTATGCTTAGTTACGCCATATAAATCGACTAGTCTCTATCGATAGAGACCAGAGTAAATGTTGTAAGTTACATATTAACAGAGATTCTTCCTTAGCAACGCGAAGCCACGCCCCTCGCCCCTCAAAAGTCGAGAATCCGATTTCTCGGGCGATATATATATGTAAAAATGTCACAAAAATTCCGCCTGTCTTCGGCGGTATTCGGCCATGGTCGGAAATGTGTACACAGATGCGGCCACACGCATACGCCACCAAAAATGTATGTGAGAGTATGTGAGAGAATATATTCCTTGAATGTTTAGTTGTTTTTCAAAATTAATAAAATATTTCCATTCGCGAAACGATTTCCCTCGCATTTTTTCGATCCTCGGACGCGCTTGTTAATAAAAAGTAGAAATTCAGTGTAATCGGAGTAGTGAATCTCAATAGTGGTGAATGTGACAGACGCTCTGACAGCTAACTATTATCAAATCGTTTGGATTTTTTTAAATAATCCAGATAGTGCACGGAAGCAGTGTTATTTTTCTCTGGTTGCTGGTGCATGAAGAGCAAGAAAGGAGACATCTGTATCTCGGATGAAGTGGCATCAGATAAGTTACTTCCTAACTGACTGTCTTAACCTCATTTTCATCCCTTATACAGAATAAATATCTTTGTGGTTATTCTATTTTTTGTTTTCAGCGCCATACGAGAACGGGACGGATTGATGGAAATTTGATTTTTCTTCGCAGTAAAAAATCAACCTAGGTAGAAAAGAATTCTCTAGAATTGCGGTACAATGCCACGATATGAATATCAGGTTCTACCGACATGACATGCTTCGACAAGGTCTGTATCAACTTTAGCGGTATATTGGGGGCACTGCACTAATCCTGTGGCACATTTTTCTATCTGGGAAAGCATATTATTATGGTAGTACAGCTGTACAGCGTTCCGATAATATATAATTGGAACTTTTGATAATACGAAAGGGGGAATATATCGATAAAGAAAAGATAATAAAATAATTACTTCATTATTGTAATCCAATTCTATCGTATCTCCTACTTTTCTACTACGGCTTTCCCAGATAGAAAAATGTGCCACAGGATTAGTGCAGTGCCCCCAATATAATGCTAAAGTTGATACAGACCTTGTCAAAGCATGTCATGTCGGTAGAATTTGATATTCCTACCGTGGCATTGTACCGCAGAGTTCTAGAGATTTTTAATTCCGGCATATTAGAGGTTAGTATAATACGAAAAAGGAAATATATCGACAAAGAAAAAATAATAACAAAGAAGTTACTCCAATATTGTAATCCAATTCCATCGTATTCATTATTTTTCTGCCACGATTTTGATTGTTGATAGTGGATGGATCAACCAATAAATTTGATTTTTCTTCACTATCAGCAATTAAAGTCGTGGCAGAAAAATAAGTAATACAATGTTATTGGATTACAGTAGTTAAGCTAAGCGGGTTCTGGGTCACTCTGGGGACCCTAGACTTATCTCCAGCCCCTCCTAGGGACCCTAGCCTTACCCCCACTCCCGGAGCGCCGCCATTGCTACCCTAACCCCGCCTCCGGAGTGCCGCCATTGGTAGCCTAACCTTACCCCCCCCCCCGGTCACCCCACTCCCACCTGGGGATCCTAGCCTTACCCCCACTCCCAGAGCGCCACCATTGCTAGCCTAACCTTACCCCACCCCACCCAACCGATCCACATGAGCGATGACGTCACAGCTTCTCGACAGGCGCGCAAGCGCACACGCACATGCGAGCCTCACCGGTCCTCCGACCTCGAATCTCGCGGATCCCCCAGCCTTACCACCAATCCCGAGGCTCCGCCATTGCTAACCTAACCTTAACCCCACACTCGAGGCGCAGCCATTGCTATCCTAACCTTACCCATACTCCCGGAGCAGAGCCGTTGCCCCCACCCCCACCCCGGCCCGTACGAGCGATGACGTCATAGCCCGTGCACGCGCTCATGCAAGCCTCACCGGGCCTTATAGACTACCCCCCCCCCCCCCCGCCGAACCGAGCGCGTCACATTCCTGAGCGATGACGTCATAGCTTCTCGGCAGGCACGAACACGTACCCCCCCGCCCCCCCGCGCGTGCAGGTTCGGACTTGCTCCACGCTGCTGCGCACTTTGGGATTCTTGGGACATGAGATTTCGAGGAATCGAACTGCGTTGCTGCTGTACAGTTCCGATCGAGCCGAGCGCGTCACATTCCTGAGCGATGATGTCATAGAACACACCCGATACCCGTTGTTCCATCGCGCCGCTACTGCGCAGTTCCAGCCGAGCCGATGACGTCACCGCAAACCTTCGCGCCCCGGCCATGCAGGAATAAGCGAAACATTGATGCGTGAGGATGAAGTAGGAATTATAGCGCCATTTTATAAAGACCGCAATGACGACATCGGGGGATCTATCGCACCGCTACTGCACATAGGACCGAGTGCGTAGCATTCCTGAGCGATGACATCACAGCTTCTTATCGAACCGCGCCGCTACTGCGCAGATCATTAGGTGTGCAGGTTCGGGCCTGTCTCGCGCGTGGTCGAGGTCAACGCCCTCGACGCCCGTTGGCTCGTCAGGGCGCTACTGCGTATCGAGCCGAGCGCGGCACATTCCTGAGCGGTGACGTCATAGCTTCCCGACAGGCACGAACACGTTTGGTTCCGCGTTTCTGAAGTACACCGATGAGCAATCGTTAAGAAAGAGAGAGAGAGAGAAATGCTTTTTTTTCGACAGAGGTGTTAAATTTACAAATTAGCGAAACACAATATATATTTTATCATTCTTTATTCAATCACATAAATTCAGCATGTGTCACAATTTACTTCTCAACAAACGCAAATGAATTGTATTTTCCACCGAGGTTCTTCAGATACAGCTTGTTATCGTCGCTGGCCTTCGCCAACTTCTCGAACTCCTCGTCATCGCCATCGCCCTCCTCAAATATCTTGTTGACTCTCGGTGGGAGGAAGACCGCAAGGCTCTTTTCCAGATCCACCACGATCCTGAGTCCGTATTTCGTTGTGACCTTCTTCACTCTCGTGATCAGGAACTCCTTCCCGATCTCCAGCTCGGATAGCTTTTTCATCTCGAGAAATCCGGCTGATCTGCCGAGTTCGTTGAGTTTTGAGAGGTCCATCTTCTTAGCTGTTGCTTCTAACTGTGACTGATGGCTGTGGTCCAAAGACGCGGGGTTTTTATAGTCAATCACAGCTCAGTGGTTGGGGGAAATCGTCCTTCTGCTTCAGCCAGGTTTCCAAGCGTTTAGCGTTCTCAGCGGCACAGAAATGTCCATCGGAGCGGTGATGCCGACATCTGGATGTTTTGGCTCGCTGCGCAGTTTCCTCAGCGAGGGACAACCCAAATTGATTATGGTGCAATTGGTGTACCCTCGTAACCAGGCTTTCTTCTCTTCGCCCTTCACGTATACCACGGAGATGCTACGTAGGTGAGCCCCGAGCACTTTTCCGATCATGGTGTATGGCACGTTCCCGGAGTTCCACGAAAGTCCATGGAAGTTACGTTGCAGCCAGGAATTGCTGCAGCGATACGTCGCAGGCAGATACCGCCAAGGAAAAGGTGGTTTGAAGAGGAAAGTCGTGACTTCCCGTGGCTCAGAGTTGAGGGGAAGTAAGGCAAGTTCCTTCGACACGAATCGGTTGTCGGGCATCTTGAAGCCCTGCATGTCAACCACGACTTCCATGGTGAAAGTGACCTCCTCGGAGCTATGTCAGTCTATTTACCACTCCGCTGATTGGTTGGTATTCCACTATGCGGTCGTGCAGGATAAGGCAGTATGCTGCAGTATCGACGGGGAAATTTGCATTCGCCTCGAACTCCAGTCGCACGTCCACCGGACCCGACTTCACCGACTCGTTTTGCTTTGAACAATCGATGACGTCGAGGGGTGCGTAATCGAGGAAATCGTTTTTGCTCAGCAACGGCTGGGGCTCCTTGCCGTAGTACGTGGTCTGGAAATTGGCGTACATCTCGTACAGCAGGGCGTACTGATGGTGTCTAATGTCGAGATTAAGGTTTCCGTAGGGATAACACTGCGAGTTCAAGAACAGCTTGACGTCTCTGATGCCGCAGTGGTCGAATCGACTCGCGCCCGCGCGTTCTTATTCTTCTCGTTTGTTCGACCGGTTTGGAAGCTCAATACGACATAGCGCGGTTTCTCCAACTGCGTCGAGGTCTTCACGGTCCACACGTGCTTGGAGGTGCGTGGAAGCAGGGGATACTCGTACAGTTCCCACGTGCGAAAGCTCATGGAGATGGACGCCTCGTTGGCGATGAAATTCAGCAGCTGAATCTTTCGCTGATCTGAGACCCTGATGTACGGCATCATCCACTCCAGCTTTAGTATTTCGATCTTGAAGGCTTCCTCGGTCGACTGTACTACGGCATTCGCATCGCTGTTTGCCCTCATGAGAATCAGCTCGTGCTTGGCGTTGACGACGATTCGTCGGTAGTCTTCGGCGAAACCGAGCATCAAGCTCAACGGTATGGCGACGTCAAAGTAGCCTTCGTCGTTGGTCAGACTCTTGCTTTCCTCGACATCGAGCCAACCGGCGTTCTCCAGTAGCGAACGTTGACTGGGGCTCAGGGACACGAAGCCCTTCATGATACTCGTCAGCCCGACATTCTTGCTTCGATCGATCTCGACAGCGTTGATCTCGTAGCGTATCTCCTCAAAGAGGTGGCAGATGCCGCCGTTAACGAGAGCGGTATTTGCAGCTGTCGCAGATCCGTCAGCCTTCAAGAGCCGACCGGACACGTGCAACGAGCTCCTGCTCGGTAGCAGATACACATCCTGGTGTTGAATGGCGATGCGAATTTCGTCGCTGTTGTTGAAGGTCGACGAGGCGTACGGTTGGTGAGCATGCACTTCGCAGTGGGCGATGGACTCGTCGAATACAATCGGTGCGTGAACGGCTATGATCTCCTCCTCCATGGTACTGGGTAGACGATGAGTATGCAGCAGCAAAATCGCACTTTCACTTCCCCAGTCTTCCTTCTCCGTCGCTGGTTGCTTTCACTCGTAGGCCCAGACTCGTCAGTAGCTCCACGTTCGGACGTGTTAACACTCTGAGAGGTACTCGACGACTGATGGTGTTTCGGAATGTTGGCTCGCTCTTGTATACTCTCCCGTGGTAAACGATCCCCATCACGATGACGACTTGACATGCAGTCTCACGGTTATGACTTCCCCACGGAAATTCACCAAGTCCCCGTCCTGATCGACCAATCGCAGTTGAAGGTGGTGTATCGCTTGGATGGCGATCGGCAGGTAAATGACGTGGCTCGGTACCTCCATGATCTTATATCCCGGTGGAACGGTGGGGAAAAATTCGTGGATGGTGTGCACTCTGCGCTCGTTGATGAAGGCACCCGCGGTTATGTTGCACTCGACTCTCAGAGCGTTGACCTTGAGAATGGTTACGGGTAGGTCGGACTGATGATTGACATTCGCCTCCAGAATGCGCGGTGCGAAACCCAACAGCCGACCGATGCTGTCGTCCGGTCGAAAGTCCACCTCGTGACTGCACTTGACTTCGCTGCGGAGCGTGTTGTTGTTGGGCCTGATGTGGATGACGATATTCTGACCGAGAAGTGCCTTTTGCACGTAGCTCTCGATGTCCTCGATCTCATAGCTGCCGGTGGGTATGACGACTACCTTTCCTTCAACGATGTGCAGCTTATTGTTGCCAACGTCTATGTTGGGTATCGAGTTAAAGGTCAGCAGTCCCACCAACCCAAGCGTGTAGCTCTTGAAGGGTGAGAGTTCGATGGGTGGAAAGTACTGAGCCTCGAGCATCGAGGACGTCCCGGATAGAGTCAGCGTGACCGATTCCGCCATGACTGTGAGGTATCGATGGATGTGCGAACGTTTTATAGCAGCTGTTCGCTCAAGAACTTGAAACACAAATGTCCGCACTCAAAAGTGCCATAGTCTTGATACCGCTCGTGATTGTACTTGACACTGCCGACACCGAGGTACGTCATGAGATCCGGCGGTGGACGTAGATTGCCGAAACTGTCAAAGTACACAACGTCGTTGCCGATCTTTCGGTAGGCGACCCAGTGAGTTCCGGGACCGCTCGCATCGTCGAGGTTAACGATGGCTGATTCGCACCTTCGAGGTCCACTTCTGGGTAGGGCGTTTCGCATGAAGACTCCGCGAAAGTGCGGAATCTTCGAGATTCTCGCGTACTTTCATAGGTCAGCATCGGTCAGCGCTCGGCGGGGCAGTGTCGCGACTAGTTTTTTGGATGTGGGCGCAGATGAAGTCCCAGGCCACGTCTGTACGGTTTCAGGTGAAGTCCTCGGCCCAGAGCGATGGCTTCCATCGTCTGGTTGTGTCTCTGACTTTCCTCCAGTTGTCGCTTGGCGGCACTCGCGTCGTTCACAGCCTTAACGATTCCAGCAGCACCACCTGCCAGCGCTCCGGTTGCACTGAGACCCGCGAATAGCGGTATGAGGAATGGCAGGAAGCCGCCAATTTTCGGAGGCACGGGTAGAATGCGCGGAGATCGCACTTTGGATCTTCCACCGGCTCTCTTGACAGCCTCGCGTGCACCCCGAAGGGCCGATCTGACGGCTATGAGTGCATTATTGCCGGGGAGCATGGACTTCTTCGCTGCGCCAACGATTTTCCTCAGCGTGGTTGAAGGCTTCTTCTTCTTCTTGACACCCATTCCGAGTTTTCTCTTGACTTTCATGGTGCTCGATACAGCAAGAGCTGCCGCTTTCTCTGCAATGCTCGCGTCTTTGGCGAATACGCGTCGCAAGGCCTTGTTCGCGAGCACCTTGTCCGCCTGACTCCTCGCTTCGAGATTCTCTCGGTTTCTCGAGTAGGCGATGTCGTGCTCCTTGCAAGCCTCGTCGAGGGGATTGATCCCTGGGTCACCTCGCGCGAGCCTCTCAGCCAACTTCGTTCCCGGCCCGCAGTACTGGTATCCCGGGATGTGCAGCTCGACGGGGAGTTTGTTGATGATGCTGTTGACGATACCCTTACCACGTCATTTGCGCGATCTGTGCGCGATCATGTTCGGGGTGTAACTGAAGGACCGGTCTATATAAACGCGGTACTTATAGCTTTCACACCAGTCATGACTGAACTACGATTCGACCAACAGTCCACCAGACTGCCTGTGATAAACTTTGACGAGCTCGCGCAACGGAGTGCCGAGAAGAAGATGAAGCAGCACGGTGATATGCTGCCAAATAGCGTGCGGGCAGTGTTTTGCGGGCCATCCAATTGCGGCAAGACGAACGCGCTGCTCACCCTCGTGACACACCCCGATGGACTGAGATTCGAGAACGTATACGTCTACTCGAAATCGCTCAATCAGCCCAAGTACAGGTTCCTGGAAAAAGTGCTCGATTCGGTGGACGGTGTCGAGTACCATGCTTTCAACGAGCACGAGCAAGTGGTGTCGCCGGAAGAGACCCGTCCAAACGCGATAATGATCTTCGACGATGTCGCTTGCGAGAAGCAAGACGGCATCAGAGCCTTTTTCTGCATGGGTCGACATAGGGACGTCGACTGCTTCTACCTCTGTCAGACGTACGCTCGTATTCCCAAACACCTGGTGCGCGATAACGCCAACCTGCTGGTGCTCTTCCGACAGTATGACATGAATCTCCGACACGTTTACAACGATCACGTGAACACGGACATGTCTTACACAAAGTTCAAGGACATATGCTCCGTTTGTTGGAATACCGACAAGTACGGATTCGTTGTCATCGACAAGGACCGGGAGCTCAACGAGGGCAGATACAGGAGGGGTTTCGACTGCTTCGTGAACCTGATAAATGTGCAATGATTGATGAAGCGTTGATCAGTCGACTCTCACATCCGGTCGTGTCAACATGCGCAGCGCGATACGTAAGGAGAAGGACGTTTTACGTCAAATCGTGAAAGCCAGTGACGCGATTCGACGAAAGCATCGAATGATAAAACTGGGCAGAGAGAGCACCGAACGCGTGATGAGTGAAGTCTTCAAACCTATGGTGACTCCCCTGGAGAAATTGGCTCAGTCCGTGGCACCCGTTAAGATCGAACCGAAGCGGGAGAAGGAGGAACCCCAGTCGGAGGAGGAGGAGGAGGAGGAAGACGATGCATCCTTCCGGACGATAACGGGTGCCGTTGAGGATGAGGAGGTGGTGGAGGATGAAGAGGATGACTTGGAAAAGGAGTACTTGAGGAAGCTCGAAAAAAAAAATCAGGACACGATTTACGGTGTGCGCGAGCTACCCGGAGGGCGGTTGATGATTGGCAATTCTCCGATAGTCTTCGAACGTAATCTCATTCGCGTGGGTGATGTAGTTTATCTGAACACCAGGGGTCTGATGGAGCTACTGCTCAAGAAGACGCCCGACGAGACCCTCGTGAGTCGGGATGATCTGAACAATTATGGAAAAATCATCCTTGCGACGAATGCGCACAGAAAGTATTATACCGAGAGTGGACTGATACGCGATAGCATGAGCATCAAGTTCAAGAACATTATCGCGAGTGCTATCGGCTACCACGCTAAGTCGTCGAAACGCGGAGGAGCGGGACTGCCACGATACATGGTCGCCGAGAATGGCAAACGTGTGGATTACACGTACTGGGATGATCCCAACGAACTCGTGGATCGCCTTCGTCTGTTGCTGGCGTCTCAGGTTGCCGGTAACTCTGGTCACTCCAACGAGATCATATCCATCATCGAGGAATTGCGCGAAGCCGACATTATTTATTAGTGGGACCGCACGATGTCTCTTCGTCAGTACCATCATGAGCATCGACGTGTTCGGACGACAGTTGAACAGCAGGAGTGGACGCGGTCCTCTGGGACCTGCCGGCGAGGGATTCAAATTTACCGTTGATGGACAGTACGACGTGGCGAACAGAAGACTGTGCAATGTCGCCCCGCCCACACAACAGCACGATGCTGTTACATTGAGTGTCATGCAGAGTCTAATACGGCAGGAAATTCGTACCATATATATATATCAGATCACAACGGCCATGCGAAGCGAAATCGACAATGTCAATGTGATAGTTCAAGTTGTGGATTCCAACTTTTGGGAGAATTTGAAGAAACAACGTGTAGACAACGAGAGCTTTGAAGAGTTGACGCTGCGCAGTTCCGAACTCATTAACCAGTTGGACACCAGACTGAAAGCACTGGAGGACCGATGGATGAAGAGAAGTTAGCTGTGGTGGCGGAACTTCACAAGCCAGCAAGAAGAAATTTTCCGCGTCGGCGTGTTGACATTCGCGGCCTGGATGAGACTTGGCAAGCGGATCTCATCGACATGTCGGCTTACGCGAGAGCTAACAGTGGATATCACATTCTGCTGACGGTTATCGATGTATTTTCGAAATTCACCTGGGCCGTGCCATCCAAGAGCAAGAACGCCAATGACGTTACGGCCACCATGAAGATCGTTCTCGAGCAGGGACGTGTACCGAAGAACCTGCAAGTCGACTCTGGCAAGGAATTTTACAACAGCAAGTTCGAGACTCTCATGCAGCGACACGGCATCAACCTGTACTCGACCTTCAGCAATCTGAAAGCTTCCATCTGCGAACGTTTCAATCGCACCCTGAAGAGCAAGATGTGGATGCAATTCAGCTTACGCGGAAATTACAAGTGGACGGATATTTTGCCCGACTTGGTGTACTCGTACAACGACAGCAAACATCGAACCATTGGGATGAAACCGCGCGAGGTCACCGCTCGAAACGCCCAAGAGCTGTTGCACCGCGTGTACAAGAATCATAAAGCAGGGACGCTGAAGAAGAAGCCAAAGTTCCGATTCGGTGACAAAGTACGTGTCAGCAAGTTCAAGCACGTCTTCGAGAAGGGTAAAGCTAGGAATCCACTACACTCGACTCGACTCGACTCGACACGACACGACTCGACACGACACGGTGACAAAAATTTGCGTGGTGTGTCCACTGTTATCGACGCGACACGACGGTAGTGCTTCGTTCTTTTAAATTTTAACGTACATGGATGCATCGTGTATGGCTCTATAATTTTTCCAATTATTGCTTCTATACAGATAGAAATTTACTATATACCTATTTATGTTTACTTGGTCTATTCAAGGCTTTTGAGATTTCTTCTCAAGCTTCGTTGCGTATATTTTGGTCTCTATATTTCAAACTATGTGTATTTTACAGCATCTCATATGCTCTAACTTTATTAATGAGATCCTTCTCCATTCCTCTGCGAAATTAATGTAAAATCTTCGAACTGTTCTTCTCGACTCTTTCCAAGCAAGACTGCCGCAATTCAACTGTTCGCTCATCGGTCCATATCTCGATGTGCACGCAAACCGTGTCCACTAGGCTCGACTCGACTCGACTCGACTCGACGCGACAAATTTCTGGCCAGCCAGAAAAGTGTCGTGTCGAGTCGAGTCGAGTCGAGTCGTGTCGAGCCTAGTGGATTTCTACGCCATTTAAATACATAGAAAATCATGCGACCAGAAACGCGTCGTGTCGAGTCGCGTCGAGTCGTGTCGTGTCGAGTCGAGTCGAGTCGAGTGTAGTGGATTCCTAGCTTTACACACCCAACTGGACAACGGAGATACTCACCATCATTGGGATAAAGAACACCGATCCAGTGACGTACCGGCTGAAGGATTACCAGGATCAGCCCATCGAAGGTGCTTTCTACGAGGAGGAACTCGCCGCGGTCATGCATCCCGACGTCTACCTCGTGGAGCGGGTGCTCAAGAGACGCCTAAATAGACTATTTGTAAAGTGGTTGGGTTTCAATGATTCGCACAACAGAGAGAGAGAGTTGGATAAATAAATAATTCCTCCAAATTCATATTTAGAATCGTAATCTTATCCAGCCACACCTATATTTACATTCATTTATATGGTTACATCTTCAGTCACCTGGGTCTGATGCACAGTCCTCGAGTGTGGCGTAAGGCTAGGTTAGCAATGGCGGCGCCTCGGGGGTGGGGTTAAGGTTAGGTTAGCAATGGCGGAGCCTCGGGATTGGTGGTAAGGCTAGGGGATCCGCGAGATTCGAGGTCGGAGGACCGGTGAGGCTCGCATGTGCGTGTGCGCATGCGCGTGGGCGCGTGCGCTTGCGCGCCTGTCGAGAAGTTGTGACGCCATCGCTCATGTGGATCGGTTGGGTGGGGTGGGGTAAGGTTAGGCTAGCAATGGCGGCGCTCTGGGAGTGGGGGTAAGGCTAGGGTCCCCCTCCCCCGTGGTCGGCCACCTTGTCGTGGTGGGGGGGCTGACGACCGGAGGTCGTGGTACCCGACGGTGCCGGCTGGGCGGGAGTTAACGTCGGGGGCTGCGGCGGCCGGTTAACTAAGAGCCGACTGATCCCTGCTGGGGATCACCCGTGGTGGCGGGGTTAAGTGCTACTGGTGTCCTCCCGACCTTACGGGGGGCCCAAGCCAAAGGTGTGGGTAACCGTGCCGAACGGCTGCGTGGGACCAGGGGTCTGGTGTCACAAACGGTACCTTCTGGGCACCAGGTCGAACCCAGTCGTATGAAGACCTTACGCTGGTAACCCGGCTCTGCCAGCGCGGACCTTTAGTTCCGAGGATCTCGTGGGAATAGTATGGAAGCAAATAACAAAACACGGTGTAAAGTGAAGGAGGAAGAAGTGGTGGGTGATGAGAGGGCGGAAAAGGTGAAGGAGGTGGAAGCTGGGAGTAAAACCCAGGATACGGAGGATGGCCGCGTCACCGTTGAGGAGGACGCGGGCCTTGTGGTGGACACGGTGGAAAGGGCAGGACGGGGGCCGCGTTGCGAGGAGGGAACGCCGGTCCCCGCCCATCTGGGGTCGGAGGCGCGGTCCATGGCCTCCCAGGAGACCGTGTTGGCCCCGTGGAACGAGGCGGGAGCTCGTAGCTCGCCGCTGGGGGGGATGGAGGAAGGAGAGACCAACCGGACTCCTCCTCCCGAAATAAGGGTGGAACCCGCTGAGGGGCGGACGGGGAGTGGTGAGGTATTGCTGGACTGGCCAGTGATCCCTGACCGCGGTCGGGTGGATCCCGAAATTGGAGATAGTGATGGGGGGTCGGTCCATATGGAGATCACCCCCGACCTGGGAGGTCTCCATCTGATACACGATGGAAGGGACGAGTGCTCCTCTGACTCCGCGGACTATGAGCCGGTTAAGCCTGCCCGGGGGACCCTGAAGAGGAAAATCGCGGTCCGGAAAATCCCCTCAACGACAGAGGAGGATTCCGACGAGGGTGGCGCGGCTGCAGAGGGAGTAGTCAAGACCAGAGGGGCCAAGGCGGCGGCCAAGGGAAAGGGGCGCCCGGTAGAGGTACTGGGGCCCAAGCGTGGGACGGAGAGAACATCCGTCAGAGGGGGTAAAGCCTTGGGGGTTGCGGGCAAAGAGGCGCGGGGCTTCGACCATGCCGAGCTCGAGAGCCTTGAGCATATGGAGGCGACGGCCATCGGCGAAACGATGGAAGTATGGCTCGAGGAGGTTGAAGACTGCCGTTTCCGCAGCACGAATCTCAGTGGCCGCCTCAGTGGAGTAATGAGGAGCAGGCTGAACCTGCTCCTGGAGGGGGCCAGACTCCTCGTGAGGAAGGCGGCCGACGGGGGGATCCGGGATATCTCAGAATGAGGATCGCGGAGCTGACCCGGTTGGCCAAGGAGAAGGATGAGGAGATTGGCCGCCTTCGGGAGGAAGTGGGTAGACACACCCAAAGCACCCGGGGGCCATCAGGGAAGATAACGCTGCCGCCGAGCAAGCAGAGAAGATTGACAACAGTGGCGGAGGCCGGAGCGGAGGGGGAGGGCGGAACCTTCCTGCCCCTCTTCGACAAGAAGGTAGAAGCCGGGACAACAACCGGGAAAGTGGGGCGAGTGGGCCAGAGTAGCCCTGGCCCAGTGTTCTCGCCCGGGGTGCCGGCGCGTTTCAGGTTTGGAACCCCGGAGGGGGGAGGGGGGTTGCTCCTGCCTACCCCGCTCCCGGAGGCGAGTCGGCCCCCCCTTGGAGGGCGTGACCGTGGCCGTGGGGTTGGCGACTCCCTGCGGCCCTCTCTCCCTCCGCGACCGCCGAAGGGGGCGGAGGAGAGGGAGAGCATAGATGCCATCAGCAGGCAAATGGAGGAACTCTCCGAGAAACGGAGGGCGTTGGTGCAAAAAGCCAATAGCGGCATGGACCCCCTAGCGGGGGGGGCCGCTGCGGGGGCCAGCCGGCCTTCTGTCGGGACGGTAATGGTGGCGGGACCGTCGCGCCCGCGTGTGGTGGAGGACAGGATACTCGAGAATCCTTTCCAGCTCAAGGGACGGGAGGCGGAGTTCCCCCCGCTGCGGCGCCAGGAACCTCGGGTTCCCCCAAAAAATCGAGACGGCGCCTGGCAAGTTGTGGGACCTCCCCGCGAAAGAAAGAAGAAAAGGAAAAAGAAAAGTAAGGCGGGAGAGCCGACGGCGACGGAGGCCGTGCGGCCTGTGCAGGGACAGGGACAGGTAACGGCTGCTCCCCCCCCGGAAAGGAGAAGGAAGATACCCAGGACGGCGGCAGTGACAATCTCTGTGGCCCAGGGGGGGCCACAGAAGGATGTCATCCTTAAAGAGCTGAAGGGGAAGATCTCGCTTGAAGAGCTCGGGATAAGCGACCCGAGAATGGTTGAAACGGTCACTGGGGCAATGCTGCTCAAGATCCCTGGGGAAGGTGCTAGAGAGAAAGCCAAAATACTGGCAGGAAAGATGCAGGAGGTACTACAAGACAGAGCAAAGGTCTCAACCTCGACTAAGACGGGGGAGGTTCGCCTGTTCGGCCTGGACGCCTTCACATCGGCGAATGAGGTGGCCACCGCACTGGTAACGGTCGGGGAATGTGGACAAGAGGAGGTAAGCGTGGGTCGGATCAGGGAAATGAAGAGAGGTATGCGCTCGGTCTGGGCAAGGATGCCCCTCGAGGCGGCGGTCAGAGTTAGCGCGGCCAAGACCGTGAGAATCGGGTGGACGCTGGTCAGGGTTGAGCTGCTAGAGGAGAGGCCGCTCCAGTGTTACCGATGCTGGGAGTTCGGACATGCCCGGCGGAAGTGCAACAGTGGCGTGGACAGGTCGGGGGCCTGCTTCGGGTGCGGGGAGGCTGGACATGCCACCAGGGACTGTGAGGCCAGGCCCAAGTGCGTACTCTGCCAGAGCGCCGGGAGGGGGTTCAACCACCGAATGGGAGGAGTTTCGTGTGGGGCGGTCCCCCCAAAGGGGAACCAGGGTCGGAGGCCTGTAGCGGGTGAGGCCAATAATGGCTAAGTTCCTACAGGTAAACCTGAACCGCAGCTCGGGTGCGCAGGACTTGTGCACCCAGTACATGGTAGAGTGGGGCATGGACGTGGTGATTATCTCCGAGCCGCATGGGATCCCTCAGTCTCCCCTGTGGCTCGGAGACCGCACGGGGCTGGCAGCGATCGCGTGGAACCGGGCCTCGGACCTTCCGGTGGTCCTGCACCGCCGCGGGCGTGGGTTCGTGATCGCAAAAAGGGGAGGGATTGGCATAGTGTCATGTTACCTCTCCCCCAACATAGCTATGGGAGATTAAGTGCGGGTGCTGGACGAGTTGAGGGACGCCCTCCGCCAGCTGGACGGATTACCCGTGATTGTGGCCGGGGATTTCAACGGCCGCTCGCGAAGCTGGGGATGCTCCGACACGAACTCTCGTGGGGAGCATCTGGCGGACCTGATGGAGGAGCTGGACCTGCGGCTGCTGAACAGCGGGAACGTGCCGACCTGCGTAAGACCGGCGGGCACGTCGGTCGTGGACCTGACATGGGCCACCCCGGGGCTCGCCGGGAGCGTGGAGGACTGGAGAGTAATGGGGGAGGGAATGTTGGAATCGCTGTCCGACCACAGGTATATTGCCTTCACGGTCGAGCCGGCAAGGCATGAGGGAGGCGCCCCAGTGGCCGGCAGAGTCCCGAAGGAAAGCCTCGGGCCCAGATGGTCAGGGCGTCCTTCAGTGGGGAAAGGTTCCGGGCGGCCCTGACAGTGAGGGCTTGGGGGGCCCGATGGCTTGACGAGGGGATAGACAGAGCTGAGGAGGTGAACGCCAGGGCCAAAAAATTGGTCAGGGCTGTCACGGAGGCCTGTGATGTGGCGGTGTCCCGGGTGGGAGACTGCGGAAGAAAGAGGACGTACTGGTGGAACCAACGGCTGGCGGACCTACGGCGGGGCTGCATCGCGGCCAGGAGAAGGGTCACCAGATACAGGCGCAGGGCGAACGGAGAGGCAGAGGTGATGACCGGACTGGTCCAGAACCTAAGAGAGGCTCACGGCTGTCTCCGGGCGGAGATACGCCGGGCCCGGGCGCTCGCATGGGAAGAAATAGTTAATGAGTTGGAAAGGGACCCCTGGGGCAGGGCATACCTGGTGGCACTCCGTAGGCTTCGGGGATCGTCGCCCTCTGCTACGGAGACGACCCCATTGGCTGAGATTTGGGAGGTCCTCAGCAGACTTTTCCCGCAGGGACGCCCGATATCGGCGAGGATCAGCGCGGGTACCCCGGCCCCATTGCCGGAAGTGCCTGGGGAGAGACAGGTGTCGCCTGTGGAGGCTAAGGTCCGTATGGAGAAGAGGAAGAAGGGACGCACTGCGCCTGGGCCGGATGGCATCCGTGCCCGTTGGTGGAGTGCCGTGACTGACGAGGTCTGGGAGTACCTGGCCGCCCTCTATGAGGACTGCCTGACGAGGGGCCGGTTCCCGGACATCTGGAAGCTGGCGAACCTGGTGCTCATCCCGAAAGGAACGGAACAGCCAGAACCTGGAGCGGAGAAGAAATTCCGCCCCATATGCCTCATCGATGATGTGGGCAAGGGACTGGAGCGCGTGATGGTGGACCGAATCACGGAGGCAATGGGCCGGAACCCTGGGGGCGGGCTGGCGGATGCGCAGTACGGCTTCCGGGCGAAGAGGTCCACCATAGACGCAATGATGCGGGTGAGGGAGTTTGTGGAGACTGCCGGGGACGAGCGATGCGTTGTGGTGGCCACTAGTGTGGACATCACAAACGCGTTCAACTCGATACCTTGGGATGGGATCCTGGCGCAGTTGCGAAGGAAGGCAGTCCCGCAGTACTTGGTCTCCTTAGTGGAGGACTACCTGCGAGACAGGAGGGTAAGGTTCCGGGGTGAGGACGGAAAGGTCGACCACAAAGAAGTTAGGGCGGGGGTACCGCAGGGGTCGGTCCTGGGCCCCCTGCTCTGGAACGTAGCCTTCGGCTATGTCCTAGGAGTGGGGGTGAGACCGGGCTGCGATGTCATTGCATACGCGGATGACACGGTGGTCCCCTGCAAGGGAAGGAGCATCAGGCGCGCCACAGCACTGGAAACGGAGCAGGTGGGGGCGGTGGTGTTCAGGATACGAGAGCTCGGATTGGAGGTGTCTGCCAGCAAGACGTCAGCGATGGCCTTCGGTAGAAAGAACCTGATTGAGGGGGGGGTGGTTCTGGTGGGGGGGGGGGGGGAGGCGGTGGAGGTTCGACCGATTCTCAAATACCTGGGAGTTGTGTTCGACTATGCGCTTTCCTTCCGGAACCACTTCGCGGCGACGGAGGAAAAGACCGCGGCGGTGGTCCGCGCGCTATGGCGGATACTGCCCAATATGAAGGGGCCGGGAGAAGCCAAGCGCCGGCTATATGCGGCGATGGTCAACGCGGTGATGCTCTACGGAGCCCCGGTTTGGAGTCACCGTCTGGCCCTCAAAAGCTACCGAGGGCCCTTGCTGGCGATACAGAGAAGAATGGCCATCCGCACAATTCGCGGATACAGGACGATCTCGTTGGAGGCTGCGCTCGTGTTGGCGAGGATCATCCCGGTACACGTTTTGGCCGAGAAGTTCCGGCGCACATACGAGCGCGTCAAGTTCCTCCTGGAGCGGGGAGAGGACAATCCGGACAACCTGCGCGAGGTCTGGATGAGTTCCAAAAGGATGGCCATGGAACAGTGGAGAATCTCGTTGCGGGCGGATGGACTTCCGGGACAGAGGGTCAGGAGTGCCGTACTACCCGTATTCGATGAATGGATGAGCCGGAAGAGGGGCCAACTGAGCTACCACATGACCCAGCTGCTGAGCGGGCATGGGTGCTTTGGGGAATTCCTGCACAAGATCAGGAAAGAGGAGACCCCGGGGTGCCATTACTGCAATGAGGAGATGGACACAACGGAGCACACCATGAGGGAGTGCCCCGCCTGGGATGGGGAAAGGGCTGACCTCATGAGGGAGGCTGGACAAGACCTGACGTGGGAGGCGCTCATGCCTCTCATGCTCGGGAGAGATGAGGTCTGGAATGCGGTGGCGCTGTTCGCCACCAGGGTCCTGACCAGGAAAGAGGTGGCGGGAAGGGAGAGGGAGGCTGCGGGGCGTGGTGGATGGCGGTAGGCCCCATCCCCGCGGCCCCTCCCACCATGGAAAAGGGAGAGAGAGGAGAGGAGGAGGGGGGCCTAGCGAGCCTTCGGCTTGCCTTGCCCCCCCATTGCCCGTTAAATAGGGCCATAGGACACCCCGGGGCGCGACGATAGGGTCGTGCCCAGGTACCAAAGGGGTGGAGAGAGTGGCAGTACAAGACTGCAGACCAGGTGCAGAACTTCTAGTCAAACTAGTCAAACTATTGTTAATTCATATACTTATTTATTCAATTACTTATTTATTTGTCGATCTATTTACACATCATTTATACCAAGAGTCGATCTATTTACATATTTATTTATTTATTTACCTATTCATCGAAATGCACCTGAAGACCGGGAGATAGTGGCTTGGAGAGAGAGGGTGAATAGCCCAACCCAGGGGGGAGGTCATGAAGTATTTAGCCTAAGTGGTGAATAGTACCGTGAGCTCCCCCTGATATGGGAGAGGCAGGATGGGGGTTTTAGTGGGTAGGGGGTCCCCCGCATTGCACCGCAGGCAAAACACACTGCGGCGGGGGTTCTCGAGTCCCACACTACCTGGGCTCAGCCGGCCCGGGTGTGCGTAAAAAGCATTTTGTCCTCCTTAAAAAAAAAAAAAAAAAGGCTAGGGTCCCCAGGTTGGTATGGGGGTAACCGGGGGGGGTAAGGTTAGGCTACCAATGGCAGCACTCCGGGGGCGGGGTTAAGCTAGCAATGGCGGCGCTCCGGGAGTGGGGGTAAGGCTAGGGTCCCTAGAGGGGGTGGAGATAAGTCTAGGGTCCCCAGAGTGACCCAGAACCCGCTTAGCTTAACTACTGATTACAATAATGGAGTAACTACTTTATTATTATTTTTTCTTTATTTATATATTTCCTCTTTCGTATTATACTATCCCAAGTTCGAATTTATATACCGGTCTGTCAAACGTGAAGTGTACGTGTACCTCACTTCTATTTCATCTCTTCTTCGCCTCTAGTGTAACGATGGAAATTACAAAATATCATAACTTTTCTGTATGTAACAACATATATCGAATGTCCTCTGGCAAACTCCTGATTTTGGATTTCCCTGACATTTTGCTGGAAGTGGTTGGTTCGGTGCTTTAAGAGTTGGCTTCGGGAGAGTGCGCTGCGGTCTTACGAGCTGAGCGAAAAGTGTCAAAAGTCTGATCTCCCGGTACCTGTCAATTCAGGAAATCGAAATCGTTAATTTGTAAATAATGATTACTAATATGTAGAAGTGGTAAGAAATAATCATTCGGGTTTCTTCGATGATATTCCCCAAGTGTTTAAAAACCGGTGTCCGATTTTTGCCAATAACTGTTGCTTCAACTTCCAGTGATATTATTAAGTATTACTGCAGAACGAGTAGGTTAGAAGATTTTCATGAAGACTCATGATTTTCTGATATGTCATCTCGTACAGGTGCAACTGAAACGGATCTAGCTCGTGTCCTGTCCGTAAAAAGATGACTCGATGGACATTGGAGAATGTCAGACTTGTCACCGAGCGCCTATTACCCACGGTACATTAATTGCAATACGCGCTTTTCGTTTCAACTATTCCAGCGTTAAATAACTTTTACTTCTTTCCAGCTAATAACCTTTTATGAACTGTTCGTGGTAGGAGGCAGCGATCAATAATAGCGACTCGTCGTAGACAAGTGTGCCGAACTACTACTGCGATAATGTGCCCAAGCTCACGGTCTATTCTGGGATTAACGTTAACATAATCGTGATTATGCTCGGGTGATGGGTATTCCAAAAGAGGTAAAGTTGATACTAAACATCGGACGCTGTAAGCTGACTTGCTAGTGTATGCTTCGCAACTGGAACATCATCGCAGGAATAATTTGTCTACGATTAGTCACAATCATTGATTGCTGCCCCCTACGATCAACAATTCGTACAAGAGGTAAATACTTTGAAAGAAGTGAAAGTTATTTAAAGCAGGAATAGTTGAAATGAAAAGCGCATATTGCAATGAAAATACTGTGGGTGAAAGGCGCTCGGTGATAAGTTCGACAATGTCTGATGTCGATCGACTCATTTTCTTCAGGATAGGACAGAAGTTACATCCTCTTTTTTTGCACCTTATGAAAGGGGACATGCAAGAAAACCGTCATAAACTTCATGAAAATCTTATAACCTACTCGTTCTGCAGTAATTACTTACTTAATCGCTGGAAGTGGAAGCCACAGTTATGGACACCGATTTTTAAACACTTGGGGAAACTCATCGAAGAAACCCGAATAATTATTTATCACTTCTACACATTATTCAGTATTATTTACAAATTAACAATTTCGAGATTAGAGACTTCGATCTCCCGAATGAGGTTGGCTGGGCAAAACTGAAGCAGATTGCGCCACCGAGCCAAACACCCGCGGGCAAATTTAAACGGTTATATATTATTAATGCTGCACTAATGTGACTAATGTGACTGGTAAAAAAAATTGTAAAAATGAATTACAAAATAAAATTCAAATATAATCCCCATATGTACTATAAATATACATATTTAATTAAATCAGAAATGTTCATAAATTGGCTGACAGTACTGCATTCCCATACTTCGGAATGGGAATACAGTACTGTCAGCCAATTTATGAACACGCTCTAAATAATTTTCATTTTTACCTGCATCACCGCTAAAAGTTATTAATTGATCAGAAGTAAAATGAACTTCGCATAATCCTTTTCTATGATGAGATGCATATTTTAAGAAATCGAGCCACTTTTGACGAATATCTTTCGATTTTTTTACAGAAGGAACCATGAACCTTGATTTATTTTTACAACTCGGTACTGCACACGAAAAAACCATTTTATTTTACATTTTTTATTTTAATTTCACTACATATAGATTCATAAATTAAGGTTATATTTTCATTCTTTACTCCTGCAATGCCTACTATGGAGTAGGCTGCCATATTGATATATCGATATTTCAAATCAGGCGGTCAAAAAGGGTGTTTAACTCGGTGGCGCCGAAGTTTACTTTCTCGACCACCAGCCAACCTAATTGACAGCTACCGGCAGATCAGAGGCCCCTTTCTCGAACTCGCTCGTATCTGCGTGCACGCATCTTAGCGAATAGACCAATCAGGATCAAGTATTCCGTATCAGGGAACGTATACGCATCTTAGCGAGTAGATCAATCAGAACCCCCACCACAACGGAATACTTGATCCTGATTGGTCTATTCGCTTAGATGCGTATACGTAACTTTGCGAGTGACTTGAGAAATTTATTTCAAAAGGATTTCTTAAAACTATTCCAACGTCTCGAGTTAATATGTAACAATATATATACTGTCATAAGTAGTATCTTTATATGTGATGAAATAATTCATCACGTTTATTGGAAGAGTATACTTATTGTTAGAGAGTTAAAGGTAAAATGTCTACATGGATTTCTGAAGACGAACAAGATATAAGAAAAATCCGATGGCCTGTAAATTCGAAAGCGGTATGTTTTATTTCTCCAAAATACTAAAGCAAAGTGAAAAATATAAGGGCACTCTAGTTTATAAATCCTTTTCAAAATATCACGAGAATAAATCAAAAGTAACGTGGTTATAATTAATTAGCTCGTATCGGTATAAAATGTGAGATTTTAATTTGGTGGTAATAAAAAGCTATTCTCCTATATGTAGGTACGCATTCTCCTCATGAATAAATTCCAAAAAGTAATGAAATCCCCCCACAAAAACAGATTCTCTGTAAAAAAGGCGGCATGTTCATTCAGTGCCAACAAAAATTGATACGTAAAATACTCTCCAAAAAAGATTTGAAATCAATTAAGATCGCCATGTTCAAGATTTATGTATAAAAAGTAAAAGGCATCATTTGAAAGGAAAATTATTGTAACTCGTTACTAAAAAATTCGACTAAAAAATTTAGGTATAAACAAATTTTCATAAAAAAGAACTTGCCGCGTTTTTTCCTTCAAAATAAAAAATGTACAGAGAATTACATTCGATGTTTATGCACTTATGAGAGAGATTTTAAATAAATTCATACACTCTCTCTTATATGATACCACCAGTATACCGAACGTCGCACGAGAAACCGATCAGGCGGGAGCCTTCTGAATTTCTCTGAATTTGACTTCGGCAGTGCAATTTATGAATCACTCTAGCACCGTCCAAGCACTGCAAATTATTCGGTATAGTGGACAAAATATGAAAACTTAAACGCGGCAAGTTCTTTTTTATAAAAATTTGTTTATACCTAAATTTTTTTAGTCGAATTTTTTAGTAACGAGTTACAATAATTTTCCTTTCAAATGATGCCTTTTACTTTTTATACATAAATCTTGAACATGGCGATCTTAATTGATTTCAAATCTTTTTTGGAGAGTATTTTACGTATCAATTTTTGTTGGCACTGAATGAACATGCCGCCTTTTTTTCAGAGAATCTGTTTTTGTGGGTAGTGTCTACGAATGTATTCGAAGGGTTAGCGCGGGCGTACCAGTTATTGATTTCCGGTCGCAGTTTTGTTTCCTATGGAGGATTTGGAGACACAGGAAAGGACTGTCTCGTTACGTGGGCGTGACGGTATTTCAGTTCGTGAACTAATTGAGTTATATCTGTGGAATCTGGAAGGCCCCGTAACAAGTTTTGTGGTAGATCTAGCTGTGTAGCTGGAGGTAGTAACATAGTTAAGTGCTTATCAGTCAATCTTCCCGTTTGAATATTTAACCCTTGACTATATTGACGAACTAATGGAAAACGTGATTAAATCCGCCTGACAGGAAATGGAGATATTTGCGAGAAACAGATTCAAATTAGGTAAATGGTTCACATATATTGTATGTTATTTATCATAATTGATGTTGAAACATGTAAGGGAGAGTTGGCTATATTGTATCACCGCCTAAATCGCACCACCATTGATATTTACTGATATTTTATGAAACAGAGATAGCGAAGTACTCTGTTTCATAAAATGTGAGTGGTGTTATAGTTTCAACTGTGGTAAAATATAACCGATTCTGCCCTATACATTAGAAAGTGTTAAAAGTGTGTGGGTACATAAAAATGCTCTTATTCGTAGTTAATGTATTCATCAGACTTCTTAGGTATTTGAAAAAAAAAGGTACATAATCATTGGTAATATTCTGTAGAGAAGTATTTGCAAGAAAGATCTTATACAGGGTGTAACAAAAGAAGTGTAAAACATTTCAGGGGGTGATTCCTCATCGAAAAAGGGATAGGGTCTTTCATATAAAGAAACTTCATTTGAGCATCCCTTGTTAAGATACAGCCACTTAAAGGGGTTGCGTTTTCCACCCCTTACAACCAATAAACCAAATAAATTACTGGCTAAGTGTCTTTTTGATATTAGAAAATGTCACGTTAATTTCAATTTTGTAACTTTTTTAGTGTTTGTGAAAAAAATTGTAAAACAAATTTTATGTACCCCCTTTAAGGGGCTGTATCTTAACAAGGGATGCTCAAATGAAGTTTCTTTATATTCCAGTCGCCAAGTCGTATAAAATAGCTGATAACGGAAGCAATTCCGGACAAGCTGGAAATAATTTTAATTTGTTTGATTTGGTGTTAAAAAGGACGTATTAAATTTGCACCCCCCAGAAAGCCCGGATTTGGCCGCCATCTTAAGAAAAGCGGCTAAAAAATGTTTTTTTCTTCATTATTTGTCAATAACTCTATTTCTATAAACTTTAGAGCAAAACATGTAGTTACCAAAATGAAAGTAAATTAAATTATCTATAAAAAATGTTGTATGTGTTTTTCCATGCGACCATCTGGTTCGAAGTTATGTATATGGACATCAAATGCTGGGTATATTATAGGCATTTATTATTTTCTTGATTCTATAGGCATATTTAAAAGCAAGCAACTGCTATTATGCTTTCATGATTGCATTTATATTTGATTTCTATCGGCCAACCCTACTCCTGTTTTATACGAAATGTTTAATTCAAGGTCATTAACCCTGTAAGCACCTAGACAAGAAATGTCGGGTGTAAACATCTGGACAGGGAAAGTCGGGCTTTCCCGATCGAGCCTCTCGTTCGGGTGTTACCAAGGACGGTCTACCACTTTCTCTCGGGCGTTTTTTAATGCCCGAAATTTCGAGTTTTAGGCCAGTCGATAAGTGCATTAATAGCGGGGGCAAATCCGGAAAAGCTGGAATAAATTTTAATGCGTTTTCCTTTGACCAACAAGATACCTATTAATTTTGCATCCTCAATATAAATATTAATATGGCCCGGATTTAGCTGCTGTGCTGAAAAAGGGGCCAAAAAAGAGGAATTTTTTCTTAATGTTATTTGGTTAAGAAATCATATCACATACTTGTACTTGCTTCCACACCACCTAGAGGTAAAGTACGCGGCGCGTTTTGTTTAAGTGGTCTCCCCAATAGGCCTAATCCACTATGCCACCAACTTAGCTAAGTTTCTTTTAAGGTTGTAGGCTCATCAGAGTTTTTTCGCCTTTTTGATGTTACTAGTTGTTCAATATAACCCTCAATATTATCCTGAATGTCTTCAACATCTATCTCATATTCCGGATCTGGTTCATAATGTGCAGAATATTCTATTGATTAGTTTAGATCTCTTTCTACATCGATAGGAAAATTCTCCTCGTCGTCTTCGTCGTCTAATTCGACCACTTCCAAAGTATTCGAACAAGATTTACCCTGGCAAAATGCACAGAGTACTGAGCAATACAAACCTGCTTTGCGGCAGCTACAAACTGCATTACAACCTTTAGCGCATTTACAAGAAATAAGTTTGAGTAATTCTTGGGGAGCTGCGTCTTGTAAAATAGCAATGGGCATTAACCCATTCTTTGAATTTTTCCATCCCCAATCTAAAGCTGATTTGTCATTTCCATACCATAGCTGTACCTGATGGTAAGTACGGAAGGAGTGCAAGCGAGCTGCATCTTTGGTTGGCGGTAACGAAGCTAAGTTTGGTAAGCTTTTGCTAATAGATTGTACGAAACACTGATATCTGTATTTATTTAATGAGTCGCATTTTTTTGATCCATACAGATAAAGAAGAAATTGTTCTCCAACTTTGTCTATATCCGCTGGGGATGCGTTTGGATCTTGAAATATTTGTACAGCTT
Source organism: Xiphydria camelus (assembly GCA_963678675.1). Lineage (NCBI taxonomy): Eukaryota > Metazoa > Arthropoda > Insecta > Hymenoptera > Xiphydriidae > Xiphydria > Xiphydria camelus. The sequence continues at coordinate 22,822,242 of OY783191.1, forward strand.
TCTGTAATTCTTTTTCTTTCTGTAAAACTTTAACGAATTTCATTTTTCCCTGCCTGTATAGTGCGGATGTAGTATCGCAGCCACTAAATGCGTGTAGAAATAAAATGTTGTCCATAATTGAAGCATCTAAATTCATATTATATGAGGTGCATACATTCTACTTTGCGACTTTCCCCTGCCTGGCTTTAGAAAATAAATATTAGAGCGAGACCCATTTAAGGCGGTAAGAATTACTAGTAAATCGGTGTCGTCGCCAATTATAATTACCGTTTTATAGTAATTTGAATTTTCAATTGCAGTGTTGACAATTAATGTATCAGCATCTTCATCAGCCTGCTTGACTCTGAAACCTTCGTTCGTCAAACGTTTACAAATCATTGAGATTATTCGACATTCATTCCTCTCATTTGACAAGAATTTTCCCTGAGACACAGATGCCGTCATTTTGTCATCAAAATGAATTTCCGGTGTTGAACTAATCTTTAATCGGCGAAGTCGCTCAGCAGTCTTAGTGCTTTTTGCTGCAGCATCCTCGGGGTATCCATCAAAAACTATTACTGCATTTCCTGAGTAATGTCTTTTTACATACTCAACGTATTTATCCAAAATGGCACAAATGCCCGAGAAAAAGTGGTAGACCGTCCTTGATAACACCCGAACGGGAGGCTCGATCGGGAAAGCCCGACTTTCCCTGTCCAGATGTTTACACCCGACATTCCTTGTCTAGGTGCTTACAGGGTTAATGACCTTGAATTAAATATTTCGTATAAAACAGGAGTAGGGTTGGCCGATAGAAAACAAATATAAATGCAATCATGAAAGCATAATAGCAGTTGCTTGCTTTTAAATATGCCTATACACTGAGAAAAAAAAAGATTAAAATTTATTCTGTTAGAAGGATAATCTGAGTACGAAAAGTAAAACAGATCAAAAATTATCCTTCCAGATTATAAAATTTAACCTTCCTTAGAATAATATTCGATCCACTTTACCTTTCGTACTCAGATTATCCTTCTAACAGAATAATTTTTAATCTTTTTTTTCTCAGTGTAGAGAATAAAGAAAATAATAAATGCCTATAATATACCCAGCTTTTGATGTCCATATAACTTCAAACCAGATGGTCGCACGGAAAAACACATACAGCATTTTTTATAGATAATTTAATTTACTTTCATTTTCATAACTACATATTTTGCTCTAAAGTTTATAGAAATCGAGTTGTTGACAAATAATGAAGAAAAAACATTTTTTTGCCGCTTTTCTTAAGATGGCGGCCAAATCCGGGCTTTTTCTGGGGGGTGCAAATTTAATACGTGCTTTTTAACACCAAATCAAACAAATTAAAATTATTTCCAGCTTGTCCGGAATTGCTTCCGTTATCAATGCCCTTATCGACTGGCCTATTATATAAAAGACCCTATCCCTTTTTCGATGAGGAATCACCCCCTGAAATGTTTTACACTTATTTTGTTACACCCTATATGGGGCATTCCATGTCAACTTTTAGTAGTAGAAACTTTTGGGTTTCCGAATTAGTTGTTGATTTTTTTTCAAATATCTGATCAATATAAAAACTTGCCAAAATTTTTAGAACGATTCTATAAGTCGTTCAGCTGTTATTAATTTTTATATTTCTCATTTTTTTGATGTGTAAACATCTATGCTATGGCTCTGCGGTAGGACCTTCCTGGGAAATTGAGCGTCAGACGTAAGCCATGTAGATGTGACTGCGTCAGTGTGTGTGTGGCGCTACTGCGCATACTATTCGCGCAAGCTGGATTATCTCAACGGGAAAACATTTTAGAGAAAAATGTTTAATACAAAACTTTAAGGATTTTCCCTTGGCTACCTAGTGGTCATATTGGATTTGACCTTGACCGTGACCTTTAAGGAAATATCAAATGCCTTCCTAAACCGTTCATCCGATTGCGATGAAACTTTTGGGAATGGTTGGACGCATGCCCGCGAAGGTTTCTGAATTAGTAAATCTTATATAGGGTGTTCAAAAAGTACCGGTACGGATGAATATTATGCCTTCCTAAACCGTTCATCCGATTGCGCTGAAAAGTTGGGAAATGATTGGATGCATGCCCGCGAAGGTTTCTGAGTTAGTAAATCTTATACAGGGTGTTCAAAAAGTACCGGTACGGATGATTATTATGCCTTCCTAAACCGTTCATCCGATTGCGATGAAAATTTGGGGAACAGTTGGACGCATATCCGCGAAGGTTTCTGAGTTAGTAAATCTTATACAGGGTGGTCAAAAAGTCGAACTATACTTGATCTAAATTTGACCTCCGCTGACAATAAAGGTAACATGAAAAAAATGGTCAAGGACACATTTAAACGTGAAAAAAAATTAATTTGACCTTGATATAACCTTGAAGGTCATGGTCAAGGTCAAATCCAATACGATCATTGCGTAGCCCGGGAAAAATACTAAAAGTTTTGTATTCAAAATGTATTTAAACAATGGTGGACGGACAAAATCAATCCACAATCTACCCGTGCGAAGCCGGGACGGGCTGCTAGTAAGTTATAAATCTAATATAATAATAATAAATATTTTATATAGAAAAAATTAAACTTCTTTATGTCGAACTACGACGTCATATTCCCCAATTAAACTCGGACCGCAGATAATTGTAAGATGTTTACACATCCTCCGTGAGTACAACGGCACTCACACCTTTTTTTATTTCTTCTCATCGCGATTTACGACTTAAATCAACAAAATATGAAAAAAATGACCCATATGAAAAATTTGTATTTTTTGTGGATTTCGAAAAAAAATTCATTTTTTATACTGCGTTTTTTATTGAAAATGGAAACAAAAAATGATTTTTTACCCTAAATTTCTACATCTTTTACGGTAATTTTGAGAGCACTTGGAAAGTGGGGCCTCCCATAGAAATTTTTTAATGATTTTTTATAGTGATTTGAAATGTCGGAATTGATTATTTATGCTAGCTTAGAATGGATTTTTTTTTGCCCTGCTAAAATGTAATTCCAATACCTATATAATTTTATAAAATTGTACAAAATTTATTATTAATATGACAGATCGAATTATTAAAAATGCAATCCTATAAATATGGGCCTTTTAAGTATCTAAAAATGTCTGATGCATTAGTATGTTTATGGTAGTGTATTGCATTAGTATTCGGTCTCACACGTGGATAACTCGCCCAATAAACACGATTACGTATAATATACGTATAATATATGGAAAAAGACGTATAAAAACGGTTCCGTATAAAAAATATACGTATATTAACTATACGTTTATTTAACGGTACGTTATAACCCGTGTATTTTACCTATATTTTATACGTAAAGTAATGAGAAACGTAAAAACTACGTATAAAACCGGTTCTCCGATAACTAAAATGAAGACGTTTTTGGATACGTATATTATACTTATTCGATATACGTACAATATACGTTTTTCGTTAAGGTTTATCAAACCGATCATAGGCCCGTATTGCTGATACGAATTTTATACGCATTTTATACGTACATTTGTACCGGTGCATATAAAATATATAGGTATTAACTATACGTTTATTTAACGATACCTTACAACCCGTATTTGTTATCCACATTTTATATGCGCGGTAATAAAGAACGTAAAATCTACGTATAAAACCGGTTCTCCGATAACTAAAATGAAGACGTTTTTTGATACGTATATTATACTTATTCGATTTACGTGCAATATACGTTTTTCGTTAAGGTTTATCAAACCGATCATGAGCCCGTATAGGCCTTTTGCGTACTTTCACAAGCGTAGCTTTTGTTTGTGTTACCCCAAATTCGCCAAGAAACCCAGCTTGGCGGCGCTGTTTTCCATATACATACAATACACATTTATACTTGTGATAGTGTGCATGGGCTCTACGCAAAAGGCGTATTGCTGATACGAATTCTATACGTCTTTTATTTGTGTGAGGAACGATTTTGACGGGGAAAACCTAGGGGCTACGGGCCGTCAATAAAACACCCCGATGACGCACGGATGACCATACCGATCGTCCGACTAACAGGACACCGACGCTACCTGAGAACGCACGGTGACCGGCTGGAAATAAGAGACGAGCCGGGCGGAAGGACGGCTCGGGTAGCTCGAGCGAAGCATTCTCTCTTTCGATTATCGCACTTAGGGCCGATTCCACCAACTCTGATTAAATGCTTGATTACCTAATCATGATTATATTTAATCGGCGTTCTAATCATGATTAACTGCACAATTCGTTCCACCATACATTTTTAACCCCCGATTATCTAATCATATACCCTCTTCGCAATAAGTTTTGGTTTTGTTGTAACGGTGATTCTGATTGGTTCATCAACGGAACTTGTAATGGAGTAGGAGGAAAACCGGACGTGATCAACTGACGCGCTGCAAGCCGAGCTCAGTGAGCTGCCGAAATCTCCAACAGAATTTAAAAAGGAACCAGTTGCATAATACCGGAGAGCAAGCAGGAGTTGTACTCTGGGTGCAATAGCGTGGTTTCTGAAATGTGCACTCCCTTTATTTAGTAAAGATACAGAAAATTCTACGCGATTTTTAACGTAATATGATAATGTTGCGATATTTTAAAATAGATTATATATTATTTAAGAAGTAATTTATCTTTCTGTAGCGTGTTGCAAATTATGTACAATTTCCAGAAGCAAAGCTTCAACACTGTCTTTCGATAACCGAAAACGCGTAATGAAATCCAAATCATCCAAAGTTTGGAAATAATTAATTCGTTCCTTAATTAAATGTGGCCTTCTATCAATTTCGATACCATTTTCATCATCAGATGATGATAAAATACCGTTGTAAAATAAATTCATGTCCGATATAGTATTGCACAGCAGTGAAACTTCGACTTTGAGGTTATGTTGATCAACGTTAATCACTGGTTAGGTTCCTAATCGGCCAAAAATGGCTGATTAAGTTCAACGGTGATTATCTCACTTTAATCATGGTTTAAAAATTGGTGGAACGCAAGAGCATGATTAAATTAAGCTAATCGGGAATTAACAATTTAATCAGAGTTGGTGGTTTCGGCCCTTAGGGCCGGTTTATCAATCGCCAGTTAAATGTTCCTGTTACCTAGCAAAATGTATAGGTATTAACTATACGTTTATTTAACGATACTTTACAACTCGTGTTTGTTATCCATATTTTATACGCGCGGTAATAAGGAACGTAAAATCTATATATATAAAAATGAATGTTTGTCTGTCTGTCTGTATGTCTCTTATGCCTTCCTAAACCGTTCATCCGATTACGATGAAATTTTGGGAAATGGTTGGACGCATGCCCGCGATGGTTTCTGAGTTAGTAAATCTTATACCGGGTGTTCAAAAAGTCCCGGTACGGCCGATTATCTCAACGGGAAAACATTTTAGAGAAAAATGTTTAATACAAAACTTTAAGGATTTTCCCTTGGCTACCCAGTGGTCGTATTGGATTTGACCTTGACCGTGACCTTTAAGGTAATATCAAATGCCTTCCTAAACCGTTCATCCGGTTGCGATAAAACTTTGGGGAATGGTTGGACGCATGCCCGCGAAGGTTTCTGAGTTAATAAATCTTATATAGGGTGTTCAAAAAGTACCGGTACTGATGATTATTATGCCTTCCTAAACCGTTCATCCGATTGCGATGAAACTTTGAGGAATGGTTGGACGCATGCCCGCAAAGGTTTCTGAGTTAGTAAATCGTATACAAGGTGTTCAAAAAGTAGCGGTACGGATGATTATTATGCCTTCCTAAACCGTTCATCCGATTGCGATGAAACTTTGGGGAATGGTTGGACACATACTCGCGAAGGTTTCTGAGTTAGTAAATCTTATACAGGGTGTTCAAAAAGTCCAGGCACAGCTGATTATCTCAGCGAAAAATCGTTTTAGAGAAAAACGTTTAATATAAAACTTTTAGGATTTTTCCCTGGCTACCCAATGGTCATATTGGATTTGACATTGACAATGACCTTCTAGGTAAAATTGATTTTTTAAAATCCGAACCTCTATTTTATATACCGGAAATGAAAAAAGCGGGAAATTTCACGTTCAAATATGTCCTTGACCATTATTTCCATGTGACCTTTATGGTCAGCGGAGGTCAAATTGAGGTCAAGCACAGTTCGGCTTCGTACCATGAAAGCTATGGGCCCTATACAAATTCTTTTTGATAGTAGGATTTAGGTCTTCTTAGTGGCTGTACAATGGTGATATTGTATTTGACCTTGACCATGACCTTCATTTGGAATCTCTTACATCTGACATAATATTCCAAATCAGTTACACGAAAAATCCCTTAGTGCCAACCAAATTTAATCGAGGTAACAATCATCACTGGCAAATTCAAAGGCGAAGACGTCCTCATTCACGCATACCTATGATTTCCAACGATTTAACATTCGAATTCAAGCGGCTCCAGTTCCCTTTGCGTCTTGCTTTTGCTATTACCATCAACAAAGCACAAGGTCAATGGTTGACTATTGCTGGCTTAAATTTGGAAAATTCATGTTTTTCACACGGCCAATTGTATGTGGCTTGCTCCAGAGTTGGCATACCGAAAAATTTACACGTTTTCACTCCAAATAAAAAAATAAAAAACATTGTCTATCCGCTGGCCTTAAGATAAATTAATAAAAGAAATATACTTTCCAATTTAAATTAAATACATGTGTTTTTTTAGCGTAGCATGGCTCCCTACCTATGAGTACAGATATCTGCTAAAAATTCATTAAATGACGACCAAAATCAATCCACAATCTACCCGTGCGAAGCCGGGACGGCCTGCTAGTGTAAGTATAAAAATGGTTCTCCGATAACTAAAATGAAGACGTTGTTGGATACGTATATTATACTTATTCGATATACGTAGGTACAATATATGTTTTTCGTTAAAGTTTTTCAAACTGATCATGAACCCGCAAGAAAAATCCCGGAAAGTGCCGCTTGCACTACGATTACAGTGTGAAGCACAGTAATTTTTCCCGATTTTTTCTTGCCGTGTACATTTGTACCGATGCGCGTAAAATGTGTACGTATATTAACTATACAGACTGTCCCTTTCAATACACGCCAGCGTAGCGGGTTGCATATCGGTTATCCGCCTTGCGCCAGACACAGGCGCCACAGGCGCATGGCCCCTGCAGCGGATCAGAGGCGTCAACCGATATGCAACCCGCCACGCTGGCGTGTATAGCGGGGGACAGTTTGTATACGTACCTATATGTAACGATACATTATAACCTCTGTATCACACATATCCGAATTTTATACGCGTGATAATAAGGAACTTAAAATCCACGCATAAAAACTATTGTCTGCTAACTAAAATGAAGAAGTTTTTGACTACATGTTAATACACGAATATCATAAGAATACTCATAACTCTATATAGCGACAACGGTCGCGAAAGTCTGAAAGCCTTTAATCGGTTTGCGGCATACGTATGAACGTACGTAACACCATATTACGTATTCTACCTTACGACGGAACTCATTGGCCATATCACACGTTTGCTGCAATAGTGTCATAACTCAAAATTAGAATTGTCCCTAGCAACGACTGTAAAAGTTGAATTATTATATTATACGAGCGTTGACCATTTGCTGCCAGATTATGATAATTATCATAGAATTTTCATGATAATTATCACCATTTGGCAGCAAATGGTCAACGCTCGTATAATTTAATAATTCAACTTTGAAAGTCGTCGCTTAGGACAATTCTAATTTTGAGTTATGACACTATTGCAGCAAATGTGCGATATGCTTACTGCCCCCTACTGAACATGTAAGTGACTACTACATATATTACAAATGGCCGGAACTTCCGACCGTAAGTCGTACGACAACCACTGGATCAAAACTGGATTTGAGGGAGACGGGAAACAGCAACAAGCCGTAAGTTCTTTGCTGTTTTTTAATGCTTAGCTGTGAACAATTGTGATAACTGTCATGTGTAATAACTGTGCATGAAATATAGGTTTTTCGCGATTTGTCTCACGTGACGGAATTCCATTTCATGGAATATTCTAAATTAACTGCCGGTGAACGAAATAGTGTATCCTTGCCCAATTCATATAAATAAAAATCCTAGAATACAGTAATTTCGAAACATACATACGGCCTTAAATGAAAGTCTCGGTCATTACAAAATACGGCAAATATGAATAATGTAGCCGGATTAATAGTTCCGTAAAAGATTATCAACGCGCGTGTAATCGATATATATGCCACGTGTGCGGGAGAATATTCGTAATAGTGCATCTAGTTTAATTCGGGAGCTCGGATATTTTTTACCATCCACTTTCTTTTACTAGCTGTGCGGATTCAATCGTGTCCTCCTCATGTGCCTAAAATGTTCATAGTCCGAGCTTCATCGGGGTGTCTTCCTGTATTATTTTAACCAATTTATTAATCGTGGAAGGGGCGAGTTCACACCACAAATTCACTTACTGATTTTTTTCTTCAATAATTCGACGTATCCTAAAAGAAAGTACGTAACTCGGTGTAATGGATAAAAGAAACGTAACTCAAAATCACTAAAAGAATCAAAGTATTTCATCGCTGCTGTTTGAAAGGATCTAACTCATGATGTCAAGTGAAAAAAAGTCATAGCTCAAGGCGACGAAAGACTAATGAGTTCACTTAAGGTATTTCCATGGTTTTGCGTTTTTCTTACGAATCTCATGAAATTTTGCCAATCAAAAGACTGAAATATTACCCATTGATTCCCAAAATTTCAAAAGGCTGAGCCATGTAGTTTAAAAGAAAATATTAATTCAAAGTAGCATTTTCTACACTGACTTTCAATGGCTAACATGTAGAAAGACGGTACCTCAGTGACGTTTTGAGCTATAACTACAGAACCAATCTTACAATGTTAAAGAAAAACTAACGGCGAATAAAATGATTTGTAGGATTATGTTCACAAAAACTGGAAGTGCTGAGCCATATAGTTTCAGAGAAATTATAACTTAAAAACTGAGATTTTTCTTGAAACTGCAAAGTAGTGGGGACGAGTAACGATGATGTGGCAACAGTGCGCACATCTGATTTAGCCCTCTCCTGTGACTATGGGACTCAGTAGTACTTTTGTTATACCGGAGAGGGGATCGCCAGTGGCATGGCACGGCAGCCCTCACTACGGCACGTAGTGGCAGGCACATAGCGGTATTCTAAGGAGAGAGAAGCACTGTTGCCACGATTAACGGGCCAGGCAGTGTATATGTGTGAGGTACATTTGTACACAGGAGGTCTCTGTGTAGCAAGGAGCTCAGAGTACAGAGTTACTCAAAAGTTTCGTTCGTGCGTAATACAGTTTGTGATCAGTTGTACTAAGTCCTAAAGCAAAAAATTTTGAATACAACTGTCACCATTGAAATACCTTAATATCATGAATTACGTCTTTTCAAACTGCAGTGTTAAGATACATCGATTATTTTAATGATTTTGAGTTACGGGTATTTTAAAGGTTTTACGCCGAGTGACGCGCTTTCTTTTAGGACACATCGAATTGATTTTGTTTACCTCTCTTGATAATTTTTATTATACGTATATATGTTCGATTAATAAAACCTACCTGGCCACTGGTACATTTACCTTATATCTGAATTATTTCAGACTTCTATTTCTTCACTGCTCGTTAAAACTTAACAGTAACTGAATTCATGGGTATTTCTGATAAAATTATCATAAATATAAAATTGCTATACAGGGTGTCCTAGAAATCGCGCACAAACGCTTAAGGATAATGTTCCGTCGTATCGAGCGACGGAATATAGAGGGTCGATTCATGGCGTCAATCAAAATTAACTCGCCCACTATAATCAACACGTCTTCGGCGAATAGACATCTCGGTAAGGAAAGATCGAAAATACCGTTCCCCGTTGTGCCTGTTCCAACAGACACCATCAAAAAGCAATCCGAGCCGGCCTAAGGAGAGGAGTGTCGGGTGCAGTCGGTGACAATCGGGGAAATTTAATGCCTGGTCTATCCAGGAAAACAATTCACTGTTTTTGGGTAGCATGACACACCCTCACGGCCTAGAACGAGCGTCCGGCTGGCTCGACCGTTAAGCGCATCACTCAATTGGACTTATGGAGAGCGCCCACCAAAGTGGCGTGGCATAAGACGTGGCAGCGACGTGGCAAAAACCATTGTTTCGACATGCATCTAGCATGCCACTACGAGTTCAAACAATGACTTTTGCCACGTCGCTGCCACGTCTTATGCCACGCCACTTTGGTGGGCGCTCTCCCTTAGACCTCAGAAAGGCCCAGCGTCATCTTCTGTCCCACCGAAATTCCTCCCCCATACCAGTTAAGCAGGGTGCGTAGCAACAACCGACGCTACCTCCCACCATCTCACTACACCTCCGTGCCGATAGATTGAGAGGTATGTAACCCGAGACGAACCGCGTCGTCTTCAATGTGCTACGAATCATCGTCGTGTAGTGTCTCGCAATTCAATTGGCAAGCAGCAGAACACGCAAGCAAAATTCGAGTGTCACAACCAGCGCATTCAGGTGTCAATCCTTCAATTGAAGATCAAGTCTTAACCGCTCAACACGCGAAGTTCGATGGATAAGGTACCGTGTTCATTACGTTTAACAAATCCATAACGCACTAGAAAATTTAACTCACAAGGAGACCCCGGCAGATGTCAAATCGGTTTTGCCTTGACAAGTTTTTTGGTGAAAGTATATCGAAAAATATTTGACACGTGTTTCGGCTTTCTCTTTTGTGGGCCTTTGTTTCGAAGAAAACAAATTTTGAAAATCGCGTCGCGCGCGCGTTCCAAGTGTCTCCGGGATTGACGCACGTCATGTCACCAATGCTTCGATAAGAATAAAAAAGTACATATTTGAAATTATTAAATTTTATGAAACTAATACGATTTGATAGTTTGTAGATGGATAGCGTACACGGAGAGAAAAAAAAAGAGAACTTCTAACCTAGAAGAGAAGAGGAAAAAGTGTCATTTTTCTGACTAACTGTGCATAAATCATAAATTTATTTATTTCTCAATAAAAAGAATATTAATAAGGATTCAAATTGGTCAGGGGGGCTATTCTTGACACGTTAGAAATGTTTTTCGTCGACGGAAAGTAATGTGTTATCGGATGTAAAGTTTCGTCAATCACTTTCGTTAACGATTCGAAAATCCATTCCAAGATAGATCTCGTCGACGAAATGAATGTTCTCACACGAAAAATAATTTCCCATACTCCTCTCCCCGTGTTTACATCTCTTAGCAACGTCTTCTTCTTGGTATCTTGTTTAATCCCTTAGCGACAAATCTTTTTTAAGATTCCGTTGTAATGGGGTTACGGACAACGGAATACTTGATCCTGATTGGTCTATAAGACCTGATGTAACATTAGCACTTGACGGTGAAGATTTTCCCCAGTAAGAAGGGAAAAAATCTAGCGCAGAAGAATATATCGCTTACTGAATGCAATAGTGGCACAAGTCAAAAAAAAATTAATTCCGACATTTTGTCAACAATGAACTCTAGTAATCATAACATCATAAATGTTGACAAAATATCAGAATTAATTTTTTTTTGACTTGTGCCTCTATTGCATTCAGCAAGCGATATGTTCACCATAAACAGTAGAGCTACTATTATACTGCTGCGTAGTTTTTACTTTGCTGGGAATTTGAAAATTCACCGAAAATTCCCCTTTTTCAGAAGAATAATTTTCCAGCCCTTTAATAATTTCTTACCTATCTATCTTAAACAACAATTTTAATCAGTTTTATATACGTATGTACATAAGTATGTATGGTAGATGCATAAAAGTAGTTTAACCCATAGGTATAAAAGTCAATAAACCGTGTAGGATTGATGCATATTCTATTTCAATAGATATGATTACGTATAATGGACGTATTATATAAAAATGGTTGAAACGGATGGTTTAAAAAACGTTGATAACTGATATAGGATTAACATATATTCTTTGGGTAAAAGTCTGCCCCATCGACTAATTTTTCAACGTTTAAATTATTCCATTTAAAAAACGTATACAGAGAAAACGGATAAAATACGTTACGTAAAACAAGTATACATCATACCAATTTTAAACCGTTTTATATACGTATAATTTAGACGTTAATAAATTAGTTGTTTGGGACGGATATTTGCCTGTAGAATATACGATAATCCTATACCGCTTATTGACGTATTTCATACCAGTCGATTAAACTGTACGTCTATATTATACTTATTTTATATGTTTCTAAATCGTTTTATAAACGTATAAAAATATGTATATTAGACGTACAGTTTAATCGAATGGTATAAAATACGTCAATAAGCGGTATAGGGTTAACGTATATTCTATAGGCAAATGTCCGCCCCGTAAACTAATTTATTAACGTCTAAACTATACGTGTATAAAACGGTTTAAAATTGGTATGACGTATACTTGTTTTACGTAACGTATTTTATCCGTTTTCTGTATACGTTTCTTAAATGGAATAATTTAAACGTTGAAAAATTAGTTGATGGGGCGGACATTTGCCCAAATAATATACGTCAATCCCATACCAGTTATTAACTTTTTTTAAACCACTCGTTTCAACCATTTTTATACGTTTATTATACGTAACCATGTTTATTGGGCGGGTTCGATTCTCACTGACAGCCGAAACTTTTTCAAAGAATGTTACAGCAAATATCTGGTAAATTTTAAATTTTAATTATTTTTTAAAAATTCCATTTCACTTTTTGATTCACTTCACTATAAAAATTTTCTAAATTTAAATAGACAAAAAAATTATATAGACAAGAGTTTCAATTTCTAGACATTAATATTATCGTTTGGAAATAATTAAAATTTAAAATTTACCAGATATTTGCTGTAAAATTTTTTGAAAAAGTTATAAAAGGCTGGCAGTGAGAATCGAACCCGAGTTATCCACGTGTGAGACCGAATACTACTGCAATACACTACCATAAACATACTAATGCATCAGACATTTTTAGATACTTAAAAGGCCCATATTTATAGGATTACATTTTTAATATTTCGATCTGTCATATTAATAACAAATTTTGTACAAATTTATAAAACCATATATTGGAATTACATTTTAGCAGGGCAAACAAAATTCATTCTAAGCTAGCATAAATAGACAATTCTGACATTTCAAATCACTAAAAAATTCATTAGAAAATTTCTATGGGAGGCCCCACTTTCTAAGTGCTCTCAAATTTACCGTAAAAGATGTAGAAATTTAGGGTAATAAAATCATGAAAATTAAAAATGTCGGTTTTGAGATACATTTTTTGTTTCCATTTTCAATAAAAAACGCAGTATAAAAAATTAACTTTTTTCGAAATCCACAAAAAAAATACAAATTTTTCATATGGGTCATTTTTTTCATATTTTGTTAATTTAAGCCGTAAATCGCGATGAAAAGAAAAAAATGAGAAATATACAAATTAATAACAGCTGAACGATTTATAGAATCGTTCTAAAAATTTTGGCCAGTTTTTATACTGATCAGATATTTGAAAAAAAATCAACAACTAAATCGGAGACCCAAAAGTTTCTACTACTAAAAGTTGACATGGAATGCCCCATATATAAATATGATCTTAGGAAATGATTTACGATAGCATCTCGCTAGACGAAAAACATCGTTTCCTGCACTCTTCAACCCGAAAACTTGATGCAGGAGACTTTTATATACATTTCGGGTTCAGAACGTTTAAATCCTTCGAAATTACTGTTAAAGAATCTTAGATATAGATCATAAGCATTAATTTTATCGATTCGCGTAGTTATTCGACTACTCGTGCCAAGTATTTTGGTATCTTTTGGGTAGTTGACTAAAAACCGGATAGATTAATAGATTTCGATAAACAGTTCAACAATAATTCATAATTGTATAACTAAATTCAAACATTTTATACCTTTATTGAAATATTATGCAGCAACTTAAAGGTGACAAAGCTTGCGACCGAAATCGGACTCAAAGTTATTGAAACTCGAAATATAATGACTGAATTGATTATTTCTAGTCTGGAAGAATAAGATTCAAATTTGTTATAACTGATTAATATTTTTTCATAATTCAGTTAAAAAGAAAATGCAGAGAAAAACTGAATTAGCTTCAAACATTTTGTTAGATCAATTTCAAATATCTTATAAATATAATTCAGTTTTAAGGCAGCTCGAAAACGAGATTGTTTTATTGGTATACATTCTGGAAGTCAGGTCATTTTAAAATGGGACCAGAGTTAGTAATCCAAATAGGTGGAATTTCATCCTTAGACCATAGACTAGGGTGCGTATGTATTAAATAAGTCAAAGCATTCGTGAATAATAAGTAATTTCACTTCGGCAAAATGTGGATAAAGTAGATCATCCCTTGGAAAATATCAGTATCTTGCTAGAACTTTGTTGATATAAATTTTTGTGTCAATTATTAATACAAACGGACATACATATACACCCTTCATTGAGTAGTAATAATATGAAAACAATGATTTTCTAAGATAAGAACATCCTACAATTGACTATATTTGCATGCGACTATAATCGAGTGTAATAATGTGATTTCGACCAAATCTATGAGTTAAATATAATAAAATTACCATGAAGTGTATCGCAAAAAATTCGTTCGAGAAGGATGAACACTCGTGATTTAAAGTCACTATGGATGAATCGACGTAAAGAAGTTCCTCGGACCTTTTCAGGCCACCTTAAATATGATTTATTCTGATTATTTCTCGGCTATTGAGCCGATTATGGTACCCTCGGATTATTGGACACCCACATCACACACGGAAAAGAATCATATTACTGTTTTAACAAAACTAGGTTTTGTTAAGGATTTCTTGCTATCATGACAAAAATATTATCTATGGCAGTAAAAGATATGTCCAATAATAGTAAAAATATTAACTGGGATAGCAAATATTTTACCGAAAGCAATTTCACCATGATTGTAATTACATTTTTCATTATTCAACATATATTTTGCCGCCATAGGTAATATTTTTATCATCCGTGCATGGTTTTTAGCGCTACTTACCTGACCATTTAAATCTCGTGTAGGTACTTTCACTAAAAGCCGGCAAACATTTTCGTAATCGTTTCAAAAAACATTCATTAAAACTTTATTCCTATTGCGAGCAAAAAATATGTCGAAGTAATTGCAAAAATGTTTCAGTTTTATACAATGTAATAGCATCTGTTTTTTTGTGTTCTGTAACTGTACCGAAAACGTTTATTAGCATATGTGCAACGGTTGCAAAATTAATTTCAAAATAGTTCGAAACAGTTTCGCTTCCAAGTTCGTTGAATGTGTTTGACAGCAAATAATCCACACGTACTCTCTTACGAGTAAGTATAACAGCATCTCCCACATTTGTGGGATAATAGCTTCCATCGAGTTTACTTTCAAGTGCAATTATCGCATTTCAGATTCTTCTGTAGGATAATCTGTGTTTCGCGAGGATTTAGGTTAGATAACCCGCTTCGATGACGGAGAGTTAGGCAGGCTAATTCAACAATGCGATGGTTCAATTAACAATAAGGCTTCGCTGACTGAGACTAGTGACCCGATTCGCGAGAAATCTCGAACGCCTTGAGTAAGCGGGAAAGATGGTACCACAGTATTTCCCAGACTATTTGTGACAATAGAAGACTTGTATGAAAATTTAATTTTCTTTAAGTGTATTGAAATCTTTAGATTAAAACTGTAAAAACCTACGATAAGTGAAAAAACGTTCTCCGTTTGCGTCACTAATTAATGATATTAGGTGTACAATTTTTCTTTCACCATTTTTTCTATCTATCTGTCATGCGACATTTTAGCGATAATATAATTAGTTTCAGCCCTAGAATTAGCAATACCATAGACGCGTATAGCGGTGCTAGGACGACGGCTTAGCACGCGCTCGGCCAGCGGACCGACGCACATGAGCAGTAGCGCAGCTACCCCCACCGTGCGTCCCGCTGCACCGGTCCCCCACCCGACCACGGTCCACCAATCGAGGGGAAGCGCAGGGGTAGCTGTAGCGTAGGAGGCAATATATAAGGAGGCTCCGAGCCTGGGGTCAGGGACAGCACTCAGTCTTACCGGATCTCTCGCACCATTCGGACGCTTCTGAAATCGCTACGCAGTTCAGGATAAGGAAGGTCGCTCAGTGACCACGACCCTCTTCACCCAGGGGCCCCACCCCCTAAAGGATCAGGCCCACCGTGGCGTGCTGCTGCCACTCTTCCATCTCCACTCAGGTACGCACAGGTATACAGCGGTTGCCCCGCCGGGCGGCAGTCGCCGTTCACTCAACTAGCCCTTCTTAGGGCTCTACAACACTAATTCCACCATTGTGGATCGCCTTCTTTTTCACCTCTCCTCCCACTAACCGATATGAGTATATCGCAAGATACGCTCACCCCTGCTTCCACCGCTCAAACTGAGCTCTCCCCTCCTACCTCGGACAGCTTACCCTCCCCAACCGCCGAATCCTTAAGCGCGACCCTCAGCCGCCTCGAGGATGATAGATCCCGTATCCTCCAAGCTCTTGCCGACTCCGTCGCCCAGATCGCCAAAGTGAAGGCCCTCCTGCACTCCATCCACCAAAGGTCCTCTTCCTCCTCCTCGCCGATTGTCGCGACGCAATCCACCCCCGCTATGGAGATCGACGGGAATCCCTGGCTAACCCAGTCCCGAAGATCGGTCAAGCGGAAGAAATCTAGCACGCCAGCAGCTAGTTCCTCGGGGTCCGACTCCGACTCCGTCTCGGATTCGGAATCCGAGGAAAATGGCTCCTCCAATCTCCCGCCCATCTGCATCATGCAGAAATCCAAATGGACTTCCATTCAAAAATTCCTGGCGGAACAGGATATCCCCTTCCGCCGCGCGGTCAATACTTCTGACTCGGTCAAAGTATACCTCCAATCGGTTAACGATTTCCGCCGCCTAACTTCCAAGCTGGATATAGACAAAATCCAGTTTACTACCAATCAAATCCCCCAGGATAAAGACCCGACCGTAGTGATCAGGGGCGTTCTGGAATCCCTCTCTGAAGACGATATTCGCTCCGAATTCGCTACCAAGGGCCTGCCAGTCAAGTCTGTTTACCGCATGAAGAAAGGCGATAATATATGGCCTCTTGTCTGCGTCTACCTCGACGCCAAATCCCCATCCGCTAAATCCATCTATAACATAAAATCGCTTTCCGGTCTCAGCGTAAAAGTTGAACCGAAAAGAAAATCGAAGATTATCCCGCAGTGCCGTCGCTGCATGAAATTCCGGCACACGGCAAACTACTGCCATGCCTCCTGGGTCTGCGCCTTCTGCGCCAGAAACCACGAAACTTCTACCTGTCGGTCCAAAGACAAGCCAGATAAATCGCCAACCTGCGCCAATTGCGGTGGCCCGCACCGTGCCACCTTCCAGAGTTGCCCTAAAGCTCCTCAAGCAACCTCGTCCTCTACACGAGCATCTCCTCCCACGCCCCCGGCCACCGCTCCGACCGCGCTCCTGCGTAGCCGCACTGGTGACGAATCTCCCTCGACCCTAATCGCACCTCCTCCTCCTCCACCACTTGCTCACTCGTTCGCGCAGGTCGCCAGTGGCCCCTCCACCTCCCCCCGCACCGCGCCAACCCACTCAACAACCCCCGGCCTCAGCCGCCCCACACCAAAACTAGACTCTTCTAGAGCTTTTTCGCGACTTCGCCACCAAATTCACCTGGGCGCTCCAACAGCCGGACGTCCAACTCCACTAAGGGTCACCTCACCATCCTTAACTGGAACGCCAACGGCATCCTTGCGGCCAACAAACATAGAACGCTCCTCTTAACGCAACTCCTCAACGAGTCTTCCATTGATGTGGCCTGTATCTCGGAAACCCATCTACAACCCCTTCATAAGCTCTACATCCCCAATTTCTCCGTCTACAGACGCGACCGTCCAAACTCCAAACACGGGGGTGTAGCTACAATCATCCGTAACTCCCTCCGCCACAAGGCAATCAGCACTCATACTCCCTCTCTGGAGACCTGCGGCATCGAGGTCATTCACAATAACAACCCATTGAAGATCATTTCCTGTTACTCCCCTCCGGGCGCTAACAACTTATCCGAAATCCCTGCCCTCCTGGACCAGAACACTCCTACGATCCTGGCCGGTAACTTCAACGCCAAGCACGACTCCTGGGGATGTCGCGCTAAAAACTCGAAAGGCACGTTATTATTCAATCTACTCAGAGCACATAGTTTCTCCGTTGAAGCTCCTTCGGCCCCAACTCATTTCTCAGTTTCTAATAATCCCGATATTTTCTTGACATTTTCATCTCCAAGAATGTAACTTTATCCAAAGACCCCTGGACTATCCCAGCTCTAAACTCCGACCATAACCCGGTCCTGCTGGAAATCCCAGGAAACCTCTCCTCTGAAATTCCGACAATGTCGAAAATCAACTGGCTGGCACTCCGCTACCATTTTGAATCCACGACATACAAATGTCCCACCATTCGTACCACTCAGGACATTGACTCTGCAGTTGTCTCGCTTACCCATGAAATCAAATCGAAAATGGAACTAGCAAGCTTCCCGATTTCCCCTCGCTCGATCGACACCCGTCTTCCACCCGAGATCAGAGCTCTTATAGTTAAAAAGAGACGAATCCGCAGACATCTGCAACGCACAGACAACCCCGCCCTCCGCCCCCATCTAAATTCTTTAAAACGCGACCTCTCAGGTCCGCCCTCCAGAACTTTCGGAACGAATAATTCAATAAATATATTTCCTTAGCCGAAGCCTGCCCTAAAAGTTGCTGGAAAGTCATCAAATCCCTCAGGAACAGGGAGCCTTATTCCCCTCCTCTCCTAAAAGACGGAATCGCCTACCCGGTAGACAGCGACAAGGCTAATATCTTCGCTGAATCCCTTAGGGAACAATGTTCCCCGTTTCCTATACGCGACAAATTCGCCTTTTTTCATTCCACTATCACAGATGCCGTCCAAAATATCAGCCTCGATGACCTCTCCTTCCCTCACACCTCTCCTTGCGAAATCGCGTTAACCGTTCAATCCTTAAAGAAAAATAAAGCTCCAGGCTATGACTCCATCCCCAATGGGGTCCTCAAAATTCTCCCGCACATACTTATCGTCGCCATCTGTAACATCATCAACGCTATGATGCGGTTGCAATATTTCCCCCCCGCATGGAAGACAGCAACAATCATCTGTCTTCCTAAACAGGGTAAGCCTCTCAATCAAGCCTCCAGCTACAGGCCAATTAGCCTGCTCCCGGCCCTCAGCAAAGTTGCGGAAAGTATCATACTAACCCGCCTTAACAGATTTTGCTCCGAGGCCAACATCCTCCCCGACTTCCAGCATGGTTTCCGTCCCCGGCATGGTACCTGCCACCAACTCCTCCGCGTTGCTGAACTTGTCGCGGACAACCTTAACAAGCCTCGCCACACCTCTATGCTCCTGCTCGATGCCAAGCAAGCCTTCGACAGAGTCTGGCACGATGGTTTAATCTACAAATTAAACGAGCTAAAACTCCCTCACTACCTGATCGGTCTGATTCGGTCCTTTCTCACAGACAGATCTTTTAGAGTTCGTTCGGGGAAAAGCTTCTCCGATCCGCAGCCTATCACGGCCGGAGTTCCACAAGGTTCTAAACTCTCGCCTACTCTATTCAATCTATACTGTCACGACATCCCCACCCACGACAAAATCATCACTGCACAATACGCAGATGACGTCGGTTTGTTATATTCCTCAAAAACCAAGAAATTCTGCTCCTCAGTTGTTAACAAATTCTTACCCGAACTCCTCGATTGGTATCATATGTGGAGTTTCTCCCTCAACGAAGCCAAATCAGAGGCTATCTTCTTCTCTCGCCGTAATATCCCCCCAGATCGTCTCTCAGTAAATAATCATCTAATCCCCTGGAGTAACTCTGTCAAATATTTAGGGGTAATTTTTGACAGGAAATTAAACTGGGTCAAGCAGATTTCCTCCGTGCGCGGCAAAGCCAACGGGTCATTCGTCTCCCTGAAACCATTCTTCAACAACCGGAATATCTCTCAGGTCACCAAGGTCAGGGCCTTCAACGCGTTGATTAGGAGCATTTGCTCGTATGCCATTCCCGTCTGGGGCTCGGCCTTCCCTTCGAAACTAACCAGACTCCACGGCACTTACATGAGACTCCTCAGAGACTCTCTTAATTCCCCCTGGTTCATTAGGAACAAACAACTGCTCCGTGAATCCGGACTTCCGTCTCTCGATACTGGGGCCACCAAGTACGCAGTTAACCTTCGTACCTCCGTCAAGTCGCACGCAAACCCCTCTATTAAAGCACTCAGCAATTACACTTGCAGACCCACGGATAAGGTCCGTAGACCCTGTATTCTTCTCAACTAACGCCGTCACCTAACCTTAAATTGTTTTTCCCCCTTACTTCGCTCTCGCGCTTTCCGCGCCTGTGGCCCCATCTAGCTCCAGGTGCTTCCATTACTAAGTCGTTCACCCCCCTACTTCGTCTTCTACTTGGTTTATAACCCTAGCGGCTGGTAACTACGAGGAGGGGTTTAGTCGGTAGAAATCCGACACTACCCTGCCAACATCTTGGGTGTCTTCTTGAAGATTCCCCTCCTCGCCTTCTTCAAAAAAAAACCGAGGTCAGGCAGTTCTTTTCAGAACTCCAACTCTCGCATTAAAGACTCGAGTTCGCAGTACCCAGGACTAGCTCTCTCGCCGTTCTCCCATCCCGACGCAGACTTCGGACGCTCGCCGTGAGGCAGAGTCCGTGGGGAGATTCTCCCACCGTTCGCTTCCCCGACGCGGGCAGTCTTTTTCAAGACTTCGGACGCCCGCCTCGGGGCCCGAGTTCCCCGGCGGAGTTCGCCCGGACGGGCCTTCTCGCCGCGCTCCTTCTTTGGCGCGCGTCATATCGTTATTAGGAAAACGCCAGAAGCAAAGCTGTACACCTAATAGATAATTGAAAATATTTTAAAATTTTAATTCAGTCACGTGCAAAAAATACCGTTCTATAGGTGTAACGTCATTTAATGCATACCCGAATCCGTCTACCATACGAGTAGACAGCTGTAGCTTCTGTTGCAGCTAAACAGTTTTTCACACTAAATGACGTAACTACTAGCGCGGGAACAACCAACCATTTTGCATGCTCATTTTCCGCGGCAAACTTTAATATTTAATTACCAGTTAATCACCTTTCGAAAAGTTCTAGGATTCTTTATAAGCAATTGTACAGGGCTGCAGGATATTTTTCTGAACGTTTTCAATTCACGTACGTTGCTTATTGGAAGAATTTAGAATTCGAAAAATTATTTGAAAGATTGCATTTGCAATTTCGAACTTTATTACGAAAAGAAATAATAACAAACCTGATTTTGCTTTACTCGCCGAATTCATTACTCGCTTCAACCTTAATCTTTTAGGGGTCTATAAAAAGTTCCTTTTTTGCTTCTTTTTAAGCACGACCAATGATCGTTGAAGTCTTATAACATGAAAAGCAAAAAAGCTTCACTTTTTAATAATAAGCAAAGGCCGCGCTAGTACGTTTCGACCTTTAGTTGTGTTCCAAATCAAATGTGTACTCGGTACTGTAGTAGGACGTGAAGAAATCCAAACCGGCCCATACACGGTGAGGCAAAACTGTCATATTTGCACGAAAAGCCAATGCGCGAGTGCAAATGCGACCGTTTATGGCACAAAACTGATGGCTCCGTCAGGTCTAGGCATGGCGCGCCTGAGCTTGATTTTTCGTGTCGCGCCGCGCGCAAGCTTGCCCGTGTGTAGATGATTCATGCCAAGCCTTTCAGTTTTAAATTTGTTTTCGAAGTATGTATACCGTATGTCCTACGACGGCAAACCGCTCAGGTGCCGCTGGAGTCATTTAACCCCTTCCTGCATCTTATAGGCAAGCTTGGCGCAAAAGTTAGAAACCGAGTTCTACCGGACATGATGGAAAAAGCAGTGAAAGACATTTTGCAAGAAAACGCTGGCCTTCGGAAAACAGCAGATAAATATGTTATAGACAAAATGACACTCAGACGATATGTTATGAAATACAAGGAATATGCGGAGAGAAACACAGAAACTACTTTTGAACCTAATTATTCGACCAAACAAATTTTCACTAAAGATGAAGGAGATATATTAACCTCATGCTCTCTTAAAGACAGCTTCTGAGCTTCATCATGGTTTTGGAACTGTTGGTGTATATGAACTCGCTTACAAATTTGCAATTAGAAATAATAAAACCTACCCCAAAAAATGGAATGAAGAAAAATTGGCGGGCTACGATTGGTTCCGTGGATTTATACACAGAAATAAAAACCTTTCGATCAGAACCCCAAAAGCAACAAGTATCGCTAGATCAACTGCTTTCTATAAGGAAGTCGTAAAGCAATTCTATGACAATTTTTTTGGGAAATGTGTTGAAGAGATAATATAACTTTGCACCTCAACAAATTTGGAACATTGATGAAACTGGCGTTACCACTACGCACAAACCAATAAAAGTAATCGCCGCTAAAGGGGCGAAACAAGTTGGGCAAACTACCTCTCAAGAACGAGGTACATTAGTGACAGTTTGCAATGCAGTCAATGCTATCGGTAACTTTATTCCACCATTTATAGTATTACCAAGAGTAAAAGTAGCGGAATACATAGTGAATGGTGCTCCTTCTGGTACGGTACTTAGTAGACGGACATCTTAGATACACTGGTTGGATGACGAGAGAGAGCTTTGTGGAATTCATTAATCATTTTATAAAGCATGTAAAATGTTCCCTTGAATCTAAAGTTCTACTCCTAATGGATAACCACGAATCCCATATTTCGATAGAAGTTATTAATTTGGCCAAAACTAACGGCATTATTTTACTTACCATGCCTCCGCCCTGTAGCTACAGGCTGTAGCCTTTGGATATCAGCGTCTATTTCTCTTTCTAACATGACTGCAACAAAGCTGCCCCACAATGGATAGTCAATCACCCTGGTCAATCAATGACCATATATATTATAATATAGGTGAAATAGTGGGCAAGGCATTTTCTGTGGCATTTACCCCAAACAACATAATATCGGATTTTAAAAAACCGGGAACATACCCATTTGATCGGGATGCCTTTACAGACGAGGACTCCTTGCGCGCTTCAGTAACAGACCGCCCTTTGGAAATTGAAAACACTGACCCCTCCAATGAGAGCATTGCTACTCCAGCTACTCCACTACTTACAGCTATAACCGACTTTCAGAATAGCAATGATAGCTGTCAATCTTGCTACTGATTGTTCCATCGAGACATCGAAACAACAAGAAAGAGGCAGTTCTCTTGTGAGTCCCGAAGAAATTTTGCCATTTCCCAAAATTTCTTCTACTATAAAGAAAAAGCGAAAGACAAGAAAAAGCAGAAAAACTTTAATTTTGACAGATACCCCTAATAAAATAGAAATAGAAGAAGAACAGAGAGCTAGAAAAGAGAGTTTGGATAAAACAAACGGAATAAAAAGGCAAGTGTTTGGCGGAAATAGCACAGCTTGTAATAAACGCGTTAAAAAGAAAAAAGTAGAAGATACTGATACATCAGAGTGTGATTCGTCCTTCCATTATGACAAATCGTCACACAATTACATCCGTCAAAAAGTAAAAGATGAGGAATTATTTTCCAGAGGAACTCGAGTAAATGATTGGATATTGGTGGTGTATAGAGGCAAAAAGTCGGACGTTGATATGCGGGACAAGTTGTGGAAAAAAAACTCCTTCGGTGAATGGAAAGTAAAATTTTGCAGATGAATAAAAGGTAGCAAATTTAAATGGCCAGAAAATGAGGGCATTTGCAATATTGATGAAGATCAAATAGAAAAGCTCTTATCTCCGCCAGTGTTTTACTACCGAAATGACACTTGTTAGCATAAATTTTGTGGAAAAATTTGATGCCCTGAATGTAGAATAGATATTTTATTTTCAAGAATATTTGTCACGTTAGTGTCACGTCATGGACAACTCCCTAGACCACTAACTATTGACTCGGGAAAGGAATGGGAGCTGGGATACACACGCAAGTTTCTATACCTTAGGAGAACAATCAGTTGCCACTTACCTTTACCGAGAACTCTGATTTCTGATCTCTCGCTCTCTTTCTCTCCTTCTCCCTGGCTTCCGTGCGATCCTTCCTAGAAGGGCTGGATCACTCGCTCTCTTGACACGGTTGCACGAGGGGGAAAGGGTTCGAGATACCACCAGTCCAGAATCACTACTATTAGAACTTTATTCGAATCGCAAACAGAATGAATACGCGTGAATCACAAGGAACTACAAGTTTGACGGAATGATAATTATCTGGAAGAAAAACTCTCTGTCTCTGGTGTCCAGGATTCTCCTTTTATATCTGTCTGTCGTAAGTCTTCATGAAAATCTTCTAACCTACTCGTTCTACAGTAATACTTAATTCCCCAGAACAATTCGTTCCTGAAAGGATTTCCATAAATAACTCCGTATGTCGGCGGGCAAACCAATCAAAGTCATACCTATGGCCGATAACTTGAAATTTAACTTCGGCAGTCGGTAAGGTATAAATAATCCGATAGTCGATAATATAGAGTCATGTCATTTCCTTCTTTTTTTAAGCTATTTTGACAGCTTGATACATTTACTGTCACCATATGAAACGAGCTATTGAACATATATAATCGGCATGAAACCATAATATATGTTATTGCATGGAAATAATTGCAGTGATGGAAATGCTCGCTATAATTTTCTGAATTCAAGGAAAAAGAGAAAATATTTTTAAAGTAATTAGGAAAGGAGATACAGGCATTTGAAGTCATACATATGTATTCTCTCACATACATTTGATGGTGTATGCGTGCGGTCGCATTTGTGTATACGCATTTCCGATCATCGCCGAGCAGTCGACGATGAAAGCCGGAATATATCTCACACATTCAATGGCGCGTGTGTATTTGATCTATGTATACACATTTCCGATCATAGCCGACTGTCGCCGAAGATTGCCGGAAACTTTGTGACATTTTGACATATAGCTATCGGTCGAGAAATCTAAATTCCTCGAGTTTTAGGCAGTGGGGCGTGGCTTCGCGTTGTTAAGGATGAATCTCTGTTAATATGTAACTTATAACATTTATTCTGGTCTCTATCAATAGAGAATAATCAATTTATATGGCGTAACTAAGCATAGTTTTGGTTATAACCATATATTTATTGAAAAAATTCGATGTAAAAATTGAGGGGTGAAGAGGGCAGACATCTTTCCTGTAAAGAGACACGGGTGCTACGATGCTGCGATGAACGAACATGCCGCGAGACACTACCGTGTCTCTTGATATTTTTTCGACGGCATAAAAACACTGTTTAAAGGTGTTAATTAAAAAAAATATTTTTTGCAATGGAAAATTTATATCAATCGCTGGAGATACAAGAACCAAAAAAATCATATGGAATCATCTATTAGTCAGCTATTATGTAAAATAATTGCCAAATAGTTTAATTTGGTGGAACATAGTAAAAAAATTGAAAAACCTTTAACACGTTCACGCCGGCGCTACGTACCGCGCCGGAGTGAACGTGTTAATTCATATTATGTTATGTATACTTATTTATTAATTAATTATGTACACCCAATGTCTATATTGTTTTATAATATACAATAATATGTACCTACAAAAAACAAGTAATTTGTATAATTTATATAATCTTGGTAGATGAGTTGGTTACATCAAATATATTGGTAAATATTTTAGCAGGACTAACAATTTTAGATTTTTTAGATTTAGGGGGCATGTGACTAATAATAAATTATAGCAGCTATATGCGAACAGTATCCTACTGTCCTACCATTCACAGGCCCTGTTCATGACCTTAGTCATCTTCACTATTCTCCTCAACGGTGGTAGATAAGGTGGTTATGTCAAATATATTTATCAATATTTCGGCTGGTCTAACGATTTTAGACTTGTAGCGGCCATGTGACAAATAATAAGTTATGGCAGCTACATGACTCCTCTGCCTGCTTATATATGATTAATCTGCATTTGCTACAGAATATTGAACCTATTTGGACAGTGTTGTTACAACAGGCTTGATATTTGTGTACTTCTTCATCTGTAACAATTATCTTCGACTTGCCGCGGATTTTTTTAACACTTAGGTTACAGTTAGGACACTTATCCATTTCACTTTACCAACACTGAGTGCACTGCATACGTTCCGATACACTTCGTTACATACATTGGTTAACGCATATTTGGTTTCAGCTTATATAGCTTAAATGTAAAAGTAATTGGACTACGGTGGGAGTAGCGTGGATTGATGCATTGCGCCCTGATTGGCTAGAAGAGAATTTAGAACAAGGGTTGATATTGGGTATTTTCCGAGTTCCGGTTCTAGTTGGCAAGGAGCTAGGCTACGCGGAATGATAAAGCGACTTGACAAGACAGGTATTACGTTTATCTGATCGGTCATCTATTGAATTCGTCATTTTTCTCCTTTACAAACTCCCCTTTACTGCGAAAGACGGCTTATTCCGACCCTTTCGTTAATTAGACTTTTCGGGAAAGGTGCAGGTCTACAAGCTCATTAGCAGCCTAGATTCGCGGAAACTTATCGCCTCACCATTGTGACTGGTGGTGAGATTGACTCTAGATTAGCGAGGTACATAGATCGCGATGATACCGAGTGGTAAGAACCGATATATCGAAGTCCGTTTATTGTGCAACGGAACAAGGTTGTTTAGCTCATATTTCAATTATCCATGGAATATTTTTAATGTGAATGTGAAGAAAAAAATCCCAGCAATAGACACACGTGAGCAGTTACAAGGATGTATTAAGATACACTACTTGTGATTGTGCTAATGGCAGTAGGACAGTAGGAGGTTCGCATATAGCTGCTATAATTTATTATTAGTTACATGCCCGATAAATCTAAAACATCTAAAATTGTTAGACCTGCCGAAATATTTACCAATATATTTGATGTAACCAACTCATCTACCAAGATTATGTAAATTATATAAATTACTTGTTTTTGTGCACATTATTGTATATTATGTATATTATAAAACAATATAGACATTGTGCGTACATAATTAATAAATAAATAAATATACATAATATAATATGAATTAACACGTTCACGCCGGCTCACAGAGGAGTATTTTGCCTTCTTAGCCGGACAAAATTATATTTTTATTTTTTTGTTGTGTACTAGGGTTTCTGTTGGTTTGTGTATCTAAACTAGTTGTTTGAGTCAGTTCATAACATAAAAAATATTTATTTTTAATTTTTGTACAGAAAATAGTAACATTTATTACAGATAAAGTACAATAATAATTTTACACACATATGATCTGTTTTTATATCCTGCATTAATCAGATGATGACGAGTGCCAAGATTACTAAGGCGAGTCCGCCGCTTCGTCGACTTCCGATGCTTCGGAGTTCCAACCTTCAGAATAAGGATCGGCGGGCAACAGCATTTCTATTGTCTCTTTTAAGAAAGGCTGTGACTTTTTCTTTGGTTTTAGCTTGAGACACGACATCAGTGGATCAGAGGATAGCAATAGGCGCGATTAAGGACATCAATATTGCATTCTATCGATAAAACCGACATTTAGTACTGTCGCCATTAAAATGTCGGTATACTGAAAAATAGCAAAAAGTAGCACCTGATTTCTAAAACACTTTCTTAAAATTGATCTATTCTATATGGCAAAATAAACAAATCAACTCGGAAGCACCCGGAAGCATAACTAATAGTCCTATGTATACATAAACATTAGTAAAAATCGTTCAACAATAGTTCACGATTCAAACTGCTATTTTTTGCAATAAGCAACAAGAAATTAAAATAAACTTATGACAAAAGTATGTGTTCTTACCTGAATTAAGATAATCCGTATCCTCTTCCTATTTGAACGACTTATTTTCGACTGGCTCTGCATGAAAAGAACGCAACAGAGGGCGATGGGAAAGGTTACACTTTGTTTACCAACTACTTGGCTCATAGCACGTAGCTTAATATTCTGTCTGTAATAGTTTCGAGAAATGGGATTTTGTCCGGCTAGATAGGCAAAATACCCCTCTGTGCGGCGCTGACAATGAGTACCGCGCCGGCGCTACGTAACGCGTCGGCGTGAACGTGTTAAAGGTTTTTCAATTTTTTTACTATGTTCCACCAAATTAAACTATTTGGCAATTGTTTTACATAATAGCTGACTAATAGATGATTCCATATGATTTTTTTGGTTAGTGTATCACCAGCGATTGTTATAAATTTTCCATTGCAAAAAATATTTTTTTAAATTAACACCTTTAAACAGTGTTTTTATGCCGTCGAAAAAATATATGATATACTACTCACGAAGACCTACAATTTAGTTTTTGAACGACTTTGATATCTTTTATAGTTCCAGAGAAAAGAAATAGTTAATTGTTATTTACCCCCTATTTCCCTTGTACGTGAAGTTAGCGGTCTGAAATTTGTTGTGGAGGTATTTTGAATAAAAAGTAATAAATAAAAGGTTTAACAAAGTTAATTGGTGCCGGGGCATTTTTCATATTGAAATACGGCGAGACCCTTTTACCGTGCTGTTCAAGAATTTTTGTCATGCAGTGCAGTAAAAATTCTAGCATGTAAAATAATTATTCCAGTGTAACTGTTAATTTTTTTCTTTTCATCAAGAAAAATCCCGGAAAGTGCCGCTTGCACCACGATTACAGTGTCATGACACTGCTGTGCTTGCAAGCACAGTAATTTTTCTTGATTTTTTCTTTCCGTGTAATTGCCAAAGAAATGTTTTTATTTTATTAGTATCTATGTTATTCAAGTTCCTAAGAAGTACCTATTATTATGTAGAAAATGTATTTTTGTTACATTAAACGTGTAAAAACGTGTTATTAATCATTTGTGCTCAATGTATTAATGATCCCCACGGTAGTATTTCTATTTTAATTCTTCAGTAATACTTTTAGTGTTGTTTTCTATTGATAATAAGTGACTTATTACTACCAATCCAATAATGTCAAAAAGGTTCGAAAAATCTAAGAATTTATTTTTTTATACCCAAACATTGGAAAAATGTATCAACCGTCCTCGGGCTCCCCTAACCAATTTTACCCCGTACCCGTAGAAATCGTACCCCGAAATAAGCTTGTTACAAGGTTGGCCGGCAAGGTAGAACCTTGCGGCAAAGTTGCAAAACAAGGCTGATACAAGGCAAATCCGTTACGCGTTTCAATGTTGTGACAGTATGCTATGCAAGCTTGTTTCAAGGTAGACTATGGCGCTTGGGACAAGGTTGCGTTGTCGGTAATGAGTCGGTAATGAAGAACATTTGAGGTTAGAATTAAATTTTTATATTTTATTGATAATTAAAATTGGGTTACAATATATAGCGATAGCATTACAAATTTAGAAAAATAATGTATAATACTGAACCGAGTAAAATTTTATTATTCCTACATTACTATCACTAGGTTTACGGAAACCCGTCAATTTGACGGGTGACTTATTCAATTTCGATTGTTTAATAATATATGAGATTCATTTAACTTAACTTTCATTAGGTAATAATCAGGCCAAAAAACAACAAAAATCACTGCACGTCTGGCGTTTCGGTTCTTTTTCGAATGAATCCTTCATTGTGTCTCCGGAGAGGGTTCGGAGAGGAATCGAAGCGTCAGACGTGTTGTGATTTTTGTTGCTTTTGGCCTGATTTTTACCCAATAAAAGTTAAGTTAAATTAATCTGATATATTATTAGATAATCGAAATTGAATACCTATACCTTTCTTGTACAGCGAAATATAATGTACAGAAAAGTATTCCACCAATTTAGTCTAAACTCTCATAGATTCTTAAGATAATATTACTTCTGTTGCCTGTAGTTTAATATAAATTTAACTTAACTTTTATTAGGTAATAATGAGGCCAAAAAACAACAAAAATCACTGCATGTCTGACGTTTCGGTTCTTCTTCGAACGAATCTTTCATTGTGTCTCCGGAGAGGGTTCGAAGAGGAACCGAAACGTCAGACGTGTAGTGATTTTTGTTGGTTTTTGGCCTGATTATTACTTAATAAAAGTTAAGTTAAATATATATATTAAACTACAGGCAACAGAAGTAATATTATCTTAAGAATCTATGAGATTTTACACTCAATTAGGGAACCCTGTCAATTTGACGGATGACTTATTCAATTTCGATTATGTAGTAATCTATGAGGTTTCAGACTAAATTGGTTGATGACACTGGAGAAAAACATGCACATTCCTCTCAAATGGAACCAGATATCGCTGTCGAGGAATCTTCGGGAGATGTGGAGCCAAATCTTCAGTGCTGACTGGATTGCTCTGCATGGTCCTACGACGTAGTCTGTAGAGCACCGGATCTTATGCTCCTTCCTCTGATCTGAAATACGAATTCGATATAATACTCCTTATAAGATATTAATTTTTTTTTCGCTGCCTACTGTTAATCTCAGGGACGTTACTTACTCGATAGCTGAGCTGCCGCACTGACCAATGCCTGCGGTCCCCTTTCCATGTTACTTTGCCTCCGAGTCGATGGAATCTCTGGCCTTCCTGAACCTCGCGTCCCGCGAGTCGAAATGTTGGTTCTCCCTTGGTGCTCCGTCCTTCTCCACTCGAAATATTGGTTCTCCCTTGGTGCTCCGTCCTTCTCCAGTCGGCAGTATTGGTTCTCCCTTGGTGCTCCGTAATTTTCCACTTGAAACATTGGTTCTCCCTTGGTGCTCCGTAATTCTCCAGTCGGTAATATTGGTTCTCCATACTTCTCCTTAATACTCTATAACGACTCTTTTGCTTCTCTACCCGAGTCGAAATCCGACTTAGAAAATTTTCGACTGTCGCGTCCGATGGACTTAGAAAATTTTCGACTGGCACGCTCATTAGCTATAGAGGTACATTAATTACCTATATATTTGTGGTAGACAGTAATACAAAATAAACAGCCACAGATATACATGAACTAAAATTTCATATTTTTAATGAAAAAAAATGACAATGAATTACAATTTATTCTAATTCTTTATCATTAGTTGGCATTGATACATATGACTGGCAATTGATCGTAATATGAAAACATGGAGCTTGTATTAGATTTTGCGGTACCTAAGGTAAAAGCACCAGTGGCCGGACGGTTAAGACCAGTATCCGGACACCCATAAAAATATATGTAGCAGATTTGATTGAGTGTTCTTACTAGATGGAATTTGTCATGGGCGTTCCTAATTTATTGAAGATTCTTTCTCAGTAATTTTGATTCTTTTTACCACATTTAATAGTCAGTGTTATACATAAAAATGTCCGGATATTGGGACGTGTCCGGCCACTGGTGCTTTTTCCTTACTTGTGAAAGAGCTCTGTAAGCAGCAATGGAATACATTTAGGGACTTAGAAAAATTTCGGTCTCCTGCATAGGTATAGGTAGAATTGAACATTTATTTGTGAATAAATGGGCAAGAATTGTAATTTTTTCAATTATTAAATCAATAAATTATTTGATTTCGAGTTTCCAGAGTATGTTGAGCAAGTTATAAACTATACTGTTTATTAAAAAGCACAGATTATTATAGTAAATCAGGACTTGGTTGCAGGAGGTTGAATGGTGAGAACGTGTGTTGGAAGTTGTGAGACGAAAAATTGTAATAAGTGCGATCAACAGAGAGTGCAAGAGTAGTATAGGGTATAGATAGAAAGCTGAGAGAGAAAGAGTTAAAGGATAGATTATAAGGGTTTGTTTGGAAAGGGAAGGTAACGATAGGAAATTAGGAAAAGCGAGGAAAAGTCAAAAGTGAGGTTAAGTGAAGCGGTGAGGAGGAAGATAAGCAAGAGGGATAGAGCGTGGAAAGGGCAGAGTCGGTAATGTAGGTAAGCTTTAGACCTGTGGCGGAAAAGGAAGGTTCGGTGGTCTTTCAGTTCTCGGATTTCGACTGGGGTACGGGAGTACCTTCGAAAATTTAGTTCTCCAACGGAGGACTACGGGAGTACCTAAGAGAATTTAGTTTTGCTACTCCTCTGATGCTCCCAACGTGCAAATCGGGAAATAACTGCACGTACAGAGCAGCATTGGAGCACCAAAACTACCTGGATTGTAATGGGCCCAAAAGGTTCTCAGGTAGTGCTCGTCCTTCTCCAAGAGAGAACCAAGGGAGCACCAAAATTTCGACTCGGGGTACCTCCTCCGGGCAATTTTTCCATCCTGGCTGCATCGATAACGCTGGATCTGCAACTCTATGAAAGACAAGCATATGAGATAATAAAGAAACTTATTCATCTATCTGCCTCTTGCAAATAATTTCATGAAATTAGCTATTAATACTTACCCTTCTATGCAGGAAGCTGGATAATACTTATTTTCTGCTCGTAGGTCCTTATTCCAAAGATCTTGCCCCGAATGTTTTAACCCATTCCGTGTAAACGTTGGTCATTTGTGTCCACGCGATTTTTAACCATTTGCGTGATGCTGTACACACATTCGTTATGGTTAATTATATCGTTATTTAAATAATTCGATACTGTTTGCTGTTTTAGTATTTTTTTTCTAGAGGAATCCTTTTGACATTTTTTGGAACGTATTTAAGAAAGTAAGGCTGGACACGAATAACACACGTTTACACTCAACGTGCACTAAAAAAATGTTTACACTCAACGTGCACTAAAGAAACGTTTGCACGTTAATATTAAACACTGACGGCTTCTTAACCAAAAAAAACACGCGTGAACCGAACTGATCGCCACTGATGCTAACCTCAATGTAAGGACTCTGACAGCTGAGACGATGCGCACGCCACGCTACGGATTTTTATGATATCTATCCGCTAAGCGCAGGGCCGTGTCTAACGAGGGGCCATTTCGTGCCACGCACGAAGGCGTCCTAGCCATGGGGCGGCGAAACTAGAAAAGGGCGCTAAGCATGAAGACGTCTCAACATCTAGAGGCGGCCCTGATTCGCTAAGCTGCCGGCACAACCTTGTATTCGCCTTGTTTTCACCTTGTCGCGCGAACCTAGTATCTCTCTCTTATTGCAAGCTTGAAACAGGCTAACGGTTCAGGGCAGTGGTCAGTTTCGGCTATGCAAGGAACAGACAGGCTTGCAGCAACCCTGTTTTAATCTTGCAGCGTAACCTTGCAAAACGTACCTTGTAACAAGGTTCAACCTTGCACAACCTGGACAGATTTCTACCAGGGTTGCTTCAATTTATTTTTTAATTTTCTCTTTAACCAGATGGCAAAGTTGAACGAATGACTGCACATTTCAATTAATTTTTCAGAAATGATCCATGGCACGAAACATTCGTAAATCGGCTACAAGATGGTGCATCTTGAAAAGAAATTTTCCACGTAAATTTAACACGGATGATAACTAAGCCTACGCTCCGCAGTTAAACTATAGATATCCTCATCTAATCCGATTAAATATATCGTCCTTGGATCTGTGGTGAGATCGTGAGAATAAAAGATTGCCCATAACAACAACTGTAAAAACAAAAGACGAAGGGGCTGCGTCTTTCCTATGATAATTAAAAATGCAACGCGATAGCGTCTTAAACGGTCCTACCAATCCCAGGTAGAAATTTGTCCAGGTTGTGCAAGGTTGAACCTTGTTACTAGGTACGTTTTGCAAAGTTACGCTGCAAGGTTAAAATAGGGTTGCTGCAGGCCTGTCTGTTCCTTGCATAGCCGAAACTGACCACTGCCCTGTACCGTTAGCCTGTTTCAAGCTTGCAATGACAGAGAGATACCAGGTTCGCGCGACAAGGTGAAAACAAGGCGAATACAAGGTTGTGCCGGCAGCTTAGCGAATCAGGGCCGCCTCTAGATGTTGAGACGTCTTCATGCTTAGCGCCCTTTTCCAGTTTCGGCGCCCCATGGTTAGTGCGCCTTCGTGCGTGGCACGAAATGGCCCCTCGTTAGACACGGCCCTGGGCTTAGCGAATAGATATCATAAAAATCCGCGGCGTAGCGTGCGCATCGCCTCAGCTGTCAGAGCCCTTAGATTGAGGTTAGCATCAGTGGCGATCAGTTCGGTTTACGCGTGTTTTTTTTTGGTTAAGAAGCCGTCAGTGTTTAATGTTAACGTGCAAACGTTTCTTTAGTGCACGTTGAGTGTAAACGTTTTTTTAGTGCGCGTTGAGTGTAAACGTGGGTTATTTGTGTCCATCCTCACTTTCTTAAATGCGTTACAAAAAATTTCAAAAGGATTCCTCTAGAAAAAAACTCTAAAGCAGCAAAGAGTATCGAATTGTTTAGATAACCATATATTAACCATAACGAATTTGCGTACTGCATCACGCAAATGGTTCAAAATCGCATGGACACGAATGACCCACGTTTACACGGAATGGGTTAAAACATTCGGGGGCAAGATCTTTGGAATAAGAACCTACGAGCTGAAAATAAGTATTATCCAGCTTCCTGCATAGAAGGGTAAGTATTAATAGCTAATTTCATGAAATTATTTGCAAAAAGCAGATAAATGAATAAGTTTCTTTATTATCTCATATGCTTGTCTTTCATAGAGTTGCAGCCCCCGCGTTATCGATGCAGCCAGGATGGAAAAATTGGCCGGAGGAAGTACGCGAGGTTCAGGAAGGCCAGATATTCCATCGACTCGGAAGCGAAGTAACATGGAAAGGAGACCGCAGGCATTGGTCAGTGCGGCAGCTCAGCTATCGAGTAAGTAACGTCCCTGAGATTAATAGTAGGCAGTATTATATCGAATTCGTATTCCTTATAAGGAGTATTATATCGAATTCGTATTTCAGATCAGAGGAAGGGTTATGAGACCTGGTGCCCCTCAGGCTACGTCATAGAACCATGCAGAGCAATCCAGTCGTCACTGAAGATTTGACTCCAGATCTCCCGAAGACTCTTCGGTAATTTTGGCGGATAACTCTCAATATCTATAAAATTTTAGTCCACGCTAGTATACCTTTCTTTTACAGCGAAATGTAATGTACAGAAAAGTATTCCATCAATTTAGTCTAAAATCTCATAGATTCTTAAGATAATATTATTTCTGTTGCCTGTAGTTTAATATATATATTTAACTTAACTTTTATTAAGTAATAATCAGACCAAAAAACAACAAAAATCACTACACGTCTGACGTTTCGGTTCCTCTTCGAACCCTCTCCGGAGACACAATGAAGGATTCGTTCGAAGAAGAACCGAAACGTCAGACACGCAGTGGTATTTGTTGTTTTTTGGCCTGATTACTATCTAATAAAAGTTAAGTTAAATTAATATTAAACTACAGGCGACAGTAGTAATATTATCTTAAGAATCTATGAGATTTTAGACTTAATTGGTAGAATTCTTTTCCTTACATTATATTTCGCTGTACAAGAGAGGTATAGGTATTCCATTTTGATTGTTTAATAATATATGAGGTTAATTTAACTTAACTTTTATTAGGTAATAATCAGGCCAAAAAAGCAACAAAAATCACAACACGTCTGACGCTTCGATTCCTGAAAAAGCCGCGACATGCCTATCGCCTTGAGAATTACTCTCGGCCAGGGGCAGAAGGCCGTGTCTCTCCTCTCTTCTCTCTTCTCTTCTTCTCCCTGTATTCTGTACCCACAAAAACAGATTCTCTGTAAAAAAAGGCGGCATGTTCATTCAGTGCCAACAAAAATTGATACGTAAAATACTCTCCAAAAAAGATTTGAAATCAATTAAGATCGCCATGTTCAAGATTTATGTATTAAAAGTAAAAGGCATCATTTGAAAGGAAAATTATTGTAAATCAAGTTACTAAAAAATTCGACTAAAAAAATTTATAAAAAAATTTTAATAAAAAAGAACTTGCCGCGTTTAAGTTTTCATATTTTGTCCACTATGCCGAATAATTGGCAGTGCTTGGACGGTGCTAGAGTGATTCATAAATTACACTGCCGAAGTCAAATTCAGAGAATTTCAGAAGGCCCCCGCCTAATCGGTTTCCCGTGCGACATTCGGTATACTGGTGGTATCATATTATAAGTGTATGAATTTATTTAAAATCATAAGTGCATAAACATCGAGTATAATTCTGTCTGAATTTTTTATTTTGAAGAAAAAACGCGGCAAGTTCTTTTTTATTAAAATTTTTTTATAAATTTTTTAGTCGAATTTTTTAGTAACTTGATTTACAATAATTTTCCTTTCAAATGATGCCTTTTACTTTTAATACATAAATCTTGAACATGGCGATCTTAATTGATTTCAAATCTTTTTTGGAGAGTATTTTACGTATCAATTTTTGTTGGCACTGAATGAACATGCCGCCTTTTTTTACAGAGAATCTGTTTTTGTGGGGGGATTTCACTACTTTTTGGAATTTATTCATGAGGAAGATACGTACATGTAGAAGAGTAGCTGTTTATTACCACAAAATTGAAGTCTCACATTTTATACCGATACGAGCCAATTAATTATAACCACGTTACTTTTGATTTATTCTCGTGATATTTTGAAAGGTACTTATCGAGTCACTCCGATTGGTTATGACAAAAAGTGGTGGTAGGGTAAATCTGTCGCGGCGACGGTATTTTTCGTCGCTCGAAAGTTGAGTAGTGCTAGGGCCCCTTCGGCCCCTTTCTCGAACCGCTCGCAAAGTTGCGTATACGCATCTTAGCGAATAGACCAATCAGGATTAAGTATTCCGTTGTGGTGGGGTTACGGATTGGTCTATTCGCTAAGAAACGTATACGTTTCTCTTGCGAGTGACTCAAGAAAGGGAACCCAGAACCGCGTCACCCGCCACTTTCTCGTCTGCTAGGTGCTTACGCCCTAGGGAACTTCTCTCGCGACGATTGGCGTCTGCCAACGATAGATAGAGCCAATCGTTCGGCGTCCTTGCGTCTCCGACCAATAGCATAGGTACATCCTAGAGTCTATAAATCACTACGTGCCATATCGTCCTGTCCACAATATACCTATATTATCGACTATCGTATCATTTATAGTTATGTATTATGTCAGTAATTAATTAATCTTCCATACCAACCATGATATTAATAGCGATATTTATGGAAATCCTTTCACGAACGAATTGTTCTGAAGATTAAATAATATTCCATACCAACAGTGATATTAATAGCGGTATTTATGGAAATCCTTTCACGAACGAATTGTTCTGGGGAAAATATAAACACACACAAACAAATGTAACAAATAAAAAATTTTATTTATAAAATGCTTAGATTATTTTTTGAAATACTTCTCTCGCTGATACCGTGGATATCCTATCTCCGATATGGATGTGTCTACCGTGCGTTTACCTACCTATATGTCGATAGAATTAACAACAGGTATATTTTATATATTACACGCTATTCTTTAGTTCAGTCCATCGTATGCTACACGCTATCTATCTATATTTATATATTTTACGTATCAATTTTTGTTGGCACTGAATGAACATGCCGCCTTTTTTTACAGAGGATCTGTTTTTGTGGGGGATTTCACTACTGTTTGGAATTTATTCATCGGGAGAATATGTACACCCGGGGATACGGTATCTGTCGCTGGTGACTTTTTTTAAACGTTATTTTTAAACGTACTAACCAATGAATAATTAATTCTCATGCGCTCATTAGCTACGGTGACATCTACTCTCGTGAATGAAAGTATGAGGATTATTAATTATTGGTTAGTACGTTTAAAAATAACGTTTAAAAACAGTCACCAGCGACAGATGCCGTGTCCCCGGGTGTACATGTAGGGGAATAGTTTTTTATTATTAAGTATTACTGCAGAACGAGTAGGTTAGAAGATTTTCATAAAGACTCACGATTTTCTGGCATATCATCTCGTACAGGTGCAACCGAAGAGGATCTAACTCGTGTCCTGTCCGTAAAAAGATGACTCGATGGACATCGGAGAATGTCAGTCTTGTCAGCGAGCGCCTTCATCCACAGTACCCATAGTACTTTCATTGCAATATGGGCTTTTCGTTCCAACTATTCCTGCTTTAAGGAGGTTCGACTATCAGACGAAAACCAACGTACAGCCCTAATTTTTTTATATGATATACACGAATACTTTACACAACTAATACGAAAATTTGAGCAATATAGACCGTCTATAGTTTCTTCGTTATTTGACCACTAACCACCACCACTGACTAAGTTGACCACTTTTAACATATCACCTTATGGCAGACGATTGTACTAAGGTAGATTATCACTGACTTTAACACACATTCCGCCAACTTTAGACTTTGAAAGACTAGTAATTTGACAGATGAAATATTAAGGATTATGTAAAAAATAAGTAAATTGGGTTTTACCGTATAGTTGCAACGTAATATTGTCATGAAATTCGTTTTGACTTCGCAAACCATTAGCATGCCATATTAACGGTGAGAGACTTGGCAACACGGCAGCGAAACAGCTGTAAAGCTCGTCCACTTGCCGTTCCAAAAACCAGTCAGAATAGTTCATTCGTCGAGCTGGATCTAGCTAATTGTACGCTGAAACATGCCCAAGTCGTATTCAGCGTAAATAAAAAATAAAATTTAGTATATAAATCGAAACTTGTAGTAGGAAGGCAGAGGGCAAGCACCGATGAGAAAAAAAATAGAAATAAAGTATTATAGTTACCCCGATATTGTAGTTACTCCGATGATTTGTTCTTCTCCCACGACTTAGATTCTCCAATATGTAGAAATATACCGTCTTCCCATACTGACAGTATACATGCATTTTACCTTTAATATGCCGGAATTAAAAATCTCTAGAACTCTGCGGTACAATGCCACGGTAGGAATATCAAATTCTACCGACATGACATGCTTCGACAAGGTCTGTATCAACTTTAGCATTATATTGGGGGCACTGCACTAATCCTGTGGCACATTTTTCTATCTGGGAAAGCCGTGGTAGAAAAGTAGGAGATACGATAGAATTGGATTACAATAATGAAGTAATTATTTTATTATCTT
Organism: Xiphydria camelus; assembly: GCA_963678675.1. Classification (NCBI taxonomy): domain Eukaryota; kingdom Metazoa; phylum Arthropoda; class Insecta; order Hymenoptera; family Xiphydriidae; genus Xiphydria; species Xiphydria camelus. Next base: position 22,861,252 of record OY783191.1, read on the forward strand.
TTCTTTATCGATATATTTTCCCTTTCGTATTATTAAAAGTTCCAATTATATATTATCGGAACGCTGTACAGCTGTACTACCATAATAATATGCTTTCCCAGATAGAAAAATGTGCCACAGGATTAGTGCAGTGCCCTTAATATACCGCTAAAGTTGATACAGACCTTGTCGAAGCATGTCATGTCGGTAGAACCTGATATTCATACCGTGGCATTGTACCGCAGAGTTCTAGAGATTTTTAATTCCGGCATATTGGAGGTAAAATGACTGTATACTGTCAGTACGGGAAGACGGTATATTATCGGAACGCTGTACAGCTGTACTACCATAATAATATGCTTTCCTAGATAGAAAAATGTGCCAAAGGATTAGTGCAGTGCCCTTAATATACCGCTAAAGTTGATACAGACCTTGTCGAAGCATGTCATGTCGGTAGAACCTGATATTCACACCGTGGCATTGTACCGCAATTCTAGAGAATTCTTTTCTACCTAGGTTGATTTTTGACTGCGAAGAAAAATCAAATTTCCACCAATCCGTCCCGTTCTCGTATGGCGCTGAAAACAAAAAATAGAATAACCACAAAGATATTTGTTCTGTATAATAAGGGATGAAAATGAGGTTAAGACAGTCAGTTAGGAAGTTACTTATCTGATGCCACTTCTTCCGAGATATAGATGTCTCCTTCCCTGTTCTTCATGCACCAGCAACCAAAGAAAAATGACACTGCTTCCGTGCACTGTTTTGATTATTAAAAAAAAATCTAAACGATTTGATAATAGCTAGCTGTCAGAGCGTCTGTCACATTCACCACTGTTGAGATTCACTACTCCGATTACACTGAATTTGTACTTTTTATTAACAAGCGCGTCCGAGGATCGAAAAAATGCGAGGGATATCGTTTCGCGAATGGAAATATTTTTAAATTTTGAAAAACAACTAAACATTCAAGGAATATAGTCTCTCACACACTCTCACATACATTTTTGATGGCGTATGCGTGTGGCCGCATCTGTGTACACATTTCCGACCATGGCCGAATACCGCCGAAGACAGGCGGAATTTTTGTGACATTTTTACATATATATATCGCCCGAGAAATCGGATTCTCGACTTTAATGGGGCGAGGGGCGTGGCTTCGCGTTGCTAAGGAAAAATCTCTGTTAATATGTAACTTACAACATTTACTCTGGTCTCTATCGATAGAGAATAGTCGATTTATATGGCGTAACTAAGCATAGTTTTGGTTATAACCGTATATTTATTGAGAAAATTCGATGTTAAAATTGAGGGGTGAAGGGGGCAGACATTTTTCCTGTAAAGATACACGGGTGCTCGCGGCGACAGCGCTGGCGGCGTCGTTCTGACGACTTGAATGAACATGCCGCGAGACACTACCGTGTCTCTTGATGCCTTACCACATCCGACCCTTCCCAACGGGGTTTCCATATACGACTACATAGACGACTTATGGTCACGATCGCTGAACACCTCTCTCCGATTCACCCTCTTTACTCTAGCCTGCGCTCGAGTGCCTTGGCCTGAACTATGAACTATAGTTCGTATAGTTCGTATACACACCCACCTATGTATATCATGAAAGCCGAGAGACCTGTCTGCTTTTTGTTAGAGTTTCTATTTAATGTCTCGGGTCACAGTCGAAGCACGGCGCCTCGTCATCCGGGTTTTACTAAAGTGGGGTTTTCCTGTCGAATTCGTACATTCGTGGAAAAAAGCTTCAGGTTGTTAGAACCCTGCAAGATTAGTATAAAGAAGTATTCGTTATTAAGGACGTTCAACGGCTCTAATCGTAACCAAAAGTTTAGTCGCTTGTTCTATACTCTTTCCCTACCGTATGTCCCACTCTGTACGGGCCAGTTTGAAGTTACCTTCGGGGAGACTTGGTCGGTACTTGAGTCATTTAATACCGGTAGAAGTCGAGTCGGTAGCTAGAGTTGGTGTCAATTCGGGTGATCGAAGCGTCTAACTTCGAAATTATGAATTTGTGAATAATGGAAATTACTCACCATTATTCACAAATTCATAATTTCGAGGTTAGACGCTTCGATCTCCCGAATTGACACCAACTCTAACTACCGACTCGACTTCTACCGGTATTAAATGTTTCGATTACCGACCAAGCCTCCCTGAAGGTAACTTTCAAACTGGCCTGTACAGAGTGGGACATACGGTATAGCGCGCTCCTCTTCATACTTAAAAACTCTTAAGGTAGACTGTACATACTAACCCCCATAAAAACAGATTCTCTGTAAAAAAAGGCGGCATGTTCATTCAGTGCCAACAAAAATTGATACGTAAAATACTCTCCAAAAAAGATTTGAAATCACTTAAGATCGCCATGTTCAAGATTTATATATAAAAAGTAAAAGGCATCATTTGAAAGGAAAATTATTGTAAATCAAGTTACTACAAAATTCGACTAAAAAAATTTTAATAAAAAAGGACTTGCCGCGTTTAACTTTTCATATTTTGTCCACTATACCGAATAATTGGCAGTGCTTGGACGGTGTGCTAGAGTGATTTATAAATTGCACTGCCGAAGTCAAATTCAGAGAAATTCAGAAGGCCCCCCCGCCTGATCGATTTCCCGTGCGACATTCGGTATACTGGTGGTATCATATAAGTGTATGAATTTATTTAAAATCATAAGTGCATAAACATCGAGTATAATTCTGTCTGTATTTTTTATTTTGAAGGAAAAAACGCGTCGTTCTTTTATTAAAATTTTTTTATAAATTTTTTTAGTCGAATTTTGTAGTAACTTGATTTACAATAATTTTCCTTTCAAATGATGCCTTTTACTTTTTATATATAAATCTTGAACATGGCGATCTTAATTGATTTCAAATCTTTTTTGGAGAGTATTTTACGTATCAATTTTTGTTGGCACTGAATGAACATGCCGCCTTTTTTTTTATAGAGAATCTGTTTTTGTGGGGGAATTTCACTACTTTTTGAAATTTATTCATGAGGAGAATACGTACATGTAGAAGAATAGCTTTTTATTACCACAAAATTAAAGTCTCACACTTTATACCGATACGAGCTAATTACTTATAACCACGTTACTTTTGATTTATTCTCGTGATATTTTGAAAGGGATTTATAGACTAGAGAGCCCTTATATTTTTCACATTGCCTTAGCATTTTGGAGAAATAAAACATATACCGCTTTCGAATTTACAGGCCATCGTATTTTTCTTACATTTTGGTCGTCTACAGAAATCCATGAAGACGTTTTACCTTCAACTCTCTCTAAGTATACTCTTCCAATGACCATGACGAATTGTTTCATCACATGTAAAGATACCACTTATGACAGTATATATGTATGTTGTTACATATATTAACTCGAGACGTTGGAATAGTTTTAAGAAATACTTTTGCATGCACCGCTGAAATTTCGCCCTTACTCGTAAATAAATTTAATCTAATTATTACCACATCATTTACAGCTTCGATGCTGATCTGATGCTTCTGATGCCAATGCGAAAAAAATCATCTATTTACTGTTGCAGACCAAGTATTCCGTTGTGGTGGGGGTCCTGATTGGTCTACTCGCAAAGATGCGTATACGTTTCTTAGCGAGTAGACCAATCAGGACCCCCGCCGCAACGGAATACTTGAACCTGATTGGTCTCTTCGAAGAGTTGCGTGCACGCAAAGATACGAGTGACTCGAGAAAGGCCCCCCTGTTCTCCCGGTAGCTATCAATTCGGGAGATCGAAGCACCTAACCTCGAAATCAAGTGTACAAGTGATAAGAAATAATTATTCGGGTTTCTTCGGTGAGTTTCCCGAAGTGTTTAAAGTAGTTACTCCATTATTGTAATCCAATTCCATTGAATCCCTTATTTTTCTGCCACGACTTTGATTGTTGATAGTGGATGGATCAGCTAATAAATTTGATTTTTATTCACTACCAACTATCAAACTCGTGGCATAAAAATAAGGGATACACACAATGGAATTGGATTACAATAATGGAGTAACTACTTTATTATTATTTTTTCTTTATTTATATATTTCCTCTTTCGTATTATACTATCCCACAAGTTCGAATTTATATACCGACCTGTCAAACGTGAAGTGTACATATACCTCACTTTTATTTCATCTCTTCTTCGCCTCTGGTATAATCATTTACACCCCACAAAGCACGTTTTTGCAAGTAACTTTTCTGTAACATTCCTGCGATATTTTGCAATATTCGTGAATACTACTGTAGAAGTGCGTGCGGTTCCGGGTATTTAGGCGAGCGTATCGGGTGATTGCGTAGTGCATGGCAGGGCGTCTGCGATTCCGGGTATTTAGGCGAAGGTATCGGGTGATTGCGTAGTGCGTGGCAGGGCGTAAGGATGTGGAATGAAACAAAGGCGTGATTGAGAATTGGTAAGAGTGAACGAGAGGCATTGTATGGTTTAGAGGGAGTCAGATGAGCGAAGCAGGAAACGAGCAGGCAGTCTTAAACGGAGAACGGTCGAGTATAGTTCGAAGTGTCGCAAAATCGGAATGATCCTACAAAATTGGGGGCTCGTCCGGGATCCCGCCGGTTTTGCGAATTATTAACGGTGGTGATCATCAAGCGTGGGGCGCGGTAGGCAGACGGCCACACGGGGAAAAATCGTGCACTACGCGACGTGATTGCAGTGACAGTTGTTAAATGTTAGACGGACATTTGACAATTAAAGGCGAACGAATTCACGTTTATTTTACTACGTGACGTGATTGCAGTGATAAATTGTTAAATATTAGACGGATATTTGACAATCAAAGGCGAACGAATTCATTTTTATTTTGTTTAAAAATGAGTGACCACGGTGAAAGCGCACTCCATGACGTGGAGTCATTGACGGTGGATGAGTTAAAGCAGAAATTAAAAGAACTGGGTATCACTACCAAGGGTACCAAGGCGGATTTAGCTCGAAGATTACACGAAGCACTGCAAGCATTAGCGTTGCAGAATCCGGATCCAAAGGAAAAATCGGCAAGTGTCAGTCACGGTGGACTTCAAGGCGACAAGCAGACAAAAGAAGATAATTCCAAAGGTGATGGTGAAAACGAAGACGAACGCGGTTTAGCAACCCTGTCAGTGGCTGCTCTGAAAATTCAGTTACGTGCTTTAAAATTGCCAGCCACGGGTAAAAAAGCGGAACTGGTAAAACGATTGCAAGAGGCGTTGCAAGCTGCGGAAGAAGACGGTGATATTGAAGAAGAAGAAGAAGATAACAATGAAGAAGACGATGATAGTGAAGAAGAAGAAGTTCAAGAACAAAGTGATGGTGATCCGGGTGAAGGTGCAAATTTACGCGTCCTGGAACAGTTGGCTCGACAATTGCGTGGTAAACCTAAGTTGAATTTCAAAGACGTTACTGATACCATTGAGACATTTAGTGGTGATAAAGGTGAAAATATTCGCCAGTGGATCTTAAGTTTTGAAGAAACAGCGGAAATGGCGAACTGGACTGACGTGGAAAAAGTGGTAAATGCCAAAAGGAAGCTCCAAGGTTCAGCAAAATTATTTGCTCGCTTCGAATGTCGTGCCAAGACCTGGGTGAAGCTTAAAAAAACGTTAATTGGTGAATTCGCGAAGACTACGAATAGCAAACAGGTCCACAAGCAGTTAAGTTCGACTAAGAAAAAGTCCGACGAGACGTATCAAGCCTATGTATATCGTATGCTGGAGATAGCCAGCCATGCCGATATTGAAGTTGAAGCTCAGATACAATATATCATTGACGGTATTCCTGATGAAGAGCATTATAAAACGATTCTCTACGCGGCTACTACGATTAAAGAATTGCGAAAAAAATTGCAACAGTATGAGATACAGAAAGCAAACGACAAAAGAGCATCACAGGCAAAGCAACAAAGCAGTGATAAAAATAAGAAACCTACTGAAACACCAGATGCAATGAAAGAAAAAGTGAAACGATGTTTTAATTGCGGAAGTAAAAGTCATGTGTCAAACAATTGCCCTGATAAGGATAAGGGACCAAAATGTTTTAACTGTGATCAATATGGACACGTAGCTCCAAAGTGTACACAGCCAAAAAAGGTTGAAAGAAGCGGTACCACGAAAAATAATTCTACTAGTGCCAAGGTGAGAGTCGATGCAGTAAAATCAAGACAATCAACGGATAAAAAGACGTATAAAAAAGTTGAAATTATGGGAACAGAAGTGACAGCCGTAATTGATCCAGCCAGTGATATTCATTTAATTCGTGCCAGCCTCTATTTGCAATTGGGAGCTCCACCGTTGGAGCCAAAAGTAGTGTCGTTCAACGGTGTTGGTATACCTGTTTCGCAGTATACCATGGGACGTTTCATAACTGAGCTGACGATTGACGGAATGACATTCAATTTCGCATTTGATGTCGTTCCAGATCATTATCTTGGACATAATTTACTGATTGGTGGCGAATTGTCCGAATTTGCAGAAGTTACGTTGAGAAATAAACAAGCAACGGTGAGCCAGTTGAAAGCTGAAGAAACTACAGTACAAACCAATGATCCGGGGTGGAAAGAGGTATTGAACATCAATGTTCTTGATGAACCGGACGATGAATACGAAGTGTCATTAAATCACCTGGTGGATTCAGAATTAAAGGACAAAGTGCGCGAGTTGATTGAAAACTATGAACTGATAAAGACGAAAAACAGTGGTGTAAAATTACAGATAATGCTGACCGATAACATCCCAGTGCATCAACAACCCCGTCGCTTGTCAGTGAGTCAAAGAGAAATAGTCAACCAGATCATCGCCGATTGGGTGAAAAGAGGAATAGTGCGGCCAAGTACGTCGGATTACGCAAGTCCAATCGTATTAGTGGAAAAGAAGAATGGTGAATTTCGATTGTGTATTGACTATCGTATGTTAAACAAAAAAGTGATCAGGGATAGGAATCCGCTTCCCCTGATTGAAGATCAGCTTGATAAACTGCAAGATGCTGAAGTGTTTAGTACACTGGATCTTAAGGATGGATTTCTCCAGGTACCCGTAGAAGAAGGAAGTATTAAATATACAGCTTTCGTTGTACCCGACGGACATTGGGAGTTTTGCAGAATGCCGTTTGGTTTCGCCAACTCACCAGCGGTATTCCAGAGACACGTAAGAGTAGTCTTTAAAGAGCTAATCGAGAAAGGTATCGTGCATAATTATCTAGATGATTTAATTATTGCATCCAAGACAATAGAGGAGAATGTACAAAAATTAGCTACGGTGTTGAAAACAGCGAGCGAATACGGTCTGGTAATTAACTGGAAGAAGTGCCAATTTTTAGTCACCCAAGTTGAATACTTGGGGTATCTCATCAAAGCTGGACGTTATTACCCATCAGAAAAGAAGACAGAAGCAGTGGCTAAATTTCCAAAACCAAAAACCGTTAAACAAATTCAGAGTTTCTTGGGCCTCACTGGATATTTTCGTAAATTTATATTCCAGTTTGCTATTCGTGCACGTCCGTTATCAAATTTGTTAAGAAATAACGTCAAATTTGAGTTTGGTCCTGATCAAGAAGCTGCGTTTGAAGATTTAAAAGGTGCATTGATAGATAGACCAGTACTGCGACTGTACCGTGTTGGTGCAGAGACGGAGCTCCACACTGATGCATGTATGGGTGGTCTCGGAGCGATTTTACTACAGAGAAACCCAGATGACAACTTATTTCATCCAATCTACTACGCCAGCTGGAAGACCAGTCTAGCTGAAGAGAAATATACAAGTTTCGAATTAGAAACGTTAGCTGTGGTCAAAGCATTAAAGAAGTTTAGAATTTATTTACTAGGAATCCCCTTCAAGATTATAACTGATTGTCGTGCCTTTGCCATGACCATGAAGAAGAAGGACACCTGTCTACGAGTGTCACATTGGGTGTTACTGCTAGAACAGTTCCAGTACACTATTGAGCACCGACCAGGAACGGCAATGAAACACGTCGACGCACTGAGTCGCAACCCTGTGACAGTGTTATGCATTGACCAAAACCAGGACACATTGATTGTTAAAATTCAGAGAGCTCAACAAGAGGATTCAGAACTTCTAAAATTGATCGGAAATATTAAACAACAAAACAGTCAAGACTTCAAGTTGAAAGGGCAAAAAGTTCTTTATCGAGAAAGCAACGGCATTGAACAGCTGGTAGTCCCCAGGAGCATGCAGCGTGAGGTCATTCACCAGGCTCATGACCGAGGACACTTCGGGTGGAAGAAGACAGAATATTCATTGATGCAAGAATTTTGGTTCCCCAAAATGCGTGAAAAAATCCAAAAATATATTGAAAATTGTATACAGTGTTTGTTGGCAGAAAAGAAAAAGGGAAAAGCTGAAGGCTGGCTCAATCCAATTGGAAAAGGTGACAAGCCATTGGACACCTATCACGTGGACCACTTGGGCCCCATGCCGTCTACAAAGAAAAGTTACAACCACCTATACGTCGTCGTGGATGCCTTCACGAAATTTGTGTGGATTTATCCAACGAAGTCAACGACTGCTGAGGAAGTTATTACACGTATGAAGAGACAAGCAGTTACATTTGGTAACCCACAACGAATTATCTCAGATAGAGGAACTGCTTTTACATCCAACGCGTTCAAGGAGTACTGCAGTGAGGAGAAAATCGAGCATGTATTAATTACAACTGGAGTTCCAAGGGGAAATGGACAAGTGGAACGTATAAATCGTGTCATTATACCCATTCTGACAAAATTATCCATTGAAAAACCAATGGAATGGTATAAACAGGTTGATACAGTACAAAAAGTGGTTAATTCAACATTCAATCAAAGCATCGGTAAAACGCCCTTCGAATTACTGATGGGAGTGAAAATGAAACTTAAAGATGACCCAACACTACGGGAAATAGTAGACAAAGAAATCGTTGAAATCTTCGAAGAACAACGAAGTACTCTCCGAGATGAAGCACGTGCAAATTTACTAAAAGTACAAGAAGAAAATCGCAAGACATTTAACAAAAAGCGCAAGAGTCCAAAACAGTATAAAGCCGATGATCTTGTGGCAATTCAACGAACACAGATGGCACCTGGGCTGAAACTATACCGCAAATTCCTAGGCCCTTACCGAGTTGTCACAGTACTAAGGAATAATCGCTACCTGGTAGAGAAAATCGGTACACACGAAGGTCCAGCTAAAACAAGTACGTCAGTAGACCACATGAAACCCTGGTCAAATAACATTGACAAGCTGTTCGGCTGGGAAGATGATGTAGAACCAGAGGATGACGACTACGCAGACTATATGGAGGAAGCAGGCAGTATCGAGGACGATACTGAAGAACAGGATGGCCGAGTGTAGAAGTGCGTGCGGTTCCGGGTATTTAGGCGAGCGTATCGGGTGATTGCGTAGTGCGTGGCAGGGCGTCTGCGATTCCGGGTATTTAGGCGAAGGTATCGGGTGATTGCGTAGTGCGTGGCAGGGCGTAAGGATGTGGAATGAAACAAAGGCGTGATTGAGAATTGGTAAGAGTGAACGAGAGGCATTGTATGGTTTAGAGGGAGTCAGATGAGCGAAGCAGGAAACGAGCAGGCAGTCTTAAACGGAGAACGGTCGAGTATAGTTCGAAGTGTCGCAAAATCGGAATGATCCTACACTACCGTATGTTAGAAATATATATTTCTCGATAAATTCGCGAATGTTGCAAAATATCATAGAAACATTTCGGAATCATTACATCGAAAGATCTCCTCGTTAAGGTACAGCTCGATAAGATTGTACTTATCAGGGCTGAATTATATGGGGTTTTTATAATTATTTTAGGAAGTCTCAGAAGAATACAGGTGCAGCATAATATAGATCTGTGCTAGAAAGAATAAGGAATAACCTTCGACGAGCATTCGGGCTGTGGCAACAGATGTTAGAATCAGCAAGACCATGGTAGGGAGGATATTGAAGGATGGACGCACGTCCATGCACTCGAGGCAGTAGATCTAACCCGCCGAATGAACTAATGCAGCTGGTTCTTGGAAGAACAAGTAGACGATCCCTCGTTCGAAAGAAACCCCTTCGGGTTCGCACACGATTTGGAGTCCTTCTAGGTGAAATTGAATAGCAGCACGTTTATTTCTGTAACAAATTATAAATAACAAAATTATATCCAGCACATTTCACTATTTAAAATATAGTACGAAGGAGGAGATAATATATCAATAGAGAAAAAATAATGTTAAAGTAATTACTTGATTATTGTGATCCAATTTAATTGCATCTGCTATTCTTCTGCCACGGCTTTGATGGAGAAGAAACATGAAATTTATTTGTTAATCCATCGATTCGCCCCATGCTCGCATGACGTTGGAAACAAAAAATAGAATTACCACAAAGATATTTGTCCTTCCATCGAAAGTGAGGTTAAAGCTATCAGATGGCAATTAAACTTATCTGATGGCAATTCTTCTGAGATACTGCCATCTCCTTTTCTACTCTTCATGCACAGGCAACCAGAGAAACATAGCACTGCATCCATTCACTATCTCGATATTCGAAAAAAAACAAACGATTATTAACCCTCTGACGGCAAAGCTCGATTCCCCACCACTGCGCGGGGCAGAGTCAAGCGTGAGACGTTAGTGTAGTGGGGAGAGAGTGACAGGGCCGTCGCAACCCGTATGGTCGCTGGGCATCGACGAAACTTTAAAAGTTACCTGCGGTGTGATTTTAATAAGCCATTTTTTTTAATAGTGACAATGAAGTAGTCTTCGACTAAGTAAATCATTAACTATGTTGACATACACTATCGATTCGTCGTTTCAATCAGTTTGAAACGACGGATCGAGGCAACGAATCGTACCGTGTATGGGGGGCCCCTATTTCATTGCCGTGCCGTCGCGCGAAATCCCGTGAGTGCGAGTGAGCACGGTATATGAGTGAGCAGGCCCCTAACTACGAGCCTGGCTGAATGAGAGTGGGGGGCCATTTCCGTGACGTCAGTCACTAACACATAAAGCGACCGCGCGCGATTGGCTGTTCCCTTTCTCCAGCTCACGCGACAGGGATTGCTAAGAGTTTAGCGTCAGAGGGTTAAACTATACGGAGCGTCTGTCACATTCACCACTATTGAGATTCATAACTCCGATTACATTGAATTTTTACTTTTTATTAACAAGCGCGTCCGAGGATCGAAATAAACGCGAGGGAAATCGTTTCGCGAAAATGGAAATATTTTATTAGCTTTGAAAACCGTAGCCAAACATTCAAGGAATATATTCTCTCACACACTCTCACATACATTTGATGGCGTATGCGTGTGGCCGCATCTGTGTAGACATTTCCGATCATGGCCGACTATCGTCGAAGATAGGCGGAATTTTTCGGACACATTTAGAGATATATATATTGCCCGAGAAATCGGATTCTCGACTTTTAGCCGCGAGGGGCGTGGCTTCGCGTTGCTAAGGAAGGATCTCTGTTAATATTTAACTTATAACATTTATTCTGGTCTCTATCAATAGAGAATAGTCGATTTATATGGCGTAACTAAGCATAGTTTTGGTTATAACCATATATTTATTGAGAAAATTCGATGTCAAAATTGAGAGGTGAAGGGGGCAGACATTTTTCCTGTAAAGATACACGGGTGCCCGTGGCGACAGCACTGTCGGCGTCGTTCTGACGAACTACTTGAATGAACATGCCGCGAGACACTGCCGTGTTTCTTGACATAGGGTGGTAGCCTGTGTTCTACATGTATACACTCATACTAGCGCACGTTGAAAGAAGCGAAATCGCTGCTCTCCTTTCCATAGAGCGATGCGTTAAAAATACTGTCAAGTTAAGTACTTTGAATTACAATTACGCAAAAACGGTATGGCTGGGTATCCCCATCTTGTAATATATCATTCCTAACATCATCATACGTCATATATTAGTTTTTTAGCAAAATATATAGAAAATTTCTGCTGCTATAAATGAAAACGGCTCTCTAGCTTATGTTTTGCCTATACGTTGCATGTTAAAATCCCAACTTTTTTTTTTGAAAGTGAATATCTCCACTTTGGTATGGGCACGGTTCTAATAATTTCATGAATGTATAGATAGAGCTATTAATAACATATGGTCTAAATTTCGAGCAAATGTATAGAAAATTGATTAGCCGATGAACCTCCTTAAATAACGCTGGAAACATAAGATACATATATGCATGTAAGGGGTGAGGTGGGGTAAGAGCGTACAAAAAATAGACGGGCCAACTGCCTCATATCAATTTTTATTCAAGTTTCTTAGCGAATGGTGCTGCCATCTTTAATTTGTAATTTTTGGTAAGAACGTATGTTAATTAAGCTGCTTTTTCTAATCTAAGAGGTATTTCTGCAGATGCTAACCTAAATTATTGTTTTTGTTGATATGTTGATATAATGTACTTGCCCCGTCTATTTTTTGGTACGCTCTTACCCCACCTTACCTTATAAAAAAAAGCGGTTTAATGGTGTTTCTAATAAATTTGGTAACGTTTTGAGGAAATAATATTGAAAGAAAGTACAATAATTAGGTTTTAACATTAAAAAAAGATATATTTTTAAATTTAATTTGTAATCCGTATACACATTCAAGAACACACGAAAAAGAAACGGTCCGAAAAAAATATTACTCGCCGAGTTATAAATACGTTTCTCACTAGAAGGTTATGACGTCATCCGAAAGGCAGAGAGACGCACTTATACCAAGTAACAAGTGCGAAACAGATAGTCTTACTAGACTATGACGTAATTGTATTTAAAAATATCATTTTTCAGCTTTGATAAGGCGGAAAATGAAAAATAAGAAATACGTGGTAAATAATTTTGTTAAAATTTTTCGAATCTACAATAAAAAATTGGTATTAAAACTGAATTAAGATTTGTGATTGAAATAATTTATTTTCGTAAGGACACATCAAAATTGTGAGGTATGGAAGATAACAAATTTGATCAATCTTTAACGAACAAATATCTCATCAAACTTTTTCTCATACTAAGAAAAACATGCGCAACGATACCGACTACTTGTTACGTGTCATCATAGACATTTACAGAATCTGGACTTGACCATAACATAACCATAACATGACCATCTCGGCACTAAGAATTCATAGGAGTTGTTGCAGCATCTTGCAGCAGGGACAGGAAAGTATCGTGATATTGTTTGACGAATCGAAGAACGAAATTTTTAAATTAAGTAATGACTTTTAAATAAAAAATCAAAATGACTTTCTATTGACTTGATCGAAAAAAATGACCAATCAATAAAAAAATAACCAACTGGGAGCCCTGGAGATTTGATATACTTTTTATGAAAGCAGACATATCCTTTCATTCTTCCGCACTGTTTTCCGAATCCCTTCAAGTCGAATTCGAACCTTCCACTGCCAAGGAGAATCACTAGCACTCGATTTAATCTCATAACCGTGGCGGAATCGAGCAATATACGCAGGACCATCAGGTCCGAGACCCCCAAAATCCGCGTTACTCGTGCTTAAAGTGCTGGAAATCCGGTGAATTCCAGGCGTCTACTCCGTCACGCATTCAAATCGATACGGGTGAGCATTAACTATACGCTATTAGTCGAATGAGAACGCGTATAGAACCGAGCCGACAAAATCATCCGCCAATTAATGCGGTAGAATGGCGATGTGGATGGTACCCCTCTTCCTTCTCCGTTTCCTCCCCCTCAACGGTTTACAAGAATGCATGGGTTTTGCGCGAGAGTGAATCCGCGCGCTTCTCGCCCCTGTGCCGTATAGAGGCGAGGCGTCATACCAATGGCCATTGTTTAGTACCGGATTCCTGGAACGGGTAGAATGAGAGAGAGCATTTATTAAAATCTATTTACCATCCGCGAGAGGTTCGGTTGTTCGAAATATTCTTAAAGCTGCAAAACTAACCTGTCGAGTTACAGGTGCGCGCGCATATTTTATTACAGGTTCGAAGGGCACGGAATACGAGTAAGCAAAGTCACATAAAAGTAGCAAACTTAATTACGAATGCCATTTTGTAAGTACATAATAGATATATTAGGTATAGTAGAGTAGTAGTACAGCCCACGGACAGAATTTTCGAGTAAAAATTACCGTGAAGTTCATTGCAACCGTGAGATATTGCGACATTTTCCACTATATTACAGCGTTTTCTATGAATAATTACTATCTGTACTAGAAAAATTACTATACTCTTACGGTAAAATTCGAGACGCCAGAAAATATACCTGGTACTATTGTAATGTTTACAACGCTAAACGCAAACAGTATACTAATAAGGTAATTCATATTTTCCATACCACATTTCGAATTTTTATCGTGCACCGCAGTAAAATTTAGACTCATCGAGAAAACCCCGTACTCTTCTCGGGTATATTCACGTAAAGATTACTTGACCGCGACAGTAAAACGTCGGTTTCGTTCGTGGTAATCGCCAGTTATTTACAACGATCGTCGATTATTCTTATTTGCACGAGCATTGTATTCAACATTTTACCGTGGTAAATGTAAAATTTATTCGCTTGGCTAGTGTACAGAAGTCTTACTGTACCGGCACTAGATATCAGCAGTGGCGGTACATCTCACCACTTTCACGGTAAGTTTTCTAGCGAATTTGACGGCAGATTTTATTTGAAAATTTTCTCCGCGTAGGATTTCGATTAATCGAACCTCTTTTATTCAAACCTTCCAGTGTCAAAAACACAACTCAGTTTATCCGAACGTTCTATTATCTGGACCACGATTGCTCCGTCCAGATTTTTCATTATTTGAACGTCGCACACAGTGGGGTATTTGACTCGAAAACCTGGCCAAAAGTCTAAATTACGAAATTCATGATAAGCATCACTTTTGTTACTTAACGGTAATGGGACACCCCCCTCCACATATTAACCCTCCGTTAGGCGCGTCACTTGATGAAACGCCCATAGTCGCTATGGGTCTGTCAGACCCATATCAGTAAATATCTTATTTTTTATAATTGTAACGTGTTTAAAATAAAATTAAATGATCAACAATAACTTCCTTTCCTGCAATATACACAGTGCTTTAACATGAAAAATTTACAACTTTATTTTAAAAAAATAAAAAAAATAAAAAAAGTTTTAACTGGTTAAAATTTATTTAGATACGTTTTTTAATAGATACTGCTTACAATAAACGAAAATTATTCACTATCTTCTGTTTCTACCATGTTCTTTCTTCTAAACAATTTTAACTTACTGTTCTTACGTGTCGACTCAAACACAAATAGACGTTACATTTTTCGCACACATACTTTGTCTTTGCATACTTATGGATTCGTTTTTGACCATATTTATTACTAAGAAGTAATAAAGTCCAATACAAAAGGGAACAAAATACGAAACACACGAGCGAAGGACTTCGTACAATTGTAACGCGGTTAGTCGCTATGGGTCTGGCAGACCCAAAGCGCGCGCATGCCAACACATTCCAAGAATTTGTACCGCAATGAAACACGACCGAGGTATAAGACTCAGGTAAACCATTCTTAGAACATCCCTTTGAGATGTCACAAAGCGACAATGGTGTGGCTCTAAAGGCGCGTCCTGACTGAGTCGACACTGTCGATCGACACTGTCGACTCAGTCAGGACGCGGCAGTCGACTTGGTCGATCGACATATTTTATCGATCGGCATGTCGACTGGTTTTCCACGAGTTGTCGGTAAACATCAAAGGGTAATCGAGTCGAATGCAGAGGGTTCGGCAAGGCGGGCGGTTGTTTCGGCAGCGGTGCGGTGACATGGGAAAACAATTTATCGTTAGTTAATAAATGTAATTTCAAGTATTGCGAAATAAATATTTCGTTAGGACAAGAAAATATACGTATGTTAATCATTAAAAAATGTTTATTTTGTTGCCTTAACAGTTGCTTTAAAACATTTTATTATGTCAAATAAAAAATTGTAATAGTTAATGAATATTTTTTTGGTCCACCGAAATGACTATTTTGCCATGTTGAAGCAAACATTTATTAACTACGAATAAAATGTTTTCTTGGTGCGTAATGTATGTATTACTTATAATTTTCTACTTATATTGCAATATTTCATTGTATAGTTACAGGAGGAAGAGAATTTAACTAAAATGTAGGCTATTCTGTAGTGAAAAACGCTATAAGTTGTTGGGAACTTGAGGGAAATTGTACATGGCAAAGCAAGAAGAATTCGCAAAAAATTATTTCAATGAAATGACGTTTATCGTCTCCGTTTTTTCGTTTATTATTTTATTTCGCTCGAATTTTATTCACCGAGATGAATTAAGACTTTTTTTTATCAAATAATTTTCCATGACTTTACTCTACGCAGGAAATAACACAACTGTGCGTGACAATATGCGTTTAGCCGGCTCAGCCCATAAATTTCGTGTACTGTGTCGTCTGAGCTGGTTTTTGGCGATGCTCAAAGGCCGCCCCAAACTGTTCGCTTCGTGTAGACGCTAAATTACTTGGCTCATGCTCGAATGCTTCTTTTTTTATTTGTGTTCCATCGTACGATAGACGGAATTCAGAATATCGGTTCGTACCGTTCGATAGCACCGCGATCTGAATACCTCACTAGCTAACGATATATTTCGGCGAAAGCGGCAAATGCACTTGCAGTCCCGCATATTTCCTGAAAATTTTAATCGATACCGCTATACGTGAAATACTAAATCTGTCTTGTAAAGGAGAGAATGACGAATTCAATTACATTTAGACAATTAGATGACCATTCGGGAAGACCAATCCAACCGGGGGCCCGTTTACGCCGAGGGTCGGAACATACCGCCCGCCTTGTAGACCCGTCGACTCGACTACCCTTTGATGTTTACCGACAAACCAGTCGACATGCCGTTCGACAAAATCCAGTCGACAAATTCTAGTCGAAAGTGTCGATCGACTCTGTCGATCGACACTGTCGACTCAGTCAGAGGACGCGCCTTTATAGTTTCCCAACAATTAGCAAATAAAAACGCTATGGGTCTGTCAGACCCATAGCGACTAACGGAGGGTTAAAGGAAGAATTATGCCGCTAACACCATAAATGCGCCTTCCAGTTCAGTCGGAATTCGCTTGTTGTGCTAGTCACTCGTTGCATTCTTGGCGTTTACAATTTCTAGATCGTGTTCTGTGCATTACCGAACTGTAGTGTTTAGTGCAAACTAAAAAAACACCCATGGATTCTTCTAAGGAAGGTATGTAGTTTATTTTGAATATATTACATAAAGGAATTTTGTTTATTTTCACTTAAATTTTTCCTTCTAAAGTCAAGAGTATTTTTCGGGCAATTTTTGACTAATACTTTAGTTTAAGATGTGATTTTAAGTATGAGTTAAACAGAGTTAAGCTAAGCTGTTTATGTGAACGCAATCTATGTACACGTTCTACTTATAATATCAAAAAGAAAATCTTCCGCCACTTTCCGCCCCTTTAAATAATCCATTTATTAAACCGGGGAGAGTTGAAACAGGAAGTTGGCCCCCCGTTCTCATTATTTTCCATGCGAACGGGGGGCCAATTTCATGTATCAACTCTCCCCGCTCTCCCCTAAGAAGGAAAAAATCGCCGTGTGTTTTCGAACCCTTTTGATATGAATACTAGATTTTTGTTTGTTTGCAGATAACATGTTAATCCATCTTAAGTTTTAAGATTTGCAATCCATAAATATTGCTCCTTTATGGTTTTTTAAATAAATAATTAATAATACATCATAAATAATCTTAAAATAGCCATAAAACGTCAAATATTAACATAGAACATCGATTTGACATTCTTACAGTCCGAAAATACTTTTGGCCAGGTTTTCGGGTCAAACACCCCACTGTGCGTCGGTTCGAAATTTTGGAAGGCGGCGTTCAATATAGTAGAAACATTACAGAAATATTCCATTGCAAGGATGAAACATTGCACAAATATTTCATGGAATATTTCTGAAATATTTTCATGTCCGCTGGACCCTGGCAGGAAATCGGGATAACCTCAACACATGTTTGCTTATATTGTATACATACCCAGCTAGCAAAGTTGTTCTATAAATTTAGAGTAATAGCAGTTTTATATCCTGTTAATGCTTTATACCCGAGAAAAAATCGACATGCCTGATTATATATGATCAAACATGATCAGGTCTGTAAACGGATATGATCAAATTTAATTAGACATGGCCATGTCTGTCACCATATGAGATTAGATATGAGCATATCTGCAGCTAGACCTGATCATATCAGAAAAAATTGTCAGCTTATGTGGCCAGATCCGAGCATATCTGTAACCAGATCTGCTCATATCAGAGAAAATTGTCGTTATACGTATTCAGATTTGAGCGTATCAGAGTAATTTTTCGACATATATGGCGAGACATAGGCATATCAGAACGAAACCACAAAAATAATGTTCAAACAGACTTATATTGATTTTATTTGAAATATTTATTTTACATTAGCAATTTTTTGAATAGTTGCAGGACTTATCACAATAATCATCATGAAATGTCTGAAAAATATATACATTAATGTGAATTTCACGGATTTACATATTTTTATGGAATCTATTTGGTCGTTTGCATACATATTCACCCACCTCAATTAGAAGAGTAATGTGTTTAATGTCTGATAATTTCACAAATCTAAAATCGTTAACCTTAATTACGGGTATGATATGCTGCACCAGTGCTCTAGTACAATCATGGCTAAGCATCTTTGTATGTTGAACTGAAAAGCATTGCACTACTATGAATCCTAAATCATCTTCCAATTCAACATAAAATGTAATAGATGCATAAAAAGTTGTATCATCTGTCATGATTACCTCTACTGTATAGTTACTTGTTTTTATACTTTTGTACGATGTTGATGTATAAGTCTCTCCGTTAATTTGTACGCGCGAAAAAACGTTCAGATTGTCCAATTTCAAATTCTCGGATAGCAACAACTGGCAATCAGAATCGGTTAAAGCAATCTTGATCGCTTTCCCTAATATTTTGAAAGTATTTTTCTCTAAAGGTCTTCCGGCAATGTCGGGTTTGAATGCAAGGCTTTTCATCACTTGCACACCTCGGCCAATAGTTAAGTTGTTCATAAGTTCTTGGCCAATGTGTTTGTTACCATGAGTACAATTAGCCAGAAATCCATTGTAGTTTTCGAACATAAACGCGGAAGTAGCCCACGGTGGACCCCATCGCCGTACACACAATCCCAAATGTAACAGTTGATGAACGTTGTATGTAAGTTCTCGATCACCGTACAGTTCTTCGACTTGTTCTACGAATAATTTGAGCAGAGCTTCTGCCTGTTGAAGATCTGGTTTGATGCGAATTTTGTCTTCAAGCTTGGTAAATATAGCAATGACAAGCAAAAGCCAATGTTGAAAGTATTTCTTCGGTAAATGTTTAATCAATGCTGGTGCAGAATAAAGAATCAGCCAATTGTAAAATTCTGAAGCTTTGTAGAAATGAATATCAGTTATGTTTCGTGGAATTCTACCGAACGAATCAAAAGGCCGAACATTTTTCAAAAAATTATTAATTTCATCGATACAATCTTTTAAACTCCATGGTCCATGCTTGTAAATCCAGATTTTTATGAATTGTTTAACCACACCGAGCAGCACAGCATGCATATATTCTGGTAAAACACAAGTTCCCAGGTTGATCAAAGGTAATCGTGATAACTTCGATAATCCTTTCACTCCTCGAATTTGGTCTTTATCTGAATTTTGCACTTTTAAACCTTGTTGCTCCATTCTCACTCCAGTTCGCAATTTACATGACTCCTCGAAACCATATATACGAATTGTTCTTTTGTTTTCTACGGGAGTGCATTTTCTCATGCGAATTTCGCATATGTTGCAACCGTAACGACCATTGAAATTCATGATGTTCTGTACCTATGCTCTCGCTGGAGCATCAGCAATAATTAATGGTGCGACAATCCTTGAAATGTTAACTTCTTTCGTAACTGGATGAGTCCACTTCACACCGTCTTCATAACAACTCCTTAATATGTCACAAAATGGCTCAAGAAACGTGTTCATATTTGGTTTGCATTCACTATCATACCACAAACCAATTACGAAGAGGAATGATTCTCTCAAATGATCTGGTAACTCTGCAATAGTACACATCAATGGCCAGCAATGACTCTGGGAGCTCTTAACCATGGACAACCCGTCCACATTCAATATTAAAGTAAAATCGTACTGTCCTCTACAATCCCGCGAATTAACTCTTATATACTCTGATCCGTCTGTTAAATCTTCTATTATATTTGGATCACGTACTTTGGGCTGTTTTAATTTGTCTGCAAGATTACGAGTCTCAAACATCTCTTTAATTTGGTTCCCAACGTCAAGCTCAAAGAAAAATGAAATTTTTTCTTTGCTCGCCTCGCATGATTCGCAGTTCTTTATAGAAGAATCAGTACCGTTATAGTGGAGACATTGTTTACAGTAGAAGTGTCTTATCGAATCACATGATGGTACTGCATTCTTAGCATACTGCAGTAACTTAAAAACTGTCTTGGGTAGTCTATTA
This sequence comes from Xiphydria camelus, assembly GCA_963678675.1. Lineage (NCBI taxonomy): Eukaryota > Metazoa > Arthropoda > Insecta > Hymenoptera > Xiphydriidae > Xiphydria > Xiphydria camelus. The sequence continues at coordinate 22,881,770 of OY783191.1, forward strand.
AACTCGGGTAGCATTTTATGAGTGATACGCAATGATTCCTGTAAACAAGATTTCGTTTGCTTATGCTGAACGTACAAATTCAGCAAATCGTATACACTCTCAGCAACAGTTGTTTCAGTGTAGTCATGAAGCCGTTCATTTTTCGAGAACCAGTTATGCATTCCCTCGTTGTTACTATCCTCATGGAAATCAGAATTGCGCATTGTTTCGGTATTTTCTTCAATTTCACACTTAGCTACAACATCAGAATGAGTAGCATGTGAAGTGCAGTCGTAGTTATCATCACTACCTTCCAATCTATCATATATATTAGCACCGTTATTGTTAATCCAAGCATCGGAATCATCATTAACATAACTGGAATCGGTGTCACAATGGATTGGAGAATTCTGATTTTCAATTTCTTGATTTTCAATAGGTTCGGTGGTAGCCCATCTCGATGAGTTTTTTTGCCATCTGCGGACCGTACCCGCGGGAACCTGTGATGATTTCATATAATAAGTAAAATATACATTAGACACAGTGGGTATATCGACAGTCATAAAATTACTGTGCTTCAATTGTAGTATATGTAATTATTTAAGGAATATATGTATATATTATAATACAATTTACTACTGAATTTTACATACCGACTTCGATCTGTCATCCTTCCATAACTTATATTTTTTCGAAGCTGGAGGTCTCTCACTTTCATCATCTGATTGTGACATCGTTGGTTCCAGAATGATCGTTTTATTTCAAAATAATTATTCACAAATAAATACTATATTAGAGTATTATCATCGTGACGTCATATATATAATTTTTTCGAAAAATGCATTTGAACACTTCCAATTCATAATGCTATCACGTACCAAAGTTATAATGTAAATCGTAGGTTGCGTAACAGTTGAATTGGAATAAATTCTCGATTTTTTTGCAATTAATATTATTCTGTAATTAAATAATTATTTCTCCGAGAAATTTATCGTCGACACGTGCACGCTCTTTTGATAAAACAGTCGCTGTAATACCGACTGAATCATCAAGCCTGCGCGGTGCCCAATACCGCTTCGCGCCTAAAATGTAGCCAAGATGGCCGTTTGGCGTTCCTCACCGCACACATGTGGCATAGCGTCCATTGTGGTAGCGTCTATTGTGTCGTGTGTTGTACAGCAACAGGTTCAAAATGATGTTCATTATTATTATGTGTGACGAGGATGACAGCTTAGTTGCGGTGGAGGAAAACGATGTTCTGTGCGACAAGAGAACAATAAAAGCTGGGGACAAAGTGTTTTTCCATTGGAAGGCTGGTAAAAAGTTATCGGGAAAAGTCGTTCAAACACGAGGTGAGTGGGATCGACAGTATTGTACATATTGTGTATTTTGAAGTATATATATTGTCGTATAAAATTAATACACTCAAATATTAATTATCTATTCGTTATTTTTTAGTGGAGTCTGATGAGGTGGATTTTTTACTGAAGGATTGGAGGAGAAACATGGACAGAAAGAAACGTTTGAGTTCTGTGTCTGATGTCTCTAATCTCCCAGAGAAACGCTTGAAAAAATCTCCTGCAGCTCTTTCAGAGTTCAACACCAAGGCAACATACAGAAGAAAATCAACACGCCAGGTAAAATTTGTGTTTATGTTTAATGAAATTGTCTCCAAGTCTCGACCCTATAGTGCTATAATTCCATCTCTGTCTTTTCTGTCTCTTGATGAGTTGAACATAACCTAAAATCGGTTAGTGGAAGAAAAATATTTCTTGTCGTACGCAACTCACATCGGATACATTCATTTTTTCTTATTCATGGTGGTATTAATGAGAATATATGATTTTCAGAAAACTAATCAGATTAAACGTAACTCTGAAAGAAAACAAACGGGAACCAGAGCTGTCTCGAAACTTAGTTCTAAAATGAACAAGTTTGATGAGATGAAAAGCAACATCAAAACATTGGAGAACGACAGTGTGACGGATTCATCGTTGGAAGAGATCGAATCTCCAAGGTCACAACCTGACAATAAACAGGGCAAAACTGCTGCGGTTAAAAATTCGTCAGTGAAAGTAGAAGTTAAAAAAAGAACTGATAAAATGATGGAGAAAGACAGCAGTTTGATAGAGTCAACCTTCGAGAACCAGACTGATGAGTATACGAAATCAGATTCTGAGGTACGTTATAATTAACAAAAATAAAATACGAATGAATAATTAACGCAACATGATTAAATATAAATTATTATTTTTTAGTAGAAAAATAAATTTGTATTTCCTGAACGAATTATATTTTTTTCAATTATATTTATCTCTCCGCAGCATAATTCTGATGATATCAATACACCACGAGAATATCCAGTGAAGAATCTCTCTAAATTGAAAAAAAGTGGTCGAAGTAGTAGTCCAACAAAAGATGAACTGAAAGAACGACTGGCCAATCTCGAACGACAATTGACACTTTCATCACCGAATGCAGCCGCTCGTGCAACAAAATCATCTGCTGTAACGTCCAATAGATCACTCTCATCAATTTCTGGTAGGCAACGAGCCGATAAAACAAATCCTGTCGTACGAGAGAATTCAGACTCAGAGAACGATTGTGGTAGGCAACAAGCTGATAAAACAAATCCTGTCGTGCGAGAGAATTCAGACTCAGAGAACGACTGTGATTCCGGAATGTACGGAAGCAGCTATCAACTCGAAAAAGTATATATAAATATAAATATAAATATAAATTAAATTTCAATTTGACAATAATTTTTTTACGCAGATGATACACATTGGCCGAGGAATATACTGTCGGAAACCAGTTTATGATGGAGTACGGGGCACAGCAACAGAAGGCACACACGTTGTGCGACGTCTGCTCGAGGGAGTTTTTCGATTGAGGACCTTACAGTTAGTCGAGAGTACTGTAACTGGTAGAACTGGGCGTAAAGAAGGAAATAATCAACAACCCAAAGTCTTGAATGTTAGAGGCAGAGATGCAATTCTCGGTGAGTATCGTTTTATGATCATTTCACGTATGTGTATATATATGTTTCGCCAGAAACTATTAGAGACATATTTCAACATATATCACATTTCGCGAAAATTATATCCATTACCAAAACGATTATATAATTAGTTTTGCAACGCTTAAGTTGCCTATCATTTAATCTAATTGTCCAGTAATATTAATTTCAATGAATTTTCCCAGTAAAATATAAATTGACAATGTATAAAATTTTATTCGGCAGAGTATGCTCTACAGAAACAGGAGAAATTCGAAAAAAAAGCACAGTCTTCAGTCATTGAAGAGTGCTATGGGGCAAAAAATCGCAGAGATCAAAGCAGATGTCAAAAAAGGAAACCTCAAAATCCCAGACACTGATCAAGACGAGTAAAAGTACTTACTTACTTACTTATGCACATTTTTTTTATATGTAGTTTATTATTTTTTTCATTAATATTTTTTCATGAAGCAGTATTACTACTGCAATATACTTTGCGTTAACGTATAACTTACTAATAGGAAGTTACTATCGACTAAAGTATTGAGTGAATATAACTAAAAGTGCCCATGCACATTTTTTTTCAAATATAGCTTATCTTATGATTATTTTATCATTATTACTTCATGGAGCAATATTATATTATTATACTTAATTGCGATAACTCAGTATCGACTGAAGTGTCGAAACAAAAACTCCAAATATATATGAGAGAAGAGACTTTCATAATTAAGTGATTATTTATGTTGAAAAGTATAAAAAAAATGTTAAAACATGTTTTGTGCCCTTTTTAATAAAGCGACATCATGTTTATATTACGTAATGTTTAAGACTCAACATGTGATACAGCTGTGAGTGTAATATTATATGTAATACACTGGAGTAAAAATAATAAATAATTCTTTCCAGATTTGCTGTAATATATTTCATCAAAAAGACCATCCTATTCAATATAGTCATATCTGTTTAGATCTGATATCATTCGAATTAGTGCCAGACATGAGCATATATACTGATTAATATATGTCACGTCTCATCAGATATGATCACGTATATTCTAATATGCTCATATTATTCCAATTTTATGATATGTCTATATCTGCTCAATTTTAACATGATCATGTATAATCAGATCTGACGATTTTTTCTCGGGTAGTGGTATCTAGAACACTGAATTGTTGCATTAATGTGGCATATGAGACTATTTTGCCTTCAGAAACAGAATTGTTGTTTAAATTTGTAGCGAGAACGTTCTTAGAGAATAATTATAAAGCATTTATAAGATAACTTCTAATGTAGCTCTATTAGTGTTGTAAGAATGTTTTGAAAATGTTCTTAGAACAAACATTGCTCTATAACTGGAAAAAAATTGGCTCTGGAAACGTTCTTACGATTTTTATAGAACATGAAATTGCTAGCTCTCGGTAGTCGATAGTCGGTTTTCCACTCACAAGGAAACCGTCCCAGGTGTACCTCGCCGATTTCGTTCATTTTGATATATGTTATTCTACGTCAAAATCTAAGAGATACATATTTTTTTTATGTGCGGAAAAACATTTCTAAGGGGTGAAATTAACCCTCAAAATTGACTGCTCCTAAGGGTGATTGCTGGTTTTCACATACTTGCAATTGATCTTTTGAAATGAAACCAAGTGGATAATAATCTACATAAAAAATGATGAAAAATGCAATTTGTTACATTTCATTGGGATAATTAATTAAAAAATTATAAGGGTTGAAATTCACAAAATCATTATAAGAAAAAAACTATTGCATATTTTTTTTGAGACCAATGGCAATTAAAAGAGAAAAAAAAAGTATGAAATACGTGTTTCGGCTTTTTTCGAAAAAAATTGAGTTTATCGAGGAAATCTTTCCTATGTTCACGTGCATCAATTGCAGAAAAATCTTTTGAATTTTTTCTTACTGTACTTTCACTTATATTTCAAAAAACTTTTTATGGGCTTCTTATATCCTGATACGTTCAAAAATACTCATATTTTAATCATTCACCTTTATTTATTTATTTTTTGCAACCTCTCGTCTTCTTTTTCTTATAGCTTTTGTAGATAGGATTTGTAAAGTGAATTTTCCGTTCATTTTCGTGTACTTGAACATTTATCATAATATTTTATGAAATATATTTCATAACATTATACTTCGTATAAAATATTATTTAATAATTGTTCAATTCAATTAAAATTATTCGTATATGTACGATAAATAATATTTCTCCGGGTATTATTTTTGTTTCTTTTTTGATGCGACATATTTTTTAATGCAGTGGATAAAATTGTTTATACATGGCTCAATAGAGAGAAAGGGTCACAAATAAGATAATCTTGAAACTCATGATATGGTGCTATTAACCCTCAATCTATGTCGTGTTTTTCGACACCCTAATTGAATGTCGATGGGTCGTTTTCGCCGTCGCACTACCACACCCGCAATTATTCATGAAAAAATCTGAAATAATTCATGGTTAATTTTCAGACTGTACTTTTGAAGCGAGCAAAGGAATTTTTCTGTTTTTCTTATTTTTCATTTTTTTTCATCAAATATCAAAAAATGTGTGAAGAAATTTTTTTTTTAATGCAGCGTGAGTAAAAATCATGGGAAAAAGGTTTCACAAACGGTTGTTTAAAGTAAAAAGGTTGCTCTTTAAGGAAAAAAATATTGTGCTATTGTAGGAATAAACCAGATACCCTATTCACTTACGGGAACATAGACATATTTTTGGGAGGCTAGAACGAGGTATCAAAGAGAAAAAACGCTCAATGTCAAAGGAAATTTTTTTTCTTATTTATTTATGTTATTACTACGCAAATAACATCAGCTGACATTAAGAGGAACTTAACCCTTGTTGGAGAAGAGTTTTTTTTACAAACAATTTGAGCAAAGATTGATACGGTGATCTTCACAGACCGGCTTGCCGCATCGACCACAGCATTGATTTGTTTTTCGATCTTCTTTGATGGGACATAATGAACATCGTCGTCTTTTCGCCATTTTAGTCGGATATTCGAGGCTTCATGAATTCCCAAGATATGACGGATGCTTCCTCTTAAGGATGTGTGAAGAGTTTCAATATTGGTTCGACGTTCCATGTGAGGACGAACTAATTGCAACGATAATTTTTTGAGAAAATTCAATCTCGCTAGTGCATCGTTTCACTGAATTAAGTTGTGAATAACAAACGCGTTAATACCTGATTGATCGAGCATGCCGAAAAACAATCTCATCAGCCATCGATTTGTTTTACGCGCCACAGTGTAACACGATATAATTTTGTCGAATGTATCGACACCGCCCTTTGTAGCATTATAAAATTCTATAATGTTTGGTTTGCCCGAATCACCTGTGACGCCTTTTCGATGAAGAGTGGAGACCAATAGAACTACTTTGTTTCTTTTTGGAGTAAAAGATAGTAGTGTAATTTTTTTATTGTGGTCGTACGTGTAGCGGGCACTACCAAGCGCTACTGGCCTCACAAACGAAATTGGAATTTCGCGTTTGTTTTTTCGTATTGTCCGCACTACATCTAAACCTCGCTCATTTTTCATTAAGTTACAGGCATTAATTGCGGTAAACCAATTATCAAAGGTTACGTTGCGACCTGTATGCCAGATGGGCTCCGATAAAACTAAGATAATATTCGCACACTCTTGTTCATTGCGATTACAAGTAACTTTACCCGTATAAGGGAGAGCGTTCATCATATAAAACATTTTGGCGTCGTTCATACAAACAATTTTGAGACCGTAACGCTCTCTCTCTCTCTCTCTCTCTCTCTCTCTCTCTCTCTCTCTCTCTCTCTCTCTCTCTCTCTCTCTCTCTCCCCCCCCTCTCTCTGTCTGGCTTAGATTTTATGTACACTCTAGCCGAAAACTTTCCTCGAAAGCCCAACAATTGCTCATCGATGGTAACGGCATTCGAGGGACTATAATTACTTTTGCACTGCTCAATAAATAAGTCCCATATTTCGCGGATTGGCGCAAGAACATCTGTCTCACGTCTCTCGGCGCGAGTGCTGCGATCATCGAAACGTAAAATGGATGATATAAATTGAAATCGTTGGATGCTCATTGTTCAGACGAACAAATTCATTCCATACTCCGTTGACCAAATTTCAGTGAGTAATGATTTCCTCTGCGCCAAAACACCCGCATAAAAAAGAAGGCCTATGAATTCTCGCAACTCGATCGCATCTACAGCACGAAACACAAATCTACCGCGCAAAGCGTCACTCATTTTTTGCACTTTCCTTTCTCGCTCTTCATTTGAATGCTTAACGATGATATCGATAAGCTTGTCCGTAAAAAATAAATTCCACGACTCCAAAGGATTGGTCACATTCATTGCTTGAGAAGTTGGAGTAGCGAAGTGCATTCTCAAAGGTTCCGATCGTCGACCTCGAGTTTCGGCTGGCTTCTTTGCCCACTTTGTCTTGTCTTTACCATAAATGTATTTCCGTCCAATTGTCTGTCCATCGTTGTAATTTTGTTGTTCGGGCTCCGTTTCATCGGCAACATTGTCGTCGCCACTATCGGCACTGTTGTATTCCTCACAATCTTCTTCACTACTACACCGGTCATCCTCGTCTTCGACGTTATCCCCTTCCTCCTCCGATGTCTCGTCGCCAAAATATTCCACGGGTCCACGACTCCGGAGTGAATAAATTTCTTCAGCTTTTCTGACTGCCATAATATCGTTCTAAAATTAAATATATAAGTTAAAATTTTTTCTTACCGTTTTTAATGCCAAAATATGCACAATTGATACAAAAAAATTTGGTAAATGTGCAGTTTAGTTCCTGTTGACAAAATCAAATTCAGGAAAATCAAGAAAATCAGATAAGGTTAGGTTAGGTTAGTTTGAAAAAACCAGGGGGGGGGGCCCAAGGCGCCCTTTCCGTTCCCCTCGGTTCTGATTTTGTCAACAGGAACTAAACTGCACCTTTACCGGAGCGGTCACTTTTACTTACGTTACTGATGTCGATGGGTCGAAAACGTCCTTCTCCGATTTTGACTCTCCGGCATTTCCCATGAAACTAATTGCCACCGCTGGCCTCGCGCGCTCACAGACCCTCCTACCTAAACTTTTTTTTAGTACCACTCGAATGGCGCTGGCGTCGCCGGTGTTCGAGAAATTTCGAGAAGAAGTTTTCACCCGGACGAAAACGACCCATCGACATAGATTGAGGGTTAAAACTTTGTGGTCAAGTGTCGGTAACCAGCCGCTCATGTTTTTTACCGTTGCGGACGCGTATCGGCATATAGCCGTCCAAATCTGTTTACAGCTGCGGGGACGTATTATGAAGCAGCTCGCTTACGTTTATTTTTCTGAATAATAAGATACGCATGGATCGGCGACGCTCGCTCGTCGGGCGGTTCCGCCCGCAAAGGATATAAAAGCAACGTGTTAATTTCAACTCTAATCAGTGGTGGAAATTGCGTACCGAAGAAAACCACGATGACGAGACGCTAGTTATATCAAAGTTTTTGTTTTTCAATTATCATACAAATATATTAGAAGTATTGCATCAGTAACGAGTATAAAAAAATTAACAGCGAAAAATTGAATATTATTTGTCGGTGAAAACGAAGGTTAATCCATTAAATGTTGTTCAACTTCTTTTAACAACCTTTCAAGCAATGAATATACCTCCAACGCCAATAAATAATGAAGAAATACAACTAAAGGACAATTTTGAAAATATTTTATTAAATGCAATGAATGAATATTCTGGTGTAGAAATGATAGAGGAAAATTCTCTATATTTTGGAGAGCCTTATAAAGAATGTGAAATGGAAATGGTTGAAGATAAGGAATACGCATCAGTCCTTAATGTACCAGAAGTATCTCCCAATGAGAGTGTACAAAGGATAAAGAAGATTTATCTTATGAGTATAAATTAAGAGCAGTTGAATATTGGCGCAGCGGCAAAAAAAATTTAAGCCTAGAAAGTGTTACACGAAAATTTAGAAAAGTGAAATCAATAACACAATTAAAAAGATGGGCGCATTATTTAAACAAAGGTGGTACATACAAGGAAAAGATTGCTAGGATTTTTAGTTATACATTGGAACATTTCAAATCTGCTATCGATAGTGCTCTGATAGTACACGATTCTGATTTACGCAGGTGGGCTTTACAAGCACAGAAAGAAATTGGCGATAAAGACTTTCGTTTTCAAGCATCTGAAAAATGGATAAGATTGTTTAAAAAACGCCATCGCATAGTATCAAGGAAAATTAATAAATTTATCACAGCAAAAGCAATCGAAGATGGTACCGTGTTAAAAGAAAAATCTGAAACATTCATCCACGATGTAAAACGACGCATTAGAAATTATGAATTGTCAAATATATACAATTCTGATCATAGCGGATTTCAACTAGAAATGCATACGGGCAGAACTTTAGCCGAAGAAGGTTCAAAGCAAGTACAATGTTTAGTACAATCAGTTTCATCTACGACCCATAGTTATACCATTCAACCTACTGTATCAGCCGAAGGGAAGCTTCTTTCTCCGCTTTTTTTAGTTTTAAAGGAGCCTACTGGCAAATTTAGACCGATCATAGAGGCAACTCTTTTTAGGCCAGAAAACGTTTATGTAGAAGTATCAAAATCTGGAAAACTGACGTCAAGTAAAAAATTATATCTAATTTTGCTATATGTTTATGCTTTTATTGATTTTCACTCATTAAGTAATTTCAACCAAAAATACATTTAAACAAATTTTAATTGTAGAACATTTTAAAATATGGTTGAAAGAAGTATTTTTTCCACATACTGGTTCGAAAAGCTTATTATTAATTGATTCATGGACTGGACACTGTTCTCAAGCTGTTCAAGCCGTTAAGCCACCAAACAAGGAAGTTGAAGTTATGATAATACCTTAAGGCGCACTACAGGACGTATTCAACCTCTTGATGTCTACGGATTTAGAATATGGAAAAATTTTGTCAGACATTTTTCTGACAGTGTATTGTTAATGAATTATGACCTGAATTTACACGTGAGAAATAATATTATTAAACTGCAATCGCTCGTTCATAACCAATTTTCATCTCCACGATATGTAAATCTTTTCAAATACTCGTGGTTCAAAAGTGGTTACACAGATTTTAGACCTGATGAATTTGAAAATCCTGTAAATTTTGCATTCGGAGAATCCTGTAAATCGCAATGCGAAATTCCAGGTTGCGAAAATATTGCCGTAATTCGTTGTTCATGGTGTCAAAAATCTCTATGCTTCAAACATTTTTTTGATGATTACCATTACTGTACCGCATACAATGAATAAAATCCGACGTACTCGTCACCGTGGTTTTCTTCGGTACGCAATTTCCACCATTGATTAGAGTTGAAATTAACACGTTGCTTTTATACCCGTTGCGGGCGGAACCGCCCGAAGAGCGAGCGTCGCCGATCCATGCTTATCTTATCATTCAGAAAAATAAACGTAAGCGAGCTGCTTCATAATACGTCCCCGCAGCTGTAAACAGATTTGGACGGCTATATGCCGATACGCGTCCGCAACGGTAAAAAACATGAGCGGCTGCTTACCGACACTTGACCACATCATGAGTTTCAAGATTATCTTATTTGTGACCCTTTGTCTCTATTGAACCATGTATAAACAATTTTATCCACTGCATTTAAAAATATGTCGCATCAAAAAAGAAACAAAAATAATACCCGGAGAAATATTATTTATCGTACATATACGAATAATTTTAATTGAATTGAACAATTATTAAATAATATTTTATACGAAGTATAATGTCATGAAATATATTTCATAAAATATTATGAAAAATGTTCAAGTACACGAAAATGAACGGAAAATTCACTTTACAAATCCTATCTACAAAAGCTATAAGAAAAAGAAGACGAGAGGTTGACAAAAAATAAATAAATAAAGGTGAATGATTAAAATATGAGTATTTTTGAACGTATCAGGATATAAGAAGCCCATAAAAATTTTTTTGAAATATAAGTGAAAATACAGTAAGAAAAAATTCAAAAGATTTTTCTGCAATTGATGCACGTGAACATAGGAAAGATTTCCTCGATAAACTCAATTTTTTCGAAAAAAGCCGAAACACGTATTTTCTACTTTTTTTGCTCTTTTAATTGCCATTGGTCTCAAAAAAAATGCAATAGTTTTTTTCTTACAATGATTTTGTGAATTTCAACCCTTATAATTTTTTAATTAATTATCCCAATGAAATGTAACATTGCATTTTTCATCATTTTTTATGTAGATTATTATCCACTTGGTTTCATTTCAAAAAATCAATTGCAAGTATGTGAAAACCAGCAATCACCCTTAGGAGCAGTCAATTTTGAGGGTTAATTTCACCCCTTAGAAATGTTTTTCCGCACATAACAAAAAATGCATCCCTTAGATTTTGACGTAGAATAACATATATCAAAATGAACGAAATCGGCGAGGTACAACTGGGACGGTTTCCTTGTCAGTATGTTATTATAATTTGAAAACGTTATGCTAAGAAAGAGCATTTATTTATGCATACCTCCTACTAAAATCACCAGACATGTAGTTCAAACCTCCGTTACGTAGCAAAGCTGACATCTTATGTTGCAGTAGCTCATCAAGGAAGATGTCAGCTTCATGTCCAGAAAGTCGTGCGATCGCGTTGCGATGCAGCCAGAAAAAGTGTAAATCGTTGAACAGGTCCAAAGATGATCGACAGACATGATAATAAGACAAGAATAGAATCCGCAAGCACTAGGGGCATTAAATATGCAGCGAATTATTTATTATTTTTCCTGCATACGTATCAAAATAGTAAACTCGAAACACTCTGGAATCGATGTTGTCTTCCAACATCGGATCAATGTCATTTTCTAGCATCGACTCAATGTAGGCATTCGATATCGCATCAGTCTTATCATTCCAGCATGCCGCCAGTACCGGCCCAATATCAAGAGCCGATATCCACCTTCGTTGAAATAAGAAATTCTACTTGCGCAAATAAACTCGAGCCTATCAAGTACTTTTTCGAACGAAGAAAACTATAGTTTAATCTTGGAATTATATCATGTTTTTGATTCAAGAAAATATTTTTTTGGGACCAGCAATTATTTCTCTCAGTGTACGGTAATTAGACACTTCTAGTCCGATCCTTCTATACACTGACTCGTTAAACTCACAAAGTTTTCACGCTTAAAATTAGGCCACGCGGATCCTTTTGTCTCCTAGCCGGCAAGATTGTGTTTCTAATTGGAGAAGTCTAGCCTTTTTCACCTTCTGGTCGCCAAGAAAGAAGTTTCTAATTAAACTCCGAGCTTCGATGTATAGTCGACCCCTACGAAAGATAAGGAAAAACGAAGGAACAACTCTCTGCAGCCCAGCCGCTATTGCTTTCAGAATTTCCTGCTGGCACTTTTATTATGCCTTTATACCGATACGATCTTCTCGTACAAAAAAAATGCCGGCTATTTGTATTTCCCGCTGTATGCTTTTTTCCCCTATTTCGTTCAAACTGGAGCATATATTATTGTTATCTAAGCGTCGAGGAGCTTCGCGCAGATGAAATATTATTACGAGACGAGGAAAAGGAGAAAAGGGTGGGTCTAAGGCGTGAGGGGCAGAAGGGGGTGCGATTACTTCAGAGGAGCGAACGAATCTTTTTTTTCTCTTCCTTTCTTCGACCGTACCCTATCATATCTACAGGATGGAGGATCGCCGGTACAAGGATGAAGGATTCGAGGGGTGAAAAGAATATCTTGAGCGAATCGTAAGTTTCGCCGGTTTACAAGGTATTTTCCATTTATCTCGATCTTTCGATTGAGCTTCCGGTGATATCAGCGGGATTGTCAAGATAATGCTGCGGTGGAATAGAGTAAAAAGTAATTCACTATTCTTTTCTGTTGCACTGCAATTCTCTGGCCCATCGTACGTCTAAATATATGTATATCAAATGCAGTTTTAGAAGAACACAATTTCGTGAAATAAGATTTTGGTATACGTGAAATTCTTGCGCAGTGATGTCTAGACATGTTCGGGCAGTCGAATAAACTTTTTTTTGCTATGGGCTTTAAATCTTTAAGAAAGAGTCTCAATAAGACGGCGTACGCAAATATGTATGGAAAATAGTTAATTTTCACGAAATATAAATAATAATTTCTCCTCTACTTAATAAACATTAAAGAAGGAGGAGATATCAAAGCTTTACGTAGAATCTTTGGAATTATAGTACGATAAATTTGCTTATCAGGGTGTTCATGGATCTGTTACAGGACAGGACGTGAAATCTGCCGAACATGCGAATCAATAGCAAATCTGCTGAATCCTCCTTATCCCGTTTATAAGTTCGGCATTCTGAGACTCGTGTAGTTCTGTTGTCAATCGTTAGATGGTTTTCCATTCGATACGTTGAGGATAAGCAAAAGAATTCAGCTGACCTGTTATTGGTTCATACGTTTGGTTAAGTCCGCGCTCAATCTTGTAACTTATCTGTGAACATCCCATTGAGAGATATGTCGTATATCCCCTTTTCAATTTTCGAAATATATTGTAAATTTTGGATGTCTCAAATAAAGATATCGAAAAACAAATGAAGACGTATCTAGGATATCGGAAATTAAACGAAGACGTCCTTGGGTACATCGGGAATTAAATGATGACGTCCTTGAGATGTTGGGTGCTATCTGGGTATACGTACCTATATCTGCAAAATCATTTTCGCAATATTGAAGTAACTAGTCAGCAGACTGAATTTTAAAACTGCAAAACCTTTAACATCAGTGTAGGATTAAACTATGTCACATTAGTGTAATCCTGCACTGATACACTATTACACTATTATATTATAGTGTAGGATACAGTACGTCCGAGAGCAAAGTATACAAAGGGGCCCGTAGTTTTATGATGATCGTCGCAGTACAAACACACACGTTATTGCTGTTAATGTATGTACGGAGCATTTGTCAGTATGTGTCATGATTCGCGAAAAATTGTGCATGCACAGTTTTAATCTCGAAAAAGTACTACGGTACTCGACATAAAACTATGGGTCCCTACGGATTGTGTACTTTGCTTCCGGACTTTCGATACTGTAGTGCGTAAAATAGAAATGCAAGATATAATTAAAAACTCCTCTCAAACTCATCCATCGTAAAATTTTCCTAGCGATAATATGATCCTAAAATAATTCAAACGTCAACATCAAAGTTGATTTACAACTAAGCGAATGTATTGTGCGGTTCACCGCAGGTCTTTTCACAATACACGTATCCAGTTCGCGGAACCGTGTTCCTCTCGCATTACGATCGAGCATTAGCATCGAGGATTCACATGCTGTTTTCATTCGGTTCCGTATACCGACTAGGGCGACAGGAGTGGGAGAGAAAGAGAAGGGGGTAGAGCCGTACCTCGCACACATTTGCAATGCTGATACCCGATGATAACGCATTCCTATCATCCACCGCTTCGAAATTGCACTTTATCCGCCATTATGCATGCGAAGTTATTGTTTTGTCTGTCCGTGCACTGCGCGGTGATGCTTCCACCGAACGAAGCATCGATGTATAATTATAGGTATACGAAGTTCGAAGTTGGTGCAAAGTAAAATCTTCAACAAGTTTAACGAACTTGTCGGTTGAACAGACGGTGAGAAGAAATGTACTCATATTCCCCACGTTATCACCTCTCATTCTAATCTAATTGGATGGTATTCTTATTATAAAAATGCATAGTAAATGTATATCCCTTTCTAAATATTTCCATATTAATTCCATACTTTCACAATGCTTTAAAAAGAACTGGTATGGTTCAGTTAAGATTATTAAGAATAATTCTTTCCTATACTTTGTGAGTACAGTAAAGGCGTTTAGTAGCATAACCACTTGTTATAAAAAATATCCAGCTTCTCTGATCACATTCTCATGAATATCTATCCCCATGTGTAGGTATATTACTGCCATGAACCTTTAAGTGGGCAAGTGAGATCTTTTTAACCCCGGCATCACTTTAAATATCAATATCTAAGCAAAAAATTTGATTCCGAGGTCTTGAGAGCCAGTATATATTCTTACAATAAACGATTTATGACGTAGGTATGTACAATCGATATAAACAAGAAATAAAATTAAATACAGTATTCTCCCGATACTTCTCCGCCGACGGATCTTATCTGCAGGGGGAGAGATAAGGCTTCTCTCGTGTTATACAAAATAACTTAAACTCATATCCGCAAAATATCAACATTTTAAAGGTGGAACTCGATATTTTTATTCTTACAAAAATTGTAGAGTTTATCAAGACTAACAAAAAAAAAGATATAAGATAGAATGCGAGATAGAATGACCGTCCGTTGAATGGTTTATGAGATATTGCCGCCCAAAGTGTAAGAGTAAGTAAAAGTGAAAGAGAGTTAAATTTGGATCAATATAGAGCAAGAGCCAGCGACAGCCAGACCTTCGTTATTTTATAAAGGCTGAAAGTTTCTCAGTGTATGTCCCCAATAGAGGTAAGAACGATCCCCGACTATGAAGTTTGGATCATGGTGGCTTTGGCAAGTAACAGGTGGCAAAGGTGTAAAAAAATGGACCTTACTTTCGTTAAAGTATAAAGCTCAGTTTTTATATATTTTATTCGGAATAATATTAGAAATCACGTCGTCTATTGCCAGACACTTAGTATGGTTCCAACCCCCTGCCAGACACCCTTAAACTATAATAAATTGTAATTAAACTTTCGTCATAGTATAAAAGCTATATTTTATATATGTTATTTGGGGAACTATCAAAAGATGTTTCCTCAGTAGCCAGACAGTTTCGATGGTTCCTACATCTTGCCAGACACACTGAAAATCTGCCGTAAGGTGCGAGTGCGAGGCACTATACATATGAGGGGCTGAGAAACATAGTGGTGCAAGTCAGCAAAACCTAATTCTGCGGAAATGAACCTTTCGAATTAGTGCTAATAAAAAACTAAGTTATGTTTGTATCGTGTTTCAAAATGGTATGGATGATTAAAAATGTATCAAATTCTATGTAATACGTCTAGTGGGTGAAAACAATGAAAGATAAAAAATTGTACTAACACAAAATGAAAGAACAAACACTTTATTATTAAGTCTACTGATCAACATCCTCCTCGTCGTCAGGCAGTGGATCCGAGTCCACAACGTTTGCAGACGTACTTATGTTTTCAAAAAAATTGTGGTGGATGGGGGGAATGTATTTTAGAAGAGACAGCATATCTCTTTTCTTTAAGTGGTTCATATTCCGCGGACCAGAATACATCGGCGCCTGCTCAACATTCTTCAGGAGTCTGGGTCGTCCGTCTTTAGTAGGCCTAATGTTGATTTCATGAAATTGAAAATATCCTCATTTAAGGTTTCTTTATAGAAGATGGTAAATGGTTTTTCTTTTTCAAACCTCAGTCACTGTATTGACAACCAGTTTATCGCTGCACCACTTTTATTCTTGTCTCGTTTGGTTATAGCTTTGTCTAGTGACTCGGTGCTAAGCAAATCCTCTTGTGGCATTTCGATTAACATAAACTTCTTACTTCACCGTACATTTTTTATAATGCTATATCAGTCATCTGGAACAAAAATAGTCTTCTCTCTGCTCTCCTTCTCCACTAACCCGAAATCGCTGTCATTAGGTAGGTAAGAATGTCCTGATACCATAAATTTGTTGTCTATTCTATCAACAGAAGATGACTCCTGTGTTATTTTCATTAAAGTTAACGCAAGCTTAATGTTTCGGTTTTGACCAGTGCATGAGTCGCTGTAAATTACAACGTACTTTTTATTCACAACGCTGAGGTGTTTTTTTACGCAAGCAGCTACTTCCTGGGAACCTAGTGATGCTATAGTCTCGTCCCAAACGTACATATACCCAATATTGTTAGCAACATCATGTACCCAGAAATTATAGCAATACATGTTGCGCTTATAGTATGCCTCCGAGACCGATAATTTTCGAAATGGTAAGGCTTTTTGTAGATCGATGGTAATGGTCTATATTTCGGAATTTTCTTTAGCATCTTCTCCGTCTTCTTTCAAGCTCCCTCTAGCCTTTTCTGCCTTTCTCAAGTGTAAATCATGTTCCATTTCAAGTTCACATTTCTTTTTTTCATTCTCCTCCATATCTTTTAACTGTTTGTATTGATCACAACTTTTACATGTATCCTGTGTTGGTACATGAAAATGTAAATTACATTTTGTGTTAAATATATACCTATACAAGTATTCTTTGACAGGTTCGTAGTTGTTTGATCTGCACCATTCCACATAAAGGCTAAACATCTTTCTCAAGTTCAAAAATCAGGGTTGAGATATTTCCTATCCGGGTTATCATGTCGAGAATAGTGGCTTTGGCATACTGAAAATAGGCTGATATGTTCTCTGCAAAATTGTCGTTGCTCTTCAGAAATTTTCTGAGCGGCTTTATGTTTTCCCCGGAGGTCCTCGCCCGGAGAGTGGTTTATCTTAAGTTTATTGATGGCTCTTGTAATCCTTCCATCAGAAATTAGAAATGTCTGTAGAAAAAACTTCTTGCAAACTCGGACTGTGATATTCGCCTTTTGTAAATAATATCGGTTTGAATGTTGTTTATTGCCCCTACTGCCATTAACATGACGCCTTTGCTTAACTTCTGTTTGGTGAATCAAACCACACAGGTACGCATTTTGCCTCGAAAAATCGGCCATTCCATAAAAATTTTCAAACAGCAATTTCCTTTCATCTTCTGTGACCGATTCGATACACTTTTTTTCACAGCCACAGTCAGTATTTCGAAAAGATTTTTTATCTATCATGGCACCCTTCACATTTACGTAAGCTTTACCACTGTTGCGTAGTCGCTTTGCAGTTTCTCTTTTGGATCTTTTTCGTTGGCATTTTCGAGATTTCGTTACACCATCAGCTTCCACTGGCGGTGAGTGTGCTCCCACAGCTACAACAAGATTATCTGCCATGAAGTCCTCTGCAACCAAATTTAAAAAATGTCTTATTCGCTCAAGAAAATATTTGCGAAAGTCCTAACTGGCACTTAATTTTAGTGTCCAAACTATACAAATGTTGTGTTTATTTAAGCCAAGTTAACTGAACTACTGAGGTTGCAGATGAAAATGGATAAGAATGAATATTATTAACTTACCTGGCGCCTCAGATAAACAGTCACTCTCAGAAGATATTTCGTAATCCAGATCCTTGACACTATCATCACTATTGTAAATCCAATCATTGTCAATCAACATTTACTTGACGAGGCCATTACATTTATACACAAAGTACACAGATGAATTGTTGGAGTTCCTTTACTCGAGGGACGAGCGGATAGTCTCGCCAATTGCGCTCGAGAAAAATTAAATACTGCCCGTTCGACGGTTTTTCTAAGACTGCTTTATTTTAGAAAACGGGAGGTATTTCGGCCAGGAAATATAGGGAGTGGTGGAAGGTTGTAGGAAGGGAAGTTTACGCTTTCGTGGCATGAGAAGAGGGATTCCGAGTTTTTAGCAATAAAATTTACAGCGTGAGAGTTTTACGGGGCGACAGGGCCTTTTTGACTACCTAACTCTAGAAACTCTAGAACGGGATACCTACGGAGTAGCATAGGTACACAAGAGAATTACTCAGAATTATATTATTTAATAATAATTCGTGATGAGCACGACAACCAAATCCACATAACCTTATAACCTTCTTTTGAATAAACGTTTCTGAACATAGTGGTGTAACTCTGACTTACACCATTATGATTTAGCGAGTTTAGCTCTAGTCGTTTACAACACAAAACTGATGGTGCTTTCTAGTGAAAATAGTAGAAACATGAATTATTTCGAAATGTTTCCAAATGAAGCTTGTGATTCTGAACCAGAATAGTGGCTTAATACAATTTCTTATTTTTGTTGACTTACACCACTATGTTTCTCAGCCCCTCATATATGCAAGCGGGTGCGAGTGAAATAGTGAGTTCGGTCTATTGCGATCTTTTGTTGCGCATCTTTCATGTCCTCAGTATCATGTGTTGAACAGTGTTTTTTGGATTTATCGGAAAACTTCATTATATAGAATTATTTATGACTAAAAAATAAATTTTCAAAAAATTATTTAGTACAATTTTCATGTCAATAAATCAATGTAACAAAAATTTAATAAATTAATCAATAATGTTTTGATATGATTTCAAATATGTATTACTGGATTCAAAGAAATATTTAATGATTTTCATAATTTTCATCTTTGTCGATATCTTCGATATCGTACGAAATATCCAGAACCAAGGTAAAGTCAACGTTTGGGCGGGAATATACCGAGAACAAATCATAGGACCTATATTCATTGAGGGAAATCTCAACGCTCAGAAGTATGTCGTCCTGTTGCAAAATCAGATTCTACCGGCCCTTCTTCAAGTCGCTGGAAATGAGCCGGTCATCTTTCAGCAAGACGGAGCACCAGCGCATTCCAGCCGAATGGTTATGGAACTGCTGAATAATTTTTTCGGTGATAATAGGATCGGATTAAGAGCACCGACGGAGTGGCCGCCGAGATCTCCTGATCTCACTCCTTTGGACTTTTTCTTATGGGGGCACTTGAAAAGAAAAATTTTCAAGCGGCCGCGGATTGAGGACACTAACCACCTAAAAAGACTAATCAGAGAGGAATGTGCTGCAATTCCGGTGGATATGCTTCGCAATACGCAGACGAATCTTGTTAGACGTATTCTGATGCAATGTCGAAAGGAGATAGAAGGAGGGCATATCGAGCATCTCCTCTGAACATATGTTTTCGATGCCCAACCGAATTACACGCCTCCTACTCAAAATGGTCCCCAGGAAAGCGATGCCAGAGTGGTCGGACTCTGCCTCGGCGACCGAAGATGCAGTTAAAATCAAATCGTAGTCAAAGTCTCGCTGATTTATCAAAACATATTTCATTGTTACGTTATATTTTAGTGGCCTTTGATGAGATCTAAGGTCTCATGGTTTACAGTACAAAATGTCATTTCCCTCTGGAAGCTAAGTTTATGAATAACAAAATTATAATAAATCATAATTACACTGTCCCGCTGATGGTGATATCTTGTATGTCTTTTATGCCTCCTAATGCCTAATGCCTGCATGCCTAATCCGACCTATCCTATTTCTGTCTAAAATCCTTCTTGCTTAATTCAAACCAATCCTATTTGAATTAAAAGAATCGCGACGGCGATTCGAGTGTCTCGACTTACTGTTCACGGGAGTGGCGACGTATCGCGATCGGTGAGGTATCATTCTACAGCTGGTGCTGGGTTGAGCAGTGTCGACCGGCTGCTGCTGCTGCTTGTTCGTTAGTGCCTTCCGCATCGCTTTTCGGTCGCCGAGGCAGAGTCCGACCACTCTGGCATCGCTTTCCTGGGGACCATGTTAACAGTAACCTCTTCCTCCACGGCTGCCAACGGCACTAGCTTTTCTCTGCAATTAGGTATGAGGTGTGTAATTTGGTTGGGCATCGAAAAAATCTGAATTATCATTTCCTCTCACTTCTAAAAATTACTTACCATGGCTGTGGACGCGATGCGGTTTATTAGACTTTGGCTTGCATCGGCGCCTCTGGTTTTGACCGTTGACCCAATAGAGCTCGATAGGATCAGAAAATGAAGGAAGGTAAACCAAATCTGTGCGAGAAGAAAGGTTTGTTGATTACTGTTTTCTCGATCGATACGTCGACTGATACTCGCCAACCGACGATTCATTCTCGATCCTGTTCCTCGCACCTTAGGTATCGCTCACGCCACTTCGTAGAACTACTTCCTAGACACGCGCGGTGCTAGCGCGGAAATAATTTCTGAAACAAATAGGCATGAGGCGTGTAATTCGTTGGACATCGAAAAAAACCCGAATGATTATTAACTCTCACCTCTGAACAGTACTTACCAATGTATTCAAAGATTCACGATTTCGAGCTTAGACTTCGATCTCCCGAATTGATAGCCATCGGGAGATCAGACGTTTCACACTTTTCGTAAGAACGCAGCGTAAGAGCGAAAAGCGTCGTCTGATTTCCCGATGGCTGTCAATTCGGAAGGTTATTTATGATTATTTCTCATCACTTCTACAAATTATTCACTACTAATTCAAAACTTTACGATTTTGAGGTTACACGAAACGCTTCGATCTCCCAAATTGACAGCTATTAGAAGAGCTGTCGACACTTTTCGTTCTTATGCAGCGCACTCTTCTGAAGCCCACTCTAACTGTACCATAAATACTGCCGAAGTCAAGAATTCAGGTCGCAGCTCACCTGCGCGGTTGGCCATAGGACATGCGGTATATATTTCTCGATAAATTCGCGAATGTTGCGAAACATCATAGAAATGTTTCGGAATCGTGACGTCGAAAGTCCTCCTCAATAAGGTACAGCTCGATAAGATTGTACTTGTCAGGGCTGAATTATATAGGGTTTTTATAATTATTTTAGGAAGTCCCAGAAGAATACAGGTGCAGCAAAATATCGATGCTGTGCTAGAAAGAATCCAGTCCTTTGCAGTCCTTTCGGTAGCCTATGCTTCAGGAAACGCTGGTGTCTGAAATTATTTGTCAATTGTTACATTTAACTCTATGCCCCGTTTCACATGGGACTTATGATTAACGTTGACAATCGGGAGGGTCCATTGTTTCAAACGTAGCTTTCACATGAATACATATCATCGGTCGACCGATATATACATATATGCCCATCACAGTTAGTCCGTGGCTTGTCCGATCGTCAGCACCGATCATCGGTCCCATGTGAAACAGCACTATTAGTTTGGGTTTAATAATAAGAATGGAATAATTACCTTTTTAGAGCTGCAGTTTCATTCAAGTTTTATCCAAGATTAGTTGAAGAAAACTTCATAGGTATATAATTAGGACTCAATTTCTCTTCTCCCTTTTTATTTCCGATAAAATAATAACTGCAGATTAGATCTGTTGGTTTGGGATTCCAACTGGATTCATATCCACTAAAAAGTAAAAAATTAACTGTTACTCTTTATTTTAATAGAACTTAATAATCACTTTAGATGATTTATCGTGTATATATTTTTCGAATGAACAATTGAGGTTATGATACTTACTTTTGCTTTCTTACGATGGCAATCCACTTTTCTCTTTGAATCAACTTATGCTGAGCTCTTGGGAAAAAATAGAATTTATACTTGCTACATATCTCTTGATGTATTTTGACAACTAACAGCACAGCATTTGCGTACTCCCATGTTTAAACAATTACACTTGATATTATATGGAGAGACGTGCCGACTAACTTCAAGCCTTCACCACTAGTTGCGCACGATCATTCGCCGTATTCCCTCCAAGCAGTTGCACGGTCCCAATACGCAACTTAGCGAGTAGACCAATCAGGACCCCCACCACAACGGAATACTTGATCCTGATTGGTCTATTCGCTAAGATGCGTATACGTAACTTTGCGAGTAGACACTTTAAGCAAACACTACAATTTTTTCCGTATTCATATCCGTATCCGTAAACTTATCGACTTACGTTGGCCGCAAAATAACCGTTTAAGCAAGCATCGATCGACCCATACGTATACGAAACCGAAAGCGATGAAACGTTAGACTTTCTAACCATACGCGACAGGATACGTGTTCGGATAGGAATACGACAGTAGGCCCGTAAGGCCGGGTGTCCACCGGATCGGGCCGACTAGAATCGGGCCGATCGCTGGACACTTGGGTATATCTATATATACCCAAGCGCTGTATACAGGGTATTTCATAAGTATTGTGACAAACGTAAAGGGGTTGTAGAGGGCATTAAACTAAGCAATCTTGACCAATAAACCTGTGTCCAGAAATATGCCGTTTGGGCAGGAAGGTGAATGAACGTTTCATTCAGATACTGCCGCGCTTACAAAGAAAAATGCGCCGGAGCGCCATCATGTGCGACAGTCCGCAAGGTCTCCAGACTTAACACCCTTAGATTTCTTTTTCTGGGGCCATGTCAAAACGTTGGTGTACGAAACACTTGTCAACAACGTGGAAGATCTATTGGGAAGGGTCATGGCCGCCTCCACAGTTGTGCAGGACATGCCTGGGGTATTCCATAGGGTCCGGACTGCAATGCACAACCGTGCCACATTCTGTATTGAGCGAAACGGAGGCCATATTGAGTCATTTTTATAAACATTAAAAATACAATTATTAGTTGCTTCGTGTTTCTCTCATTCACCTTCCTGCCCAAACGGCATATTTCTGGACACAGGTTTATTGGTCAAGATTGCTTAGTTTAATGCCCTCTCTACAACCCCTTTACGTTTGTCACAATACTTATGAAACACCCTGTATATAGGTATACCCAAGTGCTCAGCGATCGGCCCGATTCTAGTCGGCCCGATCCGGTGGACACCCAGGCTAACGATACGGGCAACGTAACGCATCGGGTCCACCGTATCTATTCTGCGCATGCGCAGACTGATGCGTATACGGATACGTTTAAAATTTAGGACACGCTAGTGTCTAGTGACACGAGGCGCAAAATTTCAGCGGTGCATGCAAAAGGATTTCTTAAAACTATTCCAAAACGTCTCGATTTAATATGTAACAACATATATACTGCCATAAGCGGTATCTTTACATGTGATGAAACAATTCGTCACGGTTATTGGAAGAGTATACTTAGAGTTAAAGGTAAAATGTCTACATGGATTTCTGTAGACGACCAAAGTATAAGAAAAATCCGATAGCCTGTAAATTCGAAAGCGGTATGTTTTCTTTCTCCAAAATACTAAGGCAAAGTGAAAAATATAAGGGCACTCTAGTTTATAAATCCCTTTCAAAATATCACGAGAATAAATTAAAAGTAACGTAGTTATAATTAATTAGCTCGTATATACTGATATCAGTATAAAATGTGAGACTTTAATTTTGTGGTAATAAAAAGCTATTCTCCTACATGTAGGTACGTATTCTCCTCATGAATAAATTCCAAAAAGTAGTGAAATCTCCCCACAAACAGATTCTCTGTTAAAAAAAGCGGCATGTTCATTCAGTGCCAACAAAATTGATACGTAAAATACTCTCCAAAAAAGATTAGAAATCAATTAAGATCGCCATGTTCAAGATTTATATATAAAAAATAAAAGGCATCATTCGAAAGGGAGATTATTGTAAATCAAAACTTATACTAAAAAATTCGACGACAAAAAATGTATAAAAAAATTTTCGTAAAAAAGAACTTGCCGCGTTTTTTTCCTTTAAAAGAAAAAATTCAGACAGATAGAAAATTATATTCGATGTTTATATGCACTTATGCTTTTAAATAAATTCATACACTTATATGATACCACCAGTATATAGTGGAAAAAATATGAAAACTTAAACGCGGCAAGTTCATTTTTATGAAAATTTGTTTATAAATTTTTTGTCGTCGAATTTTTTAGTAACTTTTGATTTACAATAATTTCCCTTCCGAATGATGCCTTTTATTTTTTATATATATAAATCTTGAACATGGCGATCTTAATTGATTTCTCATCTTTTTTGGAGAGTATTTTACGTATCAATTTTGTTGGCACTGAATGAACATGCCGCCTTTTCTTTACAGAGAATCTGTTTTTGTGGTCTAATATACATGTATTAGATGTAGTAATACGATCATGGAGCCTCTGTATTTGAAATATAAGACAATATCTCCAAATGGAAAATTCAAAAACACATGAAGCTTATAGAGGGATTCATAATAATCTAACAATAAGTAAGTAACTACGTAACTATTTTCTTATCGGATTTAAATTAGCCTTTACGGATGAAATCACTCCCCATAGTAAATGTTATTTTTTCACGTGCGACCTTTAATGTCTCGTTAATTATTACAGGCTTATCAGAAAACAGTTAAAATGAAAAATGTATGATATAATGCGAATTATAAAATTGTATAGGTACCTATAAACATTTTCTTAAATATGATATTTCCAAAAATTCCCCCTGTCATCCATTTTCATGAAATTAATTTTGTTCCTTATATAAGCTAAAATGAAAGTCATATTCCTATTCACAGAAGGATATTAGGCCATATACATATGTATGTATGTAGGTTATTACGTCAGTATAGTATGAAGAAATGCATATACACGTACATTTATTATATTCTTCATCTGAGCAACGTGAAAATGAGTGGTATACTTTCGGAGTTTTTGTTGCCTAACTTAAAAAAAGTCATTAACAGGATCGTTAAATGTCATTAATCACTTGTTGATTCAGCTCTGTGTGTACCATGTATTAAAAACCAACCTTGAACATTCAAAATCAACAGTACCTACAAAAAAATAGGCGATAATATTTATCAGGGCAAGCTTCGTATTTCTTGAGCGTCGTTGGCTATATTAAACTAAAAATCGTCGTGCAATCTCTGTTGGCTGATGCTGACCGAACCCAATTCGCTATGTGTACAAAAGCTCGTGGTGCCACAGTGCGGCAAACTGTTGCGTTGTGTGATGGAATACACCTGAGCCATTTAAATGTAAAAGAGATAGCAAAGTGATAAATACAAATTATAAGAGTCACCGATACGGTCAGCTCGCAATAAATATCAATTATTTTTCGGACTGTTAATTCTATTCACTTAGAATTAAACACGAGCGTTTTGTACTGCGAACTGTATTATAATATAATATACAATTCAAGTATCATCAATTCAAATACTCTATTAATAATATTAATAATACCAATATTTAAGAGAAAAACTAATTTCGAGATCTTGAAACAACTTCTTCGTTCTATTACGTTATCATCTTTCAAAAATGAATAGATTTACTAACAATAAGTGAAAGACTCTTCATAGCCAAACAAGAGAAGTGATAGCTAATGTTTATAGCTAATATTTATAATATACCTATAATCGCTTGAGATTATGACTAGAGACCGAATTTGAACGGCAAATGTTCTATTTTATAAACTACCTATCTGAACAAAATTTTACATGCATATTTATAAAATGCCTAGCCATCATAAATAAGAACATTAGAACGTTTACATAAATTTGACTTTTTTACTTCATGAAATAGGCGAAAAACCACGCGGAGCAGTTGAAACGAGCCATTATGTTTGAATCCACGCACATTTTCTGCGTACTTTTATTGCTTGCTGACTAGGTCGGTCCCCAAAATTTGAGGTCTGACTGTTTCAGTCATGAACTACATTTACTAGTCTAACACTGTACCAAAATTCAGCAATCTTTAAACAATTGCACACATCCGATATTCTCTACACGTTTGGGATGGCGCTGACTAATAACGCTCCCACATTGCACCGTCTGACTTACATTTTTAAGCTCGTCATTGCTTAGACTGCTTATAAACAAAATATCTCTCGTCTATAAATTCTTGCACAACAGCATAAAATTAAACAACTTTAACGCCGCGCCGCTGCCATTTGTCCCCGAATTGTACCTGTTGGCTCGAGATAGCCAACTTACATCTCAAGGTTAACATACTAATAAAATATAAACAATCTTTAAACAATTACACGTTTCAACCACGGGCTCCCGGACTATTACGTCAATTGATTCACGCGCCCACTTATTAAAGGTTAACAATGCCGCAAACCTCTCAGAATCGTTCTTAGTCAATACTTAACGATTCCGTGAGCGGAGTCATTAGTGTTGACTAAACGTTTCTAGAACTGCATCTAAATCCTACTTTAAAGTAGGCATCTGAACTTCTCAGATAGCAGGAAGATGGTCTATAGGTCATATTCCTGACGACTTAGACCATTTAATGATAACGTATTGTGTCCACTGTAATGTCGTCTTTAATTAAGACATTAAATCCCTCGTCCCTCGAAGACATCCTTAAAAAACAACTTTAAGACGTCATTTTGATATTTGTGCTATCTGGGTTATTTTCATATTGAAGACTAAAACGCTATAGCACAGAAACCGATGCACGTCAATAAACCCTATCTGCATGTCACTGTACCATCCTTAATGAATTAACGTGGATCTAGTACAGCTAAAAAGAAATAATGACAAGCCCTCCGTGTAAGGCTACGTTGCAAAAGAATGCCTTCCATTCAGGAGTGTCTCCTGCTCAACGAGCGCGCGAACTGTAAATTCACTGGAAACCGAGCAGAGTAATGTATACAATATAAGAAGGGAAGCGACCGGCAACATGGTCGTGAAGCCGTGCGCAAGGAGGAGGGGTCGAGATATCAATACGGTATCAGAGTACGTGTGGCACGCGATAATTGAAATAATAGTAAATAACCCTGTAATTATGGTCTACGGTCGCGGCATGCAATCGACGCGTGTATACGTGAATGTACGCGCGTACAAAAGCTCTGTGACGGTGCACGCTTACGGATGTGTACACAGCAGCGCCGTACTGGTCCCTCGATGTGTCGTAGTCTTTGTGCCTGGCAAGCGCATGTGTATTTGCGATACAGCCTCGTGTACTTGACTGGTGGCGATAGACTTGAGGAATTTTACGTATAAGCGTGAAGTGGCGATGTATAAAGCGCGGACGTGTTTTTATCCCGTATGATAAAGAGTCCGGCTCTTGTCAATTTGAGAAAGGGTGAAAATCGAGGAGCGGTTTACTATAATCTTTTTTATTTCTCCTACATTGCTTTTCATTATAACTTTTCATTAATTGGACCGATCTTACATTTTTTCTTTTAATTTAAAGGGGAAAACCTACCACGCGAGAAAATATGAGTGCTTCTCTCAGAAAATTTGCTCTCAACGCATCCATTCCATCGCATCCATAGCCAAGGAAACTAGACATCCAGAAAATCCCGAACTTATGCAGCTTGATGCGACGGTGCACCGTCTTTCATAAAATAAGGTGGTTAAAATCTGGCAATAGCCTAAGCACCAGGAGTATTTGATTTTCGAGTAACGCACTTTCTTTAACACGTTCGCGACCACCATAAGGGCATTTTTCCTAAATTGAAGTACTACGTGTGGCATATATGTGACACTTGGCCGTGAACATGTTAAAATTAAAGATTTTCATGTCAAGACCAAGATTCTTGCAACCACTTATATAGTCTCTTATACAGTATGTCCGAATGCAAAGTACATATATAAAGGGTTCTGTAGCTTTATTTTGATTACCGTAGTACTTAGTAGATAATTATTATCGCGCAAACAGCATGTATGGAGCATTTGATAGCATGTGTCATGTGTGCGAAAAAATGCGCTTGCGCCGCTTCAATCTCGAAACAGTACTACGACAACCAATATAAAACTACGGTTTCCTTTTTATACTTTGCACTCGGGCATACTGTATAATAAATTCTCAGCTTCAAATAAGGAACAACATTTTAAAATCGATTCAGGCAATAAAAAGTTATTAGAAAAAATAATATGGGAGAATAATTAAAAGGCCTAATTCAGTCTTTATGTTTTAACTCAGGTTTGTTGAACTTGTGAACTTTGTTGAACTTTCTCCCACCACGAGCTCAAATAACATGTCGTTGGTCGATTCTGATCGTA
The DNA here is from genome assembly GCA_963678675.1 of Xiphydria camelus. Lineage (NCBI taxonomy): Eukaryota > Metazoa > Arthropoda > Insecta > Hymenoptera > Xiphydriidae > Xiphydria > Xiphydria camelus. Next base: position 22,910,221 of record OY783191.1, read on the forward strand.
TATGCAAGATCATGCTCGCACATGGTAGTTGGTCGAAGGTGTCATAAATATAGTGTGATAGTAGGTACTTACTTGAAGTCAAGTGGATGGGGTACCGGTGCGAGAGGAGCCCCATGACTTAGTTTAATTAGTCAGCGTTATTTTAACTGTAAATCAATGTGTGTAAGTACACTTCTACTATGATGAATACAGTATGTCCCATTGGTAACGCAAGTATTTGAATTTCCCTGACATTTGACTTTAGTAGTGCTTGGAACGGTGCTGTAGTTAGAGTTGGCTTCAGAAGAGTGCGCTGCGTTCTTACGAGCCGTGTTTCGAAACCTGTATGATTATTTCTCATCACTTTTCTACACATTATTTACCATTATTTACAAATTCAGTTAATTTCTAGGTTAGACGCTTCGATCTCCCGAATTGACAGTTCCCGGGAAATCAGACATTTCCCACTTTTCGCTCTCGAAACACGGCTCGTAAGAACACAGCGCACTCTTCTGAAGCTAACTCTAACTACAGCACCGTTCCAAGCACTACCAAAGTCAAATGTCAGGGAAATTCAAATACGTGCGTTACCAATGGGATATACTGTATATGCTTATTAGGTATATTTTCGAAGCTATATAACGATAGTATAACAATTTTACATAGAAACATACATAATTCAAGGTACGTAAAGCGTGCGCGAATTTTGATGAAACGTGATTAAAGTTATTTCTCTTTTCTTATTATATCAAGTGAATAAGTTAGGATTTGCAAGTTACCTATTAAAAATAGAGCATAAATAACTTTGTACATATATATCACTTATGAGTTGTTCTTGCATGAACTAGATTATAGAGATGAGTCGCCGAATTTTAATCATTTCAGGCATTTTTCAATGAATGTCAAAAATGTAATAGCTTAGACAAATAACAATATGCGGAAATTATATTATAAGTAATTGTATATACTTCAAATTGGTGCAGCTACATTTTCTGAAAAATACCTTACAAAGTCAAGAAACTATAAAAACGAAAAGTATGTAGGTATTCGATCAATCAAGGAGACTGGTTGCCTAGAATGGACCGGTGGATCCATACATTGGACTGCTGACTACATTTTGAAAAAAAGAGTACCACAGAGGTATAAATATTCCTTATCATACATTAACCTTTATCTGGTGACGTGATTTTTGTGTAGGGAGGCCAGAAAGTAATGTGGTTTTTTTACATTAAATTCAAACAGATAAATTTTTAACAAGTTTTTATTTTTAATCAATGATGTAATTACCCTCGTTATCAACAACCTTTTTCCATCTAGTGTGTAAATTTTCAATGCCAGATCGAAACAAAGCAATTAGTTTTTGAGCAAAATATCTAGAGATGGAATTTTAGACACCCCATCCAAATTTTCAACTTTTTGCCGCTTAGAAAATGTTGTAGCAATCGGAATAAATGAAAATCCAATGGCGCAATATCGGGTGAGTATGGGGTGGGTGAGGCAATACCTCCCACCCCAATTCATTTATTTTGTCCAGGGTTTGTCTTGCGAAGTGCGGTCTTGCATTAACGTGTTGCAGAATAACGCCTTTTCTATTGACAACCGCTGGGCACTTTTCAATTAAAGATTGATTTACCCGATCCAATTGTTCATAGTAAAGGTCTGCATTCACAGTTTGTCTAGGTTTCGCCATTTCAAAATGAACGACCCCGCGAATACTCCACTAAACACACAAAAACGCCTTTTTAGGGTGTAAACCTGTCTTAGCTGTACTTTGTGGCGATTCATTCGAAGGTAGATAGAAATGTAATTTTCAAAAAAGCATTATACGAATATGAGCCAAAAGCTCATAGATAATTAGGTAATAGTGATTCGAGTTTCTTTCCTGGTGGAGTAAGTTTAGACTCATATGGTATACCTACTTTCATTTGCATTTAATTCCTCTTCTTTATAATTTCTGTTTTGATGAATTTTTTCGAACATGGTATAGAAAGGAATTAAATCGGTCGTTGGTATACTTCGTTATAACTGGCAATAATATGAGAAGCGGCATTATTAAGCCGAAATTAATTACATATCGATACTGAGAAATGCTTGTTACGAGAGTAATAACATTGCCTTATTAGGCCAGGCAACATAGAGTTGTAGGCGAAATAATTCTCGGAAAGCTGGAAATGGTTTTAATCTTTTCATTTGCATCTAAAAAGAGTTTTTTAAAGTTTGCACCAATTTTCTGCTTGTGCTGTATGAGGGGTGTCCCAAAAACTTCGAAATTTTTCGACTTTTTTCAGTTTTTCACTAATAACTCCTAAATGATGCATTTCTAGGAAAATTTTACTCTTTTATAAATTAAAGTACATAAAATTCTACGTAAAATGAGCCCCACATATTTGAAATTAAGTCAAGTAGTATAGACGATATGCATGTTTGAAAAACAACCATTTCTTAAATTTTGGAAGGAAAAATCATATTTTGGATTTTTAGACCTTATTTCCATTACGTAAAATGTATTATATGAAATTATTCTGTATTTGGAATTTATATTACAGCGAGTGCTGTATCAGATATACGTAAGCTGCATTCTTCTGCCCCCTCCCTTGCTATTAGCATATCCCACAAGTTTCTTCCGCGCCATGCTATGAATGACTCTAGCCGGCTATGTTTATATAAATATGCTTAAGAAACGATTTCTTTCATGTCGCTGAAGAAGCAAATCGCACGTAGAGACATGGTTCATAAGGCCGGTCTCCGTCAATAGGTGTGGACCTAACCACCACCACCACCGCCATACTCTTGATAAGGTCCATATCCGTCGTTGCTGGGCGGCCGCTGCGGTCTTCATCTTTCAAGTCGAAATTGCCAGCTCTAAATTTCTTAAACCAATTCTGGACGATCCTAATAGTCGTAGTACCACCCCCGTAAACGGTGCAAATCTCGTCTGCAGTGTCCTTTGCACTATTACTTTTTTTAAAGCAATGAAGCATAATATGTCGTAAATGTTTATGTTGACTATCCATTTTGAATGGTGTAGAGAACAATTTTTAAAGAGACTTTGTCACCAATGTGAAATATACTGTGAAAGAGCTCTGGGATGACTGCAACCGATCCCATAAACAGCTTATAGATTATTTGCTTTATTTTTGCAATATAAAATGTAATATATGAAATAAATAATATAATAGCTGGATATCCTACAGTTATCATATCGTGTATCAGATCATATATGCGAACACTCTGGTACAATATTTGGTGCTGAATCCAGGGATTGAAATATAAAAATGCACATTGTGATGAAAATATGTAATTAAAACATAAAAAATTGAGTTGAAGTACAAAAAGCTTTGATGTAAGTTTCGATGTGTGGGTAAAACATTGATAACAAAATTTAAAAATTATATAAATACAACGTTAATTCAATTTGCTACGTTTGGAAGTAGAAGCTGACTGAAGCAATTGGTCCGTTTTAAGGTTCTCGTCATCCAGGAGGTCTTCTAATTCGTGATCATTGTCAGGTAGCACCACTTCATCGTCGTTTAAGTTTCAGTCATCATCAATTTCATCTGGTGTATTAGTGCAGGACGCTCCCTTGCAATTAAAGCATATTGGGGAAGATTTAATTCCTTGCTTCCTGCAACCACAAGCTTTTCGGCACCCTTTCAAACATTTGCAGGCAGTGTTATTAAGCAGTTCCTGCGGGGCTTGTTCGGCTGTTGATGGTACTGGAAGCAGCCCATGGTTAGTAACCTTCTAATCCCATTGAACTGGGTCCATCAAATGACCATTCCACAAATTAATTTGTAGAAAAGCCCACATTGCGTGCAGTCTAGCAGCTTCTTCAGTGGGAGGAAGAGTAGCTAACAATAAGTTGAAAGTATTCTGTACTAAGGATTTGGTGAACAGTTTAAAGCGTATTTCATTCAGAGAGGAAGATTGAAGAAGTGATCCAGAATACAAAGCCGTAATTATTTTTTCGCCGGCAGCACCAATTTCATCTGTAGTCGCGTCACGGTTTTTGAATATCTCGACAGTTCTTTGTACCTCTGCATCTTTGTCGAGAAGCTTTACAAACTTCATCTTCCCCTGTCTGAAAATGGCTGATATTGAATCGCATCCACTGAACGCGCGTGAAGAAATAATATATTTTCTTTAACTTTGTTTGACATTTTGAAGTGTGTCGGGGAATAGAAGATGGTCTCTGACTTTCCCTTTCCAGGCTTCATCAAAAACAATGGATCGCCATTAGGAGCTAATGCGGTAATAATTATTAAAAGATCAATGTCTTCTCCTACCACAATCACAAATTCGGAGTGTGTAGCATTTTCTATAGCCCTTCTGACAATGGTTGTGTCGGCATCCTCTACAGCTTGTTCGACAGCGATGTTTTCATCTGCAAATTTCTGAATCAGCATTGAGATGATTCGTTTTTTGTTCCGTTCTATGACGTAGCGTTTCGGTGAGGGCCCTCGGTGCCCTCCGCTACTCACAATCTAGCGGCTACGATGCCGCGCGTGAAACGGGAAAGACGATGGGCGCCAGGTGCACTACGAATGCACCGCGAGGGGAGACGATCGAGCTCACCGATAACGCACGGAAATCGCGAGATCGGTACCGTTCCGATCTCGAACGGGTCCGGCTACCACAGCAAATGGTAGAGGGGCGGTTCGGTGGACGATGGCTGGGACTCGGGAGGACGGATTCGCGGATGGGTTCGCGGAACAGAAAACAGCCGGTTGCTATAAACAAAAGGAAATCATTTATTCGACGCGCAATCACACAAAAGAAAAACGGAGTGGTGTCGAATGACGGAACGGACACCACTCGATGCGCCAACGGGGCGACACGCTCGCGCGGAGGCGCTAACGGCGCGATAACGGCGCGGAGGCGAGTCGGAGGTCGTTCGCGGGAAAGGGGGAGCGTACCGGGGCTATAGCGGTCGTTTCTTGGCTGGGCGCGTCCCGGTTCCTCGACTTCCGGGTGGCAGATCCGGGGACCCTCTCGGCTTCGACCTCAGCCTCCTGGGAGGAGCTCTCTCTCGATATCGTGGAGGGCTCTCCCGATGGATCTCGTCGTGGCTCCTCTTCTCGCTCTTCACGAATAGGTTGGGGTGGAACGCACTGCTCGGCGGGACCCGGAACGGATCAGTGTCTCGTACGCACTTCAACTTTGGACCTCGTTCTCTCACTAGACTCGCTGAACTCGTGAAACGATCGTGGTTCACTCGCTGAACGCTATCGCAAAACTGACTGCTCCGACTCGCTCGCCTTCTCGCCACGATCGCGCTCGTGACGTTTCGCGCGGCCCTTCCGGTAGCCGATTCGCACGCATTCGTCCGAAGGGGCCGATTGCACCCTTTTTTTGTGACGCGGAGCGATTCTCCACGTCACACTTCATTTGAGAGAAATTTATCTTTTGACATTGTCAATAACATTGTTCCATCAAATTCAACGGTCGCTGCAATAAACTTGTTCCTTCTAAGGCGTTCTGCAGATTTTGTGCTCTTCCCTGTAAGGTCGTCTGGATTGCCATTAAATACTATGATTAATCGCGCCCCAAAGTATTTTTTGACATAACCTACGTATTTATTGAGGATTGAAGAGAACCTTTCTCTTAACTCCCACGGTACTCGGTGAAGTAGGAATCCACCGTCAATCAAATAGAGAGCAGTTCCGATATTTGACGGGGTTTCAACTGGATCAAATAAATCATAAAAAATAGATTTACGTGACTTCCTCATCATTCCTTGTTTATAAAATAAAGATGGTGGATATGGAGCCAATTCATATGTGAAGTAATTTCTGAGTTCGTATTCTGTTTTTTTATGAAATGAGATTCTCCTGAAAATGGTATATAAATCTATTGGCACACTACTTCGTCATGCAACTTTACACTGCTAGTGAAGCCTCGCATTGGTAATACTCTTTTCTTTCTGGAAAACTTCACTTGACCAAAATTGCTTCCAATAATGCTTTCGAGACTGGAATTTCTGATTTGGTCTGACAGATGGTATAATTTACGTTTTCATCTCCTACAATTCCAGTAGACAGTGACATTACGTACTCCCCTACTGGAAAGGGATTATGGCAAAGGAACCAGTCTACGAATTTCTTGCAGTCACTGTTATCTCTAGTTATTCTGGATAATAGCCGGCTAGAGTCATTCATAGCGTGGCGCGGAAGAAACTTATGGGATACGCTAATAGCAAGGGAGGGGGCAGAAGAATGCAGCTTAGGTATATCTGATACAGCACTCGCTGTAATATAAATTTCAAATACAGAATAATTTCATATAATACATTTTACGTAATGGAAATAAGGTCTAATAATCCAAAATATGATTTTTCCTTCCAAAATTTAAGAAATGATTGTTTTTCAAACATGCATATCGTCTATACTACTTGACTTAATTTCAAATATGTGGAGCTCATTTTACGTAGAATTTTATGTACTTTAATTTATAGAAGAGTAAAATTTTCCTAGAAATGCATCATTTAGGAGTTATTAGTGAAAAACTGAAAAAAGTCGAAAAATTTCGAAGTTTTTGGGACACCCGTCATACAGCACAAGCAGAAAATTGGTGCAAACTTTAAAAAACTCTTTTTACATGCAAATGAAAAGATTAAAACCATTTCCAGCTTTCCGAGAATTATTTCGCCTACACCCCCTTTTTTGGCCTATGTTGCCTGGCCTATATCTGAGGTCAAGAATCGGAGAGGATTCCGCGGCCTACAGCGATCGAGGTTACGGTGCTAATGTACAGTTTAGTAATGTCGGTTCGCTTGACATTGCCCCCTTCAATAAATTTCATTGCGTGTGATACAAACGCGAATCGAGGAGTTTCGAATACGAATTCTCCGTAATAACAGAGAGCGGCGCTTTAAAGTGCACAGATAGCGTGGTAAATTAATTATAAACGTCTATATGCTCTCTCTCTCTCTCTCTCTCTCTCTCTCTCTCCTCTCTGGATGTTTCGGCCGTGCATCACTTCGCTCTGTATTTACCGTGCTTATATCTTGGGTTCATCTGCCTCGTTATCGTGTTTTACCGTTTGTGTGGGGTGTGTGTCGTGCATTGTGTCGGTTCGCTTGGTGCCTTGACTGGCCGTCGCCTCATCGTCGACCTTAGAGGATTATCCCATCACGACGGCCGGTCGCTTGCTCTCTGGCGGTAGAAGCCATTTGCATTCGCAACTGCCATCGGCCCCTGCCTGCCTGACGACTCAGCTATACTCCACTCTGACGAACAAATCTACACATCATGACACGCAAGTGTGGATTCTGCAGCAAATTCCTCGCCGCGGATAAGGGGGAACTGCATTGTCTAGGGAAGTGCAACAATTTCTTTCATCTTTCTTGTGCGGAGGCCAAGGCAGGCCGAAGCGTCGACCCTGCCTCCTACAAATGCGGTAGATGCAGGGTACTACGCCCGCATACTTCGGCATTACCGGCCGCGGACAACCAGGCCCATTCGTCGCCGGCAATCACTGCCCTCAACCCCTCTCCCGCGCCACCTACACCCTTGCGTTTAGGCTCGGACGCGACACTTTCTCCGTCGGTAGACCCGCTCTCAAACATTTCCGCGCTTCTCTCCTCCTTATGTGCCAAAACTGACAGCATCGAGGCAAAAATATCGGATCTCAAAATCGTGAAGGAGCAAGTGGGCGCTATGAAGGATGACTTGAAAAGCTTGGTGACTAAAGTGACCAGCCTCGAGTCTGTCACGGGAGACCTTCGACGGCAGTGCGAGCGACTTGACGCGCGGGTCTCTGCCATCGAGACTGCGGCCGTTTCATCCCCTCCTCCACCCTCAGCTGACTCCGATGCTCTCCTTCGGCGGATCGACTTCCTGGAGCGCGAACGCTACTCCAAGGAGGTCGTGATCTCTGGACTGGGCGAGCTGGCAAACGAGGACCTTCCCCAGACGCTTAACTTGTTAGCGCGCGCTCTCGGCACCACTCCCCCCGTCGGCGGTGTGGAGGACACCTTCCGCATCCCGGGAAAACCCGGAGTGCCACGCCCCCTGGTGATCCAGTTCTTCTCCAAAACATCGCGCGACAATTGGATCTCGCTTAAACGCGCCAAGGGACGTCTGGCAGGAGGTGACGTAGGCCCTTCCTACGGTACTGGTCCTATTTACGTTAACGAGCGTCTCCCTCCGGCCGCGCGGAAGACCTTCTGGGAGGCACGCAAACTCGTCGCCGCTGGTCGCCTTAAGGATGCCTGGACGTCTAGTGGCTCCGTCCTTGTCAGGGCGTCCGCCTCGTCCTCCCCGGTAAGAGTCTCCACAAGTGCCGATCTCACTAGAGCCTGCATGGGAGCTGTGACACCGACTACATCGCCACCTACATCTACCTCAACCACCAGCACATCCGCGCCTTCCGTGTCGTCCGCGTCTCTCGTGTCGGGGCCCGGCCATTCCCCTGCCGGTACACGCTCAGTCGTACCTTCTACGGCTTTTCAGGCTTCGTCAAAATCGCCCTCCACCTGAGACCTCCAACCTCCGACAACTCCCGCCAGTGACCTTCTGAATCATCTCCGCATCTGCCACGTCAATGCTCAGTCTATTCTCCACCACATCGATGCTTTCCGTGACTACTTCTCTTCTAATTTTTATCATATTATCGCAATCTCAGAGACATGGCTCAAACCCCACGTGACGGACTCTGCCGTACCTCTCCCTGGATTTTACCTTTTGCGCCGGGACCGAGTTGGGAAGGGCGGAGGCGGCGTGGGGCTTTATGTACATTGTTCTTTAAGTTGTAAGCTGCTCGCCTCCTCCGATCCTCTCACTCTTGGACGCCCGGAGTTCCTCTTCGCTGAGATAACCGCCAGGGGACAGCCTCGACTTCTTTTATGTGTCGTCTACAGACCGCCGAAGATTGGTTTTCTCTCTGACCTCGAACACACTCTCTCTGTCCTTCTCGCCAATTACATATACGTTACTATACTTGGTGACTTCAATGCCGATCTCCTCGGGAATTCCTTTGACGCCTCCTATTTAAAGAATTTCATTTACACCAATAATCTAGCACTGGTGCCCTACAGACCTACGCATCACACTGCCACTTCTCACACGTGGCTCGATTTGTGTATTGTCGACAAAATCGCGAATATAGTATCCTCAGGACAGCACCCTGTTCCCTTTCTATCAGCGCATGACCTCATTTATGTTGAGCTGTCTATCAGGGTCCCACGGGTACCTCCCAGGACTCTCACGATCCGGGATTTCCGCCGCTTTAATGAGGACAATTATCTCTCCGATTTGCGGACTTATGATTGGGCGGCCCTTGTCGCTTCACCAGCCATCGACAACATGGTCCATCATTTGATACGCGCCGTAACGGACACCATGAACGTGCATGCGCCGGTCAAGGTCGTCACCTTCAAGCGCAAGCCAGCTCCGTGGATCTCTCCCGAGCTTAGAACTCTCATGCGTGAACGAGACAGGAAACGGCGTGCTTTCTTGAGGATGCGACTCCCACACTATCATACAGAGTTCAAGGCCCTGCGGAACGTAGTGCGAGCTAGGGTAAGGTCTGCTAAAATAGCCTATTACAATGAAAGACTTGGTGGTCGACGTCAGGCCCGTGACATCTGGGCTGATCTCAGGCATCTTGGGGCTGCCGGCGAGAAGAAGACTTCTGAGTCTCCTGCGCTTTCCATTGAGGAGCTCAACGATAACTTTCTCTCGTACTTCACATTGCCCGTTCCTCTTCCTGACCTTGATCTTACTACAGTCCCCTTTGACCCCTCCCGCTTCTACCTCTCACCAATCACTCCTGAATGTCTGTCCCGTGCCCTCCGTCAATTAAAATCACCTGCCATTGGTGCAGACGGACTGGGGCTCAACCTGTTGCGCAGATCCATGAACGTTATATTCCCTGCTATCTTATCGGTATTCAACCACTCTATCATTAATTCAGTCTTCCCCTCCCAGTGGAAACTCGCTCTCATTAGGCCCATCCCCAAGGTTAGGACACCTGCGCACGTGACAGACTTCAGACCCATATCGATACTGCCTGCCCTCTCTAAGATTCTCGAACGGATCGTGTATGAACAACTAGCTCAACACATGACGGATAATAACCTGTTTGACCCTCGGCAGTCTGGCTTTCGCAAGAATTGTAGCACCCAAACCGCGCTGGTCAAAGTTGCTGACGACATCCGGTCCGCCATGGATCGCAGAATGCTTACAATTCTTGTGATGTTCGATTTCTCAAAGGCCTTTGACTCCATATCGCATAGCACCCTCCTGACTGCGCTTGAGAGATTGGGCTGCTCGCTCTCCTCGCTCCACTGGTTCCGCGATTACCTTACCAACCGCTTCCAGGCCGTGTTAGGCAACAATGGTGTAATCTCTAGCTGGGGCGCAGTCACCTCGGGTGTTCCGCAAGGCTCGGTCCTGGGACCGCTACTTTACTCTATTTACGTGCGCGATCTCCCGCTGGTCCTCCGTCATTGCCTGCACATGCTATATGCTGACGATCTCCAAATGTACCTTCACTGTTCTCCGGCTAAACTGGCCGAGGCTATCCAACTTGTCAGCCTAGATGCCTCCTCGGTGCTCGCCTGGGCCTCCGTCAACTCTCTCAAACTTAACGCTTCGAAAACAAAGGTCATCATCTTCGGCACGAGTAGATATATCAACTCCATTGACTACGAAACGCTTCCAAAGGTTATGGTCGGCGGCGTGGCTGTCCCCTACTCTCAGACGGTGAGGAACCTCGGAGTCCAATTCAGCAGGACACTATCCTGGAATGACCATTTCTCTGAGGTTGTTAGGCGTATGAATGCCTCGCTCTTCCAGCTAAAGAGAAATCGCGACTTCCTGCCCGTTCACCTTCGGAGGAAGCTGGTAACGGCTCTCGTCTTCCCGCACATGGATTACTGTGGTGCGTTATTCGGGGACATTACCAATGAGCAGATCACTAGGGTCCAGAGGGCTATGAACACTTGCATCCGCTTCATTCTGGGCGTTCGTCGTGATGAGCACATTACACCTTATCGTCGTAGCCTTCACTGGCTGGACTATAAGAGGAGGCTAGCATATCTCACCGGCTCTCTGCTCTTCTCCGTTCGCTCATCCGGAGAGCCCTCATACCTGGCTGATTCGCTTCAAAATAGAAACGTGCTTCGGCTCCATGACACACGTGAGCCTGTCACCAACCTGCACGTCCCCGTTTGCCGCACCACAGTCTTCCTAAAATCTTTTTCTGTCGCTGCTCCCACTCTTTAGAACTCGCTCCCGGACGACATTAGGGAGTCGATATCTCCCCTCGCATTCAAGAAAAGATTCTTTCAGTGGCTGTTGTCCGAGGTTTGAGGTCTAGACAAACTGCCTATTGGCTAATTACTTATGTTAAGCTTCATTATGTATGGTATGTATAGAATGTACAAATAATTCTATTGCGGAACCGCCTATATATATAGATAGTCATTTTGCCGATGTTTCTTTGTGATGTTTTTATTGTTTTTTATTAACTTTATTTACTCGTTATCATTATTACTTCCTTATTTGTTTTGTATCTTATGTTTGTTTATTCTTATATTTGTTTATTTCTTATTATTTATTCTTACCGTTATAGTTACTGTTTTAGTTACTTGCTTAGTTATTTACTTTATTTTTGTACCTTAGTTATTTACTTATTGTTACTCATGTTACTATGACTTACTTATTGCTAGTTATTTAATTTAATATGTGCTTCCTTTGTGTGCTCTTAGAGGGCTTGCCCTAGAGCAAATAAACGCTTCTCTCTCTCTCTCTCTCTCTCTCTCTCTCTCTCACTCTCTCTCTCTCTCTCTCTCTCTCTCTCCCCCCCTCCATCACCACCACCACTAATTGGTCATGAATTGAAAAACATTTTTCAGATCACTTACTTTCAGCGAATACCTTTTATATTCGTTAGAATTTTACTATCAAACCCTAAAATCAAAGTATAAATACCGAATAATCTTGTATGATTATGATGTAAATGAAAAATACTGAATAGAAATAGAAAATAAAAAACAGAAAATATCTCAATTATGATAATTGCACTCTTTAAAGAGTACAATTGAGTCATCGATACTATTTTTGGGCCTACCCAAGGCAAACGATAGACTATTTGCAAGGCAACCTTATGCAGTGCCAGTGGCAATATTAAATTGTTCTATATATTTGGTAGTATATTTCAATATCGACACTCTCTAAACCAGCGAAAGTAATATATATTTTAATGAGAATAGTTTTATACTCTTCAAGATAAGTACTTACGTACATTTTTAAGAAAAATTAATTAAACAGTATTTTACATAAACCACTTACATTTCATACCGGGTAGAGCAAGAAAACTTCCCAGATTTGGCCTTGTCAGACTTTTAAAAGCAGGTAGATTTTTTGCAGCATCTTGTAGATAAATCGCATTTCATTTTTAAATGGACCCACGGGATGCAAAAAGTTTGAAAAATATTTTAGAAACGTAGCTCGGGAAACGTTTTCCTTGGAACATTACTGTTTCGTTCCTGATGGATGGAATATAACACGTGAAATATAATATTTGTAATGTTACTGTTTTATAAGTTTATCTATAATGTCTCAAATTGAATGTTGCGTTTAAGAAATTACTGAAATACTCGTATATTTTATTTTTGTTAATTTTTATTCGAAACGTGAACTTAAACATTTCTTTTAACTTTTAATTATATTTATTATATTATTAGTAAATCATAATTATAATACTCAAAAATTTATATCGTAATCAATAGAATTTTAAATATATCTGATATATGGTCAAATTGAAACATGAACTTAAATATTTATTACAAATTGAAAATCGTATTTTGCCGCACTACTGGATTCTACCTCTGTAAAGTGATCTCCTTATGTAGATAGTTACTTTAAAGAGAGGGATTCCAATGTACTTTTCATATTGAGTATTCATGTGAACCCCCGTAATTCGGATAATTTTTTTGTCGGGCGTACTCTGTAATCCAAAGTCCAAAAATGTAAATATTTCTTGCATAAAATCTATGTTACATATTGTATAAGAAGTGAAATAACAAATCTATTTACACATGGTTTTACTTATATTCATAATTTTTCATAAACTTTATAATTTATTATTTTGGAGGTAGGATAGTTAAAAACAGTACCGAATCGGATTATAAGAGGTTCCGGATTAGACGGAGGCCGGATACCGTGATGACCCTATTATATCTACTATAAAGAATACTTTCCCCGTGTATATTGATAGAAAAATTTGATATCAACAACGAAATATTAACTTGCCTAGTAGTAAATCAATATTTAATTAGTTCAAGTAATATATTTTAACCTGGAGAATATTTTGCAGATCTAAGAAAATATTTCGCAGAGGCAAGTGTATCAGTTTTATTTTACATAATAAAATATTTAGTTCCTCCTGATGACAAGTAAATATGCTAATATCAAATATTTCTTTCGGTATCTACTCTCCAATGCGTAAACTAAATGTTTGTAACGAAAGCGATAACCATGTTAATCATTAACAGTGATAGTTGACAGTAAAGCATTATACGACTTTGTAATCAACGGATATGAATTAGTAATTATTGACACGCATTGGGAGGAGTTGCTTATTGCGGTAGAAATATTGCCCTGTTATATATAAAAGACGAGCAGCGCGAGGCGTTCAGCGATGCTCAATCTTCGCCTCTGCTTCCCTACGGGAAATGATTTTCTCATAATCACATCAACAGAGAGGTACGAGGGTCATTTGAAAAGTTTCCGGCCTTATTGACAAGCAGTCATGATAGAATTTAATTCTTACTATCGTCTGATAGAGAGAGATGGTGTTGATACATGTATCCCATACAAATTTTAAGTCATTCTGATCAGTAGTTTGCCCATGGCACTTTTATAAAGTTGACAGGAGATGTTTTATGTCGACAATGGTGAGCAAGTACCTTTATTTGAAAGGAAAAAAAACTGAGGAAATAAAAGACGAGTTAGACTCAGTATACGGTAAAGTAACCCCTTTGTACATAACCGTCAAACATTAGGTGGCTGAGTACAAATGTGGCCGTACCAGCATTTTTGATGATGAACGTTCTGGACGCCCAAAAACTATTTTAACTGACGAAATTGTGGACTTTGTATGAAACTGTGATGGGAGATCGTCGATTGACCGTTAAGGAGATTGCTGAGGCTTGTAAGATATATGAGATGAACGGGTGCACAAGATTTTGCACGAGGATTTGGTTATGAGAAAATTATCCGTGCGCTGGGTGCCGCGTTTATTGTGTACGCTGTAGACCGGTATTTTTCAGGTGGACACAAAAAGAATTTTTTCTGACGACCTGAAAGGTTGGGAGAAACCATGGATTAAGTGTATCGAGTTACGAGGAGACTATGTTGAGAAATAAATTTTTTTACCTTGAAATATGTGTTTCTCCTAAAAATGCCGGAAATTTTTCAATTGACTCTCGTATCATTTTTAGAGGTACTAACTAATGAACCATTAATTATCATACTTTCATTAGCCACAGTAAATGCTGCAGTAGCTTATGAAAATATGAAAATTAATTGTTCGTTGGCTACAATATGTTTAGAAATGACAGCGACACTATTATGGTGGTCATTTCACCAAGGCTGATTTCCATGTACATGATAGATTCAATAACGTGTGTGAGCGAAATGCTTGTCAGCTGCCGCACCGACGGTGGGGGTGAATACAGTAGAGCCTCAAACACGTAAAAAATAGAAAAATGAAGTGACTTCCCCAAAGTTGAATTTTTGTTTATGGTTTATTTAAATTATGTAATTATAAAAAATCGTAGTCAGCTGAACATATTTCGGGGGGAAATGTGTCAGCTGGGACAATAAACATGCAGCACGCCGGCTAAAGAGGTTGCGCCTTTATCGACTTTTCCCCCCAATTCAGCTAGCTGAGTTTTATTTATATTTAATACAAGTTATACTGGTTCGTGCAATCAAATTTCAGCTTTGGTAGTATAAAGAGACATTATATTTTTTGCAACAAAAGATTCGATGGTTTATTTACATTATGTAATTATAAAAAATTGTAGTCTGCTGAACATATAATATTTCGGGGAGAAATGTGTCAGCTGTTGACGTATACTTGCGCAATACAGACGCCACGCAAACTACTACCACCATACTTTAAATTAAGTTATGTGATTGTTAATTTATTATATTTTATGAAAAACATCGTCAGCTAGGTGTATGGTGGGGGTCAGTCCGTCAGCTGGGACAATAAACATGCAGCGCGCCGGCTAAAGAGGCTGCGTGTTCCGTCGCACCGAACGACGGAACCCCAAAATAGCCCGATCGAACATTCACGATTTACCGCTAATCCTATCTTCGAGGAAAGGGTTTGTTTCGGCAATTACGCCGATGGCAAACCACCCGAGTTCACGCTTTCCTGGAAGGTAGGTATGAAACGGTACTCGACGCGTCGTTCCCTTCGGTACACGCTTTAATGTGTACTGCATAATCTTTACAATCGGCAGCCTCGAAAGTAGGAATGTCGAATCCAGGCGATGACCGATCGGGGGGAACCTTATACCTGGCGCATTCCGATCCGACGATTAGCCAATTTAGGGAACCGGACGCTTCCTCACGATCGAGAAAGAGCGTCCGGTATTCTTGGACATTTGGATACGTCATGCGGGTACCGTTAGCCACGGTACCCCGCTTCTTGGTTACCGAGTCTCGAAGGTTCCCAGCGTCATCGCCTGCTCCCCCGACATTCCTCCTTCGACCAATAAGGGTGCATAGCGTCAAGCGACGCTACCCCTTCCGCCTACCAAAGGACGGTTAATATAAGTCGGAATCAGCCGCCGTTGCTTCAATGTACTATCTACCGTCAATCATCAAGTCAGCAACGTGCGGAGTTTCGTGTATAACCCGTCTCGCAGTCGTTAAGACCACCAAGGTTCTTTTGGCCGAGCCAAACGGGATATCGCGGAACTATAGTGCATTCATGCAAAATCATTGAAACAGCCGATAGGTTGAAAAATACCTTCCGGTAGTTCGGTCAGTTTGTTAGCCGCGTCACTCACGTGTACCCGGGATTTACGACCCCGGGGAGATCCGTACCTAGATCGCGTGGCGACCGAACATAAATTTGGTCCTTCGAGCCGGATATCAGTGACGGAATAAAATCAGTCCGCGAATATTCAAATCGGGTTGTGCAGATTTCAATCCACGAGCATACAACTACCGGATTCCAACGACGGAATCAAATCAGTTCACGAGTGCTAGCTACCGGTTGGCGTAAGATTCAAGTATCGCGACCGCGCAGTGAAAACCGACTGTTCGCGAATTCACTAGTGAGTAGATCGAACGTTTTCGTGCGTGTATCAGTGACTCTTTTCGGCCAGTGTGTGTCTCAAGTTTCAAGTGGGTGTACCGTGCACGCATTAGCAGCACCATGACGGAGAGAGGAGCATCAGCGCCAACATCGAAAGCCGAGCAGGTGAAGACGCTCGTCATCCGACGCGGACACATCAAGACACAGTTGACCAACTATAAAAAATTCATTGACGCCTTCGCAAGGGAGCAGGATCTAGATAGGCTTCAGATCAGAACAGAAAAACTCGACGAGATGATGAAGAATCTAGAAGACATACAAGTCGCCCTGGAAGTTCTCGAACCTGAACAAAATCACGATCAGGTAGGTTTCGAAATGACCGAAGCGTATTACGACCTCCTCGCAGAAGCCAACCGGTATCTCCGGCCAGCAACTCAACCTCAGAGGGCAGGAGCAACAGCCTCATCGGACAACCAGTCTGGTTACGCAACCAGTCGACAGATCGCCACCATCAAGTTGCCTAAAATCGATTTACCAAAGTTTGATGGAGCGTACGAAAATTGGTTGGATTTCCGCGACGCCTTTACATCAATGATCGGCAATCAAGACCAATTATCGAATGTTCAGAAGTTACAGTACTTGCGGGCTTCACTCACCGATGAGGCAGCAAAGACGATTAAATCATTCGAGACAACCAGTGACAATTACATACAAGCATGGGAGCTGTTAAAGGTGACATATGACAACAGTCGACTAATCATCCAGCGTCACCTCAAGATGCTTTTCGAGCTTCCCACTCTTCGGACGGAATCAGCAGAAGAGATACGGAAACTCACCAACAGCGTCCAGCAGCACTTGCGCGCCCTGAAGTCACTTGGAGCTCCGACGGAGTATTGGGATATCATAGTAAGTCACATGGTCATTTCTAAACTTGACCGCCACACCCTGCGAGAGTGGGAAAGGACACTCACTACCACGACGACGCCCACCTTCAATGAGCTACTTACGTTCCTGAGGCAAGCGGCCTCGTATTCGGACTCGTCGCTTACGACTTCGAGCCGCTCTTCAACTACGCATCTGGAAACCGTTACCACATCGAAACAGGTACGCAAAGGGGGGCATTCGACTTTACTCACAAACGTCAAGCAGGATACAAAATGCCCAATATGCGAGGGAGATCATCCGCCGTACTGGTGCGGAAAATTGTTAGCATTAACAACGGCTGAGAGGATTGAAGCCGTCAAAACCGCAGCACTGTGTCTCAATTGTTTGCGTGCTGGTCATCGGTCGCCACAGTGCACTTCCTCAAGGTGCCCGAAGTGTAAGGGTAAACATAATGGATTGCTGCACCTCGACGGAGGAGCCGCTCAACACACCACGAGCCTATTAAGCACCGACGATCAACCAGCATGACTAGCGTCGAGCGCGCCAGCCGTTCGCGCGATAACGACGTTGGCATCGAGCATTCTGAGCAAAGATATATTATTGACGGCTGTCGTAAACGTACACGATAAGGAAGGCCATCATCACCGCTGTCGGACACTCCTTGATACGTGCTCCAGCACTAATTTCATTACAGAACGTCTCGCGAGGTCATTAAAACTCCCAATGGAGAGATGCGAAATCCCAGTCGGAGCGTTGAACAACGCCAACACGATGGCTCATTTTGTGGTCAGGGTGACCATGGAATCCAGACTAAATGGATACACACGGACGCTTACTTATCTAACAGTTCCCAACATCATAGGGTTACAACCGAGCGAACCGATCGATAGGAGTATACTCAAGATTCCTAAGAATGTTTCGCTAGCCGATCCATCTTTCCATCAACCAGCCGAAGTGGACATGCTCATAGGATCTGGACCCACGTTAGCAATGATGTGTATCGGTCAGGTAAAGCTTAATAAGGACGACCACCCTGATCTCAGACTGCAGAAGACGCAATTAGGATGGGTCATCGGGGGGGGTGCAGGCAGCACTAACCCATCAGACATCAAGCGGACATGCTTGGCTACAACGAGCATCGAGGAATCGATAAGCAAATTCTGGGAGATCGAAGAGGTACCACAGCGACTCCATTTATCCTCTGAAGAACAGACATGCGAAGACTACTTCCTCAAGACCGTTGCCCGAGAGGTAAGTGGCAAATATGTCGTGTCACTTCCTTTCAACGACAAGCAATGTAAGTTGGGAGAATCAAGATCATGCGCCGAGAAGCGATTCCATGGGTTGGAACGCAAATTCAAGAGGGACCCCAACTTTGGCGACCAATACAAGGCCGTTTTCAACGAGTATTTGCAACTGGGCCATATGACCGAAGCCAGAGAAGACAGCCTCGACGAGGAAGGTTTCTACCTGCCGCATCATGCCGTTATCAAGGAGACCAGTACGACTACGAAACTCCGAGTTGTCTTTGACGGATCGGCCAAATCCAATTCCGGAGTTTCCTTGAACAACGCCCTCATGGTTGGTCCCACCATCCAGGATGACATCTTCTCACTACTGCTCCGATTCCGCACTCATCGGTACGTCATGACTGCAGACATAGAAAAGATGTACCGCCAAGTCTGGGTCAGGGAGGAGGATCGTAAATACCAACGGGTGATCTGGAGGAATCCGCAAAATGAGATGAAGGTATACGAGCTCAACACGATTACCTTCGGATTATCTGCGGCTCCATATCTAGCCATCCGATGTTTGCACCGGCTAGCCGACGATGGAGCACATGCCTATCCGGTTGCGTCACGCATATTAAAACGCGATCTGTACGTCGACGACGTCCTCACTGGAGCAAACACAATACAGAAGGCTATCAAAATTCGCAACGAACTCATCGAGTTACTTCAGCAAGGAGGCTTCAATTTACGACAATGGGCCTCTAATGATACTCAACTTCTGAAGGGACTGACCGAAGGCAGCACTCGGCGAAGATTGCACAAAGAAGACTGTACCATCAGGACTTTGGGGGTCGATTGGGACTCTCAGTCGGACAACATCACCTACACTGCAGAATCGATAAAACCTGGCGACAAGGTTACAAAGAGAGTCATCTTATCTCAAATCGCGAAGATCTTCGACCCTCTGGGACTTTTAGGCCCGGTGGTATCCAGAGCAAAAATCATGATGCAGAATCTCTGGCGGCAGAGTTTGACTTGGGATGAATCTGTTCCGTCCAATATCCACACTGAGTGGACCACGTTTGTAGCGCAATTCAAAATTCTTAATAATATTGCATTTGAGCGACAGATGATCATCACGGACGCCAGAGAAGTACAGATGCATGGTTTCTGCGATGCGAGCGAACGGGCATACGGAGCCTGCATATACATCAGATCCGAGGATCAAGAAGGACGAGGAGAAGTGGTGTTAGCATGCGCCAAATCCAGAGTAGCACCTTTGAAGAATATCTCACTGCCTAGGTTGGAATTATGCGGAGCATTGCTACTGGCAGAACTGTATGTGTCAACACGACGAGCGTTACCAATTGCCGTCGACCGGACGGTGTTCTGGTCCGACTCTACCATCACTTTGCACTGGATTAATACCGAACCACATCGACTTCCAACGTTCATCGCAAATCGAATTTCTGCTATACAAGAGAAGACGGACGCCAGCACTTGGAAACACGTACGGTCAGCTGATAACCCAGCTGACCACCTATCCCGAGGCCTGTCACCATCCGAATTTGTGCAAAAATCAAACTGGGAAAAAGGACCGATTTGGTTACGACAATCTGAATCTGCGTGGCCACAGTTGGATTTGATATTCTCATCAGAAGTTCCTGAACAACGAAAAGCGTATTGTCTTACGCTCAACACGGAGAGGAACGAAATTCTCCATCGATACTCCTCAATCATCACACTTCGGCGTACAGTGGCCTACTGTCTCCGAGTCAAACGAAGCAATAACTTCGAGGGACCTGTGACAGCCGAAGAAATCGAACAGGCAGACCGTCGGATTGTACGGTGTGTTCAACATGCAACTTTCGTCGAGGACATCAAGGAACTAAAGAAAGGGAACGGAACATCACGGAGTACCAGATTGAAATCACTCAACCCGTTCCTAGACAATGACGATTTGTTACGTGTGGGAGGACGATTGAGGAACGCCGATGTTCCCTACGCACAACGACATCCAATGTTATTGCCAAAGAATCACCACGTGACAACAATGCTCATCCGTTACGAGCATTTGAAAAATCATCATGCAGGTACGCAGACAACTCTTTACGCACTACGACAAAAATATTGGATTCTAGACGGCCGGAATCAAGTCCGGAAGGTCATCCGACAATGCGTCAAATGCATCCGTGCTGATCCTCCTCCAATCAATTACGTCATGGGTCAGTTGCCCCGGGCTCGAACCGCGGAAGCTAGGCCATTCAGTAACACGGGGATCGACTACTGCGGACCATTTTTCACCAAGGAGAAGAAATTCCGCAATCGAACTCGTGTGAAGGTTTACGTGGCAGTGTTCGTATGCCTTGTATTGAAAGCCATCCATCTGGAAGTAGTCAGCGACTTGACTACAGACGGGTTTATGGCGGCACTCAAACGGTTCATCGCTCGACGAGGAAAACCACGGCACATATACACCGATAATGGCACGAATTTCGTTGGAGCTAGGAACGAGCTAGCCGAGCTCTCCACCATTTTTTCAAACGAATCACAAGATCCTCGCATCCAAAGGGACCTTGCCAATGAAGGTATTACGTGGCATCATACTCCTCCACTAACGCCGCATTTTGGTGGACTATGGGAAGCTGGCGTAAAATCTTTCAAACACCATCTGAAACGGATTTCCGGAGAGCAATTATTCACCTTCGAGGAATTCAATACGTTAACAATCGAAATCGAGGGAATCCTGAATGGACGCCCCTTGACGCCTATATCCACAGACCCCAACGACATCAATGTCCTCACTCCCGCTCATTTTCTAATCGGTGATGCACCAAGGAACCTACCCGAAACAAATTTTGAAGCCGTTCCATCAAACCGATTATCCACTTGGCAGCATATTCAGAAGGTGAAACGACATTTTTGGATGCGGTGGCAAAAAGAGTATATCAGCGAACTCACCACGCGGAGCAAGTGGACCAATGGATCACACGACATCAAAGAAGGGACCATCGTCATAATTCGAGAGGAGCGACTACCACCGAACCAATGGGCATTGGGTCGAATCACCAGGACTTATCCCGGAGACGACGGGATCATTCGAGTCGTGCAGGTGACAACCGCAAACGGTACTTTCAAACGAAATGTGAAAAGACTCGCACCCTTGTTCGATGAACAAGGTACAAACAATCAGTAGTTAAAGCGTACTCGATAATTTGTACAGTAATTGCGCAATTTCAGCTAGGATACTAGAGGTATCATCTTAATATTTTAGGTCATCCAGGTTACATTAATTTAAGATATAAGCAGCAATACATCATTCTATTGTTCCAATTGCAATACATGTAAGCATGCTAGTTTTAGTTTCTCTCTCCGTTCGCAACGGGGGGAGTATGTTCCGTCGCACCGAACGACGGAACCCCAAAATAGCCCGATCGAACATTCACGATTTACCGCTAATCCTATCTTCGAGGAAAGGGTTTGTTTCGGCAATTACGCCGATGGCAAACCACCCGAGTTCACGCTTTCCTGGAAGGTAGGTATGAAACGGTACTCGACGCGTCGTTCCCTTCGGTACACGCTTTAATGTGTACCGCATAATCTTTACAATCGGCAGCCTCGAAAGTAGGAATGTCGAATCCAGGCGATGACCGATCGGGGGGAACCTTATACCTGGCGCATTCCGATCCGACGATTAGCCAATTTAGGGAACCGGACGCTTCCTCACGATCGAGAAAGAGCGTCCGGTATTCTTGGACATTTGGATACGTCATGCGGGTACCGTTAGCCACGGTACCCCGCTTCTTGGTTACCGAGTCTCGAAGGTTCCCAGCGTCATCGCCTGCTCCCCCGACATTCCTCCTTCGACCAATAAGGGTGCATAGCGTCAAGCGACGCTACCCCTTCCGCCTACCAAAGGACGGTTAATATAAGTCGGAATCAGCCGCCGTTGCTTCAATGTACTATCTACCGTCAATCATCAAGTCAGCAACGTGCGGAGTTCCGTGTATAACCCGTCTCGCAGTCGTTAAGACCACCAAGGTTCTTTTGGCCGAGCCAAACGGGATATCGCGGAACTATAGTGCATTCATGCAAAATCATTGAAACAGCCGATAGGTTGAAAAATACCTTCCGGTAGTTCGGTCAGTTTGTTAGCCGCGTCACTCACGTGTACCCGGGATTTACGACCCCGGGGAGATCCGTACCTAGATCGCGTGGCGACCGAACACTGCGCATTTATAATTTCAGCTGACGACTTTTCCCCCGCAATTCAGACAGCTGACTTTTATTTATATCTAGTACGAGTAATAATGGCTCGTGACCATGGTTCGTAAACATTGACGTGACATATGCGCAATACAGGTAGTACTCCACACCGTGCCTTTAGACTGATCATGCAAAACTGACGACAAGACTGTGTGTGTAGACCAGGCTTATGATTATGGTGTTGCCACATTCACTCGCACTATTTTGCATATGTGTAGAGATACATCCATGCATACAGTGAGTCTGTGTGGGAGTACAGTCTCTATTACATTTTTTCCCTAGAACACTGTATACCGCCCTCTACTTACCTGAGTCCTCATGACCGAAACTTTTGGACTTGAATTATCCGAGGAAATACCTTAAGGGGGACTTACACCTTGTAGGCCAATTTTGGAGCCAATTTTCAAGAATTTATTGTAAACAAACTAGAGAAGATTTCTATACGAAACTTTTTTTATGTTATTCTACATCAATTGAATTTCACACATGATTTTTTTTACATGTCAATGTTGACTTCGAAGACCTGGAGATGGCTTTGACGGCGCCCCTGTTAAAAGTGAAGGGTCAAACGGTGTGCAGGATTGAGTCTACCCTAGTTATTTGAAATAAAAAAATTAATAAGACTTTTAATTGTTATTACATCAGCAAGGTACCGATCGTTCACTTTTTCAAAATTTCACAAAATGGCGGGCCTTTTTCCAATAAAGTCATTTTTTACTACGTTTTTCGTCCTACTTAAAGCTGTCAAAAATCAGCAAAATAAAATTTTCCAAAAATGAACGATCGGGACCTTGCCAAGTGTTTCCTGTAAATTAAAAAAAATGTTTCGCGATAAGTTCAGTTGTTCTCCCGTAATCGTGCACACCAGTTTGAAAAATGAAACTGTTGGGAAAACGCGGTTGAAGTTCTAGAACATTACGGCATTACTCGCGTGCGCTGTCGTGTTTAACGACATAACTCTCGAGCTAGAGACAAACCTGACAAACCCTTTTACAGGCTCATTCCTGAGACCCTTTAGATTAGGAAAATTAAATAAAAAAAATTTCGATTTTTTGAAACCGACAAGGTGTAAGTCCCCCTTAAGGAGGGTCCTCAGTATTTTTACGAACAATGAATGCAATGATGTACAGCTTTGAAATTTTGAGGATATATTCATTAATTAGTATTCAATAAATCCTCAAAATTTCAAAGACATTTACCGTACGCATTTTCGAGAAAAAAAAACAATAAAAACTTCCGGGGTAGAGAAAGAAAAATTGCAACGATTGACGGAAAAACGTGATTTAGAAATACATTCTTAGAAAGTTAAATTTTATATTTCCACAATAAAAATGCCCACTAACCGTTCTAACTTTTGAGCAATAGTGAAAAAACCATCAGGTAACCTAGAATTTACTTTGAATGAGATAGAAATGGCGGTGAGACTTGGCAACGGCTCAGTTGAAGACTCCCTTGACGCGCTTCGCGCATGCGCTGGGACACTGAGCAGGCACTTGCAGGCACTTTTCTTAATAAATTTTCCTTTTACTCGTGACTGTTCTTAATGCTCCATCGCTTTCTTCAAATTTTTCTCTTCATAAAATGACAATGTACTTCACTTGCTTGCACTCGTGAACACAGGACTTAACCTCATTAACATATGACTTGTCATCACAACCGCGCAAGTTTCGATGGTAACGTTCCGATTTTACCGACTGCACCAATACCAACCACTTATTCCAAAAAAGCTTGGTTGCCAAGTTTATTCAATAAATCTAATTCATTTATAAAATTCGGAATTAATAATTTGTCAATTGGAAAAATAAAATCGAAGGTGCCAAACTGAATGATAATCGAAAGAAACTATTTCAGAAGGTTTTCCGTAAGAATCATTGCATTTTTTAAAGTTAAAATTTTGTTTCTACAAGTTGCAGCTGACTGTCTGCACCTTTAAAGCTTACTCCCACTCCTTACCCTTAAATTCAACGGAGGACCCTCCTTATGGCCGGCCGCACTTTGGACACGAATTTGTATCGTACGTAAACGTACGATACTGGTCGTACGAACAGAGTGCGCACACCGAATACGTTTTTCTCCGTCAAATAGGCAGTATTCCGGTGATGTCGCATTCGTAAAGTCCTCTTTGGAGCGCAATGAATCTATATCTTCAAGATAATTCTCTTTTAACTCGGAGACTGCGGCAGCGTCGTCGCTATCATAGAACCATATGGGTGTGTGAAATATATTTAAAAAGAGTTGAATTCGGTGAACTTCATCATATATTGAAGTGAAACTTCTTTGCTGAGGGTACTAAAATCGCGCGCGCCGACACGAGGACCGTAACGAAACCCATACACTCCAGCGCTTCCGACCGTGCCTCACTCATACAGCGCTCTCGACCCTGCCCCAATACACCGCTCTCAACTCTACCCCATTCCACCGCTCTCTACCGTACGTAGACTATCGCCTTTGCCAGGCAAGCCTCACATGTGTCGATTTTGCGAGGCTGGAGCGCCAGGCCGCCGTGCGACTATCACTCACGCGGCGAGGCTCACTATTATCGCAACCTAAGTAACGCGCTAATCTAGATATCATCTGTACATCGGTCGTAACTGTGAGGCAGGCGGTATGTTTTGGTGAATGGGGGTTGCGAAGGCGTCCGCAGTCCCACACATTTCCCTCAAAACTACCTCTCAGAGGCTCTAATTGTAAACCACGGCTACATCACGGAATTACTGTATCACATTGAATCCAATATTGTTGTAAGTGCAGTGTTATTACTACCAGTAATATTGTAAGTGCAGTGTTAAATCATTTCTCCTAACCGATACGGTTTAAATCTACCACCCTACGTTTTCGGTCACTATTCGTGTCACGCAGTAGTGCCTTCGGGATTTACGATCTCGAGGAGATCTACTCTTGATCGCACATGTTATAGTTATTGACTTGAAACTACATTTTCAGTTTTCCGGATTTTATCGCGTCGAATGGCCGGCTATACGGAGCTCGTGTAGTCTGCGATCGGAGTCGTGACCTTTCTCGAGTAACCATCACGCATTACTGTACATTCTTTCACGCGCGCGCGCGTGTATGTGTGAGTGTGCATGTGTGTGTATTAATTTATAATTATTGTTGCAAAAAAAAACAACAGAACGGTCAAAAGTGTACAGTGACAGGCAACGTGTAAAATAAACTTTCAATTTCGTTAACGTCAATGAACACTGAACACTCTTTCGCGTGTGTGTTATATTAAAATTATTATGGCAAAAACAGGAAACAATGGGCAAAAGAGTTTCGTGACAGACACCGTGTAAAGAAAACAATGACGAAGACACTACCTAAAACTGATGCAACCGAAGTCGAAAATGGAGAAAGAAAATTAAATTAACACAATCAAATATTGCTATATCTGCTAATACAGATCAACACCAGTCCCAAACCCTGGAGAATGTAACAGATTTTCAAGTTCCTGGAGGATCCAATATCGGTGAAAATACATCCAGTGAATATGATATTTCTTACACTACATTTCGTGCCCATAAAAAAATTCATATTGAATTCAACAAAAAAAAAACACAAAACGTGTGGCCGCCACACGCGGAAGAAGTGAAACTTCGATATCAGTTTCTCTGAATTTGATTCCGGTGGTATTAGTTTCAATTGGCTCTATACAAGTCTTTTACAATGCTTCTTCGTAGAGCCAATTGAAACTAATACCACCGGAACTAAATTCAGAGAAACTGATATCGAAGTTTCATTTCTTCCGCGTGTGGCGGCCACACGTTTTGTGTTATGGAAGACTTATATAATGACCACATGCTGTTTCATGGTTATCTACACATGAAGAAAGAAACTTTTGAATATGTTCTAAACATTATACGACCTAACCTGACTAAATACAGTAACTTTCGCGACATAATATCACCTGAAGAACGATTAATTGTAACGTTGAGGTAAGGAAGTAAAAAATATACTTATTTTATTCAGACCTTTATTCAAACATTTGTGTCCGTAACCCAAATTCACTAATTTTTCGACAGTCATTTCAACGCACGAAAGTGTTGTTGGGTTCCGAGAATCGTACTATTCAGGATTTCGACTTGTCAAGAACTGAGGATTTTTAGGAAACCGGAAAAGTATTTCCAGTATAGAGTAGAGGGGAGAAAAAAGATTTATTGTTAGTGAAAATACTTTGCGTCAAAGATAAGCGGAAGAAATCGGTGGAGGCATTCGGGGTGAGCACCAAATGGCACGGGTTCATACAGTCTTGGACATCCATTTCAACGCACGAAAGTGTTTTGAAATCCCAACAAGTTCGGATTGTATTCGGACGACGGAACTACACGAACGTATACGTACGACTAAAATTCGCGCCCACACAGTCTGCGCACTCCGACAGTACACGGAAGATCGGGATCATTCGTGCGTATCCGTACGTGCTCGCACGAGTAAAATTCGTACGAAAACGCGTCTAGTGTGCGGCCGGCCTAAGAGTACCGGTTGCGGCCATCACACCAGTTCCGGCCACTTGACATTTGTATTTGATTTATTAAATAGGGATATTATTCCATGGCGAAATTTAAATTTACCGCGTGAAATCAAAATGTTTCCGCCCTTACTTATAAAAAGTATCGGTAGATAGCCCCTATTAGTACCTGTGGCCGGAAGTGGCAAAAATGGGATTTCTAGCCTTTATTGTTTAAAAGTGGTTTTAAGTATTGTTTTTTATATTTTTTTGTGTAAGTATATTAATCTTCAGATCAATAACAACATTTTAAATTACATCTGACACAAATTAAACAAGAACCATTAACAATATAAAACTTGGAATAAAAATAATCCTTAATGTGGCCGCAACCCGTACTCTTACCCTATTCTCTCTCTCTAGCAATAATGCAGTAGACCTAACTTTTCACTTCGGTTTGAAGAATAAAATTGTGACCGCATAATGAAGAATCAGGCATTGTCACCTGAGTACAATTCATATACAGGGCGTCCCTAAATATCATGTACAAACGGAAGGAGGTTATTCTTTGGCTTATTTCATGACTAAATGTTCATATAAATACAGGACCATTAAAGCTTCGTTACTGATCTATAGGGTGTTGAAATTTCAAAATTTTTTTAGTTTTTTTTTATAGCTCATGCAGTTTTTAAGATATTTAGCACAAATTTGGAATGTAGGTTATGCTGTAGGGCTTATTGGCAATCGACATTGGATGCTCGCCACCTGGTGGCGGATCCCCCCAATCATTATTAAGACGCTATGTACAAAGTACGGACAGCTGATCGTGTTTAGTGAATGAAATTTACGTGAGAATTTATAAAGTTTAAAGAATATAGTGAGTGGTGTAAGTTTCGTAGAACGAATAAAAAAAATATGTAAAGTCTTGTGCAGTTAGTTGCTGCGAAAGTAATTCAAAAAAACAATTATCCTTGTATTTTCACGGTTTTCCAAAACCAAATGAACGCGTAGTATATATTGAAAACCTGTTTGGAAAATTAGGAAAAATAGATAAATTGAAGGCATGAGTACGTGCTACAAAATGAAACGTGCTAGGTTAAATGAGTCGTTTGAAGACAGAAAGCTGTCAAACTGATACAACCGGGTGTCACATTTTCCACATTTCTACCAATTTTTATGATGTGATTAGCATTAAGGGCATAATTTCCTTCAATCACATTACGATGGGAAGGATTTGTTTGGGCCCAATCATACATTTGATCTACAGTTATTAACATTTTTACTATTTTCTCACAAATCGCGTGTATTGTCGAATGATTTAGGTCTTATTCGACGCCATATTGGTTAGGTCACGCCCTCATGTCGATTCCCAATATCATTAGGCACGTCAAATGGTTGTGAGAATCTACAGGGGGTTATTTTTTCAGGGGTCGTGCCCCCTTTTCTACCCCTGAACTATTTTGCGATGCGCCTCTGGTAGATTCTAAAATACAAATTAAATTTTCTGTTTCGTTTACAATCTTTTTGGTCTTTTGTAGTTTTTTCGTATCTGCCACCGCGCGTTATCGAGAAAAAAAATAAAAAACGATTTTCTGTAATTCACTAGATGAAATTAAAATTTAAAAAAAATTAAAGCTGGGATAACGCGGTTTTTGTAGCAATGATTTATTACAATAAGAAAAACCTAAATAATAAACATAACAAAACAACGTTACAAAAACTGCTAAAAGTGACCTGCTCCAACCCTTACACATGCCTCCGCTCTTCTTCTCATTGATTCCCGTACTCTTTAGAACATTCCCGGAGTATTTCTTACGGTTTTTTCTCGATAACGGTGGCAGGTACGAAAAAACTACACGAGACCAAAAAGTTTGTAAACAAAATAGAAAATTTATTTTATATTTTAGAATCTACCAGAGGCGCACCGCAAAAAAGTTCAGGAGGAGAAAAAGGGGCACGAGCCCTGAAAAAATAACCCCCTGTGATTCTCACAACCATTTGACATGCCCAATGATATAAGCCCTACAGCATAACCTACATTCCAAATTTGAGCTAAATATGTTAAAAACTGCATGAGCTATAAAAAAAAACTTAACAAATTTTGAAATTTCAACACCCTGTAGATCAGTAACGAAGCTTTTACGGAGCTATGTTTATATGAAATTTTAGTCATGAAATAAGTCAAAGAATTACCTCCTTCCATTTGTACATGATATTTAGGGACACCCTGTATAGTTTGCATGCATGAGTGAAACTGTAAATGAATTGTATGTAGACTATATATATGTATGGAGAGAGTGTATATATATTAACCCTTTCGGGATGGCTCTATATTTGGTAGACTTACCAGGTGTGGACGGCGTATTTTTACTTGCCGGATGGATGAATATATTTACTAGACGTCGAAGCGCCAAAGCAATTTTTAATATGTGGCTGATATATCTGACAGTAGTCCTTAGAGCGTGTTGCATATGGTGTCATATATATCGGTCAGCCGTCTGTGTAGCAAATCACTATATGGCAGATATATTGGTCAACCGTCCCGAAAGGGTTAAGTATGTTTCATATATTATACCTATTCTTCTATATATAAATAGTATAGAGAGTTCGTATATAATTCATATACGGGCAAAATCGTATATATGATCTATATATAAACTTTATATGGATTGTATATGAACCATATAATAGGGGAGATCGGGGGGTTGTGAGACACGGGGGGTCGTGAGACAAGCTCACAGAACTGAATTGAAAAGTGCGACATGTACCAATGACTGTCAAACTTCATTCTCGTCCTGTATCTCCATTTTCATTTGACACTCGTCGCGTTGACGCGGATTCTTAGTATCTCATCAAATTGCAACTTCAATTTTGTGTTTTAAAGTTTTTTCGCCCATTTTTGTTTGCAGTATTTTTACTCATGTTTTCAAGCTGTTCACAAAAGTGTATAGCTATAAATCATTCCTTGGTGAGTAGCCTTTTGACACACAAAAAGAATGTTGGATAAACATTTTATGTATCCATGAAGCGGTGGCTATTTAAAAAATATTGAACATGGGGGTCGTGAGACAACATTTTCGGGGGGTTGTGAGACACGCTATTTCTAAAAGCGATTTACTAAAAATCGTATTTTATGGGTGTATTTTGATTTTTTCGTGAACACTGCACGTTTTGTGCAATTTTAATAGTTTTTAATTAATTTAGCATCCTTTAATGATTTTTTCCTTATTCTGTAGCGAGTCGCACCTAAAACTTGTTTATTAGTTATACATATGTAAAAATCTAACCTTTTTAAACTTGAATACATTGTAAGCCGCAACATTTGCTTTCTTTTTTTAATTTGAATAAACAATTTTGTTAAACGTATGCCACTTTCTATGATTTGAAGACGTGTCTCACAACCTCCCGAACATTGTAAAAATCCAGAAAAACCAACTTTCGAGCTAACAGGCCAAACTTATAACTTTTTTTGAAATTTCAGCAAACCCATCTTTTTTTTTTAAGTGTTGTTATGCTTATTCACGATTTGATAAAATCGTTGTTTTTTCGTTATACTTTTTTTACAAAAACAAAACCCGTCTCATAACCCCCCGATCTCCCGTACCTTTCCACCTGAGAATGCTTTTGTACTCTACTAATTAAACCACCGACTCTTCTGTAAGTAGTTTGAAACTTTGGTATATGAGTTAAAAGTCCAATCCGATCTTAAGAGGCCGACACACATCGGTCGCGGCTGTAAAGATATATTGCCAACACATGGTGCATAAGAACCTTTTGTATTTTCGCCACCACACTCAAAAAACATAAATCTAGGGCCCTATAGAAAAAATAAATAAATAAATTTCCGAGGACGCCGATTGATTACAACAAAGAAATTTCTTTTTTTTTTCTATAGGGCCCTAGATTTATATTTTTTAAGTGTCGTGGCGAAAATACAAAAGGTTCTTATGCACCATGTTGGAAATCAAGAGACACGGCAGTGTCTCGCGGCATGTTCATTCAAGTAGTTCGTCAGAACGACGCGTCGTTCGTCGCGACGCCGACAGCGCTGTCGCCAAGGGCACCCGTGTATCTTTACAGGAAAAATGTCTGCCCCCCGTTCACCCCTCCATTTTTACATCGAATTTTCTCAATAAATATACGGTTATAACCAAAACTATGCTTAGTTACACCATATAAATCGACTATTCTCTATTGATAGAGACCAGAATGAATGTTGTAAGTTACATATTAACAGAGATTCTTCCTTAGAGCAACGCGAAGCCACGGCCCTCGCGCCTAAAAGTCGAGAATCCGATTTCTCGGGCAATATATATCTCCCCACAAAAACAGATTCTCTGTAAAAAAAAGGCGGCATGTTCATTCAGTGCCAACAAAAATTGATACGTAAAATACTCTCCAAAAAAGATTTGAAATCAATTAAGATCGCCATGTTCAAGATTTATGTATAAAAAGTAAAGGCATCATTTGAAAGGAAAATTATTGTAACTCGTTACTAAAAAATACGACTAAAAAAATGTAGGTATAAACAAATTTTCATAAAAAAGAACTTGCCGCGTTTAAGTTTTCATATTTTGTCCACTATACCGAATAATTTGCAGTGCTTGGACGGTGCTAGAGTGATTCATAAATTGCACTGCCGAAGTCAAATTCAGAGAAAATCAGAACGCCCCCGCCTGATCGGTTTCTCGTGCGACGTTCGGTATACTGGTGGTATCATATAAGAGTGTGTGAATTTATTTAAAATCTCTCATAAGTGCATAAACATCGAATGTAATTCTCTGTAATTTTTTTATTCTGAAGGAAAAAACGCGGCGTTCTTTTTTATGAAAATTTGTTTATACCTAAATTTTTTTAGTCGAATTTTTTAGTAACGAGTTACAATAATTTTCCTTTCAAATGATGCCTTTTACTTTTTATACATAAATCTTGAACATGGCGATCTTAATTGATTTCAAATCTTTTTTGGAGAGTATTTTACGTATCAATTTTTGTTGGCACTGAATGAACATGCCGCCTTTTTTTTACAGAGAATCTGTTTTTGTGGGGGGATTTCATTACTTTTTGGAATTTATTCATGAAGAGAATACGTACCTACATGTAGGAGAATAGCTTTTTATTACCACCAAATTAAAATCTCACATTTTATACCGATACGAGCTAATTAATTATAACCACGTTACTTTTGATTTATTCTCGTGATATTTTGAAAGGGATTTATAAACTAGAGTGCCCTTATATTTTTCACTTTGCTTTAGTATTTTGGGCGTGGCTTCGCGTTGCTAAGAAAAAATCTCTGTTAATATGTAACTTACAACATTTACTCTGGTCTCTATCGATAGAGAATAGTCGATTTATATGGCGTAACTAAGCATAGTTTTGGTTATAACCGTATATTTATTGAGAAAATTCGATGTTAAAATTGAGTGGTGAAGGGGGGGCAGACATTTTTCCTGTAAAGATACATGGGTGCTCGCGGCGACAGCGCTGGCGGCGTCGTTCTGACGACTTGAATGAACATGCCGCGAGACACTACCGTGTCTCTTGATACGTCAAAATGTCACACAATTTCCGCCTATCTTCGGCGATAGTCGGCCATGATCGGAAATGTGTATACAGATGTGGCCTCACGCATACGCCATCAAATGTATGTGAGAGTGTGTGAGATAATATATTCCTTGAATTTTTAGCCATGGTTTTCAAAGTTAATCAATAAAATATTTCCATTCGCGAAACGATTTCCCTCGCGTTTATTTCGATCCTCGGACGCGCTTGTTAATAAAAAGTAAGAATTCAGTGTAATCGGAGTAGTGAATCTCAATAGTGGTGAATGTGTGATAGCTTGATAATCGTTTGCATTTTTTTCATATCGAGATAGTGAACGGATGCGGTAGTATTTTTCTCTAGTTGCCTGTGCATCAAGAGCAGGAAAGGAGACGGCAGTGTCTCAGAAGAATTGCCATCAGATAAGTTTAATTGCCATCTGACAGTTTTAACCTCACTTTCGATGGAAGGACAAATCTCTTTGTGTTCATTCTATTTTTTGTTTTTAGCGTCATGCGAGCACGGGACGCGACTGAAGTGTACATATACCTCACTTCTATTTCATCTCTTCTTCGTCTCCGGTGTAACGACGGTCAATAAGGAATCACTGATACCGATAAGTGCTGAATAAGGCCGTAAAAGTCTTCATATTAAAATAAATACGGCTTTATATGGTTTAAGACGAAAACAATATAACATGTATTCGAACTGTACAGAACCGTATTCATTTTCAATACGGAAACTTATTCGAACTTATCCGACATTTATCTACCAATTTGCCAATGCGCGACTCTTTACAAGGAATGAAGAAAAGGCTAAAGTAAATCAAACCATCGTTACACCAGAGGCGAAGAAAAGATGAAATAGAAATGAGGTATATGTATACTTCACGTTTGACAGGTCGGTATATAAATTGGAACTTGTGATATTATAATACGAAAGAGGAAATATATCATTTTTAATAATTCTGTCATTATTAGAATGGAATTGATTAACTCAGATTAATATAGTTTCTTAATTTCTACGCTGAGTAAGTTCGGTATATTTTAAATAGTGAAATGTGCTGCACATGATTGTGTAATTTACAATTTGTTACAGATCGTATGCGAACCCTAGGAGGTTTCCTTCGAACGAGGGATCATCCACTTGTTGCTCCAACAAGAACCAGTTGCATTAGTTGCATTCATTGCATTTGACAGGTCGGTATATAAATTGGTAGTATAATACGAAAGAGGAAATATATAATTGTTATTAATTCTCATTATTAGAATTAGTTAACTCAGATTAATATAGTTTCTTAATTTCTACATTTAGTAAGTTCGGTATATTTTAAATAGGGAAATGTTGCATATGATTGTTTGTGTTATTTACAATTTGTTACAGATCGTATGCGAACCCGAGGGGGTTTCTTTCGAACGAGGGATCATCCACTTGTTCCAAGAACCAGGTGCATTCGGCAAGCTGGATCTGCTGTCTCGAGTGCATGGACGTACGTCACTTTAAATGGGGATGAACATTTTCATCCTTTAATATCCTCCGAACCGTAGACTTGCTGATTCTAACCCCTGTTGCCATAGCCCGAATATTCGTTCGAGGGTTATTCCTTATTCTTTCTAGCACAGCATCGATATTTTGCTGCACCTGTATTCTTCTGGGACTTCCTAAAATAATTATAAAAACCCCATATAATTCAGCCCGAACACAAGTACAATCTTATCGAGCTATACCTTATCGAGGAGATTTTTCGACGTAATGATTCCGAAAAGTTTTTATCGAGAAATATATATTTCTAACACATACGGTAGTGTTTACGAATATTGTAAAATATCGCAGAAAGTTATTTGCAAAAACGTGCTTTGTGGGCAGCTACTGCAGTGGAGACGAAGTTGCCCTGCGCATTAGCCCTCTTCTGCGAATAGGCGTTTCCCCCACTCCTCGGCCACTCTGCCAGGCGGAGCAAGCGGAACCTTGAAACGCGTTGGTTTAAAACCGCATCAGTTTTTTCAAAATTTCTCAAAAAATTCATGTATCAACCCCCACACATGGCATACCAAAATACTCAGAAAAGCCTCACCTTTCAGAATATGCTATAAAAAATACCACATGCAATTTGAAAAATTCGACCTAAGGCCTGCAGCGCCACCACACGTCACATTTTTGAGCAACTGAATACACTAAAATTGTTCCCCCAAAAAATAGTGATTGACATGTCCGAGCGTTTTCCCCAGAATTTTCTGGTTTTCCCATTGCTCCAGACATTTGACACACACTGTATATTTATCGATAAATTCGCGAATGTTGGAAAACATCATAGAAATATTTCGGAATCATTAAGTCGAAAGATCACCTCGATAAGGTACAGCTCGATAAGATTGTACTTGTCAGGGCTGAATTATACAGGGTTTTTATAATTATTTTAGGAAGTCCTAGAAGAATACAGGTGCAGCAAAATATCGATGCTGTTCTAAAAATTTATTTACGAGTAAGGGCGAAATTTCAGCGGTGCATGCAAAAGAATTTCTTAAAACTATTCCAACGTCTCGAGTTAATATATGTAACAACATATACCGAATGTCCTCTGGCAAACTCCCGATTTTGAATTTCCCTGACATTTGGCCGGAAGTGGTTGGGTTGGTGCTTTAAGAGTTGGCTTCGGGAGAGTGCGCTGCGGTCTTACGAGCCGAGCGAAAAGTGTCAAAAGTCTGATCTCCCGGTAGCTGTCAATTCGTTAGATCGAAGCATCTAACCTCGAAATCGTGAATTTGTAAATAATGATTACTTATGTGTAGAAGTGATAAGAAATAATCATTCGGGTTTCTTCGATGAGATTCCCCAAGTGTTTAAAAATCGGTGTCCGATTTTTGAGAATAACTGTTGCTTCGACTTCCAGTGACATCAAGTATTACTGCAGAACAAGTAGGTTAGAAGATTTTCATGAAGAGGCACAATTTCCTGACATGTCATCTCGTACAGGTACAACCGAAGAGGACCTAGCTCGTGTCCTGTCCGTAAAACGATGACTCGATGGACATCGGAGAATGTCAGGCTTGTCACCGAGCGCCTATTACCTATGGTACATTAATTGCAATATGCGCTTTTTGTTTCAACTATTCCTGCTTCAAATAACTTTCACTTCTTTCAATCGCAGTTTCATCTTGCGAGATAAGGAAGTTATCGACCCATTTTTGGATTTCTTCAAATGTTTTGAATCGCCCATTAGACAATTCGTTTTGCATTTTCCGAAACAAATGAAAATCAGTTGGAGCTACGTTTGGTGAATACGCCGGGACGGCTATTCTATAACTGAGTGAAAGCCTGTTCCCGTGAGAAGTGGGCGGAGTTCACTGGAAAAGTAAGGAGACTCCTAGTCGCTATTCTCTAACTGCGGGAGTACGAAAATCGGGTGAACGTAGTTCCTGGGAGAATCGGTCTGCTCGGTCGGTCTGGTCGGGACGGCGATTCTAACCTATGTATCTACTTCTGTGACAGTGTGCCGCAGTTTACAGTTGATTAATTTGCGTGTTCCAACAAACGATACACAGTAGTCCGGCGATCTAAGCAAACGCGGTCATGAGTATATTAATGACTTACATAACTGATTTGTGCGATGTAAATTTGTGTCTTAGTTATAAAAAGATATACTCTTGTATATAAGAACTTTTTCCAGAGGTGGTAATAGGAAAAGTAGTTCGAAAAAATAATTTAACAAAAAGCACATTTCCCTAATGCTTACAATAAAAGTCAAAAGCAGCTTAATAATTAAAAAAGATATAGGTATTATACTGGTACCTAGTATTATTCCAAAATATGCATCCTTGAAAACGTACACTTATAAAACGTACCTGAAACCAAGCAAATTGTTTTAAATAGAGAAAACTGATTTCGTAACAATAAGACTGCGAAACCGTAAAAATTAAATACATTAAAATATGGGACAAGAATGGCATGTAAAATGTTATATAATAATCAAGAGCATGCTTCAAACTATAACTTAAACCAGAAAATGTACGTATCTGAACTTAGCATCATAGTAAACAGTTATGAATTAATATGGACTTTTGACCTATTTCAGAACCACTGTGCGATGGTCGGAATTCTGATTAACGATCCTTAGTAATTAGTATCACCGCGATATACAGGGTGTAACAGAGTAAGTGTTACAACGTGAAACTGTAGATTCCTTATGAAAGAAGAAAAAGATTTTTCCTCTTACAAAAATGTTCTGCAGGCTGTCGTTTTCGATATAAGGTAAAACAGGGTGAGTTGGCGAATGGAGTTGGCCCCTCGTT
This sequence comes from Xiphydria camelus, assembly GCA_963678675.1. Taxonomy (NCBI): domain Eukaryota; kingdom Metazoa; phylum Arthropoda; class Insecta; order Hymenoptera; family Xiphydriidae; genus Xiphydria; species Xiphydria camelus. Next base: position 22,947,144 of record OY783191.1, read on the forward strand.
TCTATGGAAAGAAATGGAAACGAGGGGCCGACTTCATTCGCCAACTCACCCCGTTTTACCTTATTTAAACCACGAACTACTTGTTATTAGGTGTCAACACTCAAATCTGATAAAAATAGTTCGAGGTTTAAAGAAAAACGATTTTTTTTTCAAAACTTTGACATCCTGTATATCGAAAACGAAAGCACGCAGAACATTTTTGTAAGAGGAAAAATCTTTTTCTTTTTTCACAAGGAATCTACAGTTTCACGTTGTAACACTTACTCTGTTACACCCTGTATATAACTCGTTCACCAAAGCCCGTATAACCTTCAAGGGTTACTTTATTTTATAGCGGTAAATTCGAATATTCTATACTAATTTAGGACTGCTATTCTAACGAGAAATAATGAGCGGAGAAACTGTTAATTTATAACCTACCGTCAAGTATTAACCATCCTGTCTAATTCAAAGCGCATTTAGTTTATTCTCTCTTAACTCTGCTATCGGTCGCTGTTCCGTCTCGCGATAAACGGAATTCGACACAATGCTTCGAACCATTTAATAGTATCACAGTCAGAAATACCTCGCAAATCTATAGCTACTCTCGGATCGGAATCTACGAAACGGAACGGGGTATTTTTCGGCGAATCTAGGCTGCACGTGCGCTCGCAGTCCCGCACCATGCTCGGGAAGGGGTAATTACCGACCGCATCGGAAGAAGCCATTTCCCACAATACCTATTGTAATAGATACCGCTATACTTAGAATAATAAATCAACTTTGTAAAGGGAAGACAAGACGAATCTAATAGATGGCCGGTCGGATTAACTTAATACCTGGCTTATCCAGGTACAAAGAATCGAACCGTCATTCGATGCAACATAACTCCTTTTATGGCCAGGGACGAGCAACGACATCCTTGCCCACTCGAAAAATACAGTGGGGTAAAAAGTATTCATACACCACGGTGAGGTACCGTTGAACTATGATTCACTTGCAAATAATTGAAATAAATTAATATCTATATTGGCATCAAAATATAGCTTGTACACAGAGAAAAAAAATTCTTTGCATCAAAGAAATCGAATTCTTTGGTTTTCAATTCTTCCACTTAAAGAACGCGTCTTTAAGTCAGTGATATTAGTATTTATCTGAAAAGACTGCATTTTTCACTTGAAAGAAATGACTTCATCGAATATTTGTCTTTCCCCCAAAGAAATATTCTTTCAAATCAACAAGAAACGTCTTTCCGTCAATAACTCCGACGTCTTTAATGGTAACGCAGTTTTTCTTTAACTGAAAGAAGTATAGTATAGTCATTGTGAATTACGTATTTCTTTGAAACAAATTGTTTCTTTAAATGAACACATGAATTGTTAGAACCAAAGAACGCAGAATAATCGTTCTAATAATTTGCTTCATTCCACTCGAAGAACGCACCTTTCAAGTCAATGATTTCACTATTTATCTGGAACACTACATTTTTCACGTGAAAGAAACGACTTCATCGAATATTTGTCTTTCCCCCAAAGAAATATTCTTTCAAATCAACAGAGAACGTCTTTCCGTTAATAATTCTGACGCCTTTAATGGTAACGTAGTTTTTCTTTAACTGAAAGAAGTATAGTATGGTCATTATGAATTACGTATTTCTTTGAAACAAATTGTTTCTTTAAATCAACCTATGAATTGTTAGAACCAAAGAACGCAGAATAATCGTTCTAATAATTTGCTTCATTCCACTCGAAGAACGCACCTTTCAAGTCAATGATTTTACTATTTGTCTGGAACACTACATTTTTCACGTGAAAGAAACGACTTCATCGAATATTTGTCTTTCCCCCAAAGAAATATTCTTTCAAATCAACAGAGAACGTCTTTCCGTTAATAATTCTGACGCCTTTAATGGTAACGTAGTTTTTCTTTAACTGAAAGAAGTATAGTATGGTCATTATGAATTACGTATTTCTTTGAAACAAATTGTTTCTTTAAATCAACCTATGAATTGTTAGAACCAAAGAATGCAGAATAATCGTTCTAATAATTTGCTTCATTCCACTCGAAGAACGCACCTTTCAAGTCAATGATTTTACTATTTGTCTGGAACACTACATTTTTCACGTGAAAGAAACGACTTCATCGAATATTTGTCTTTCCCCCAAAGAAATATTCTTTCAAATCAACAGAGAACGTCTTTCCGTTAATAATTCTGACGTCTTTAATGGTAACGTACTTTTTCTTTAACTGAAAGAAGTATAGTATGGTCATTATGAATTACGTATTTCTTTGAAACAAATTGTTTCTTTAAATCAACCTATGAATTGTTAGAACCGAAGAACGCAGAATAATCGTTCTAATAATTTGCTTCATTCCACTCGAAGAACGCACCTTTCAAGTCAATGATTTCACTATTTATCTGGAACACTACATGGAATTGGGATATGTAAAATGATCATATAAATTCATTTGTTTTTTATTGAAATTGTTGAAAATGTTATGAAAACAAATTAAATTATAAACTCATTTTATGCGTCCAATTTTGTATACAGACGATTTTATACAATTTTTTCACCCGGATGCAGCAAAAAGAAATGTTTTCATTGAAAGAAATGTGTAATTTTTTGAATTATAAACAGTATTTACATTGAATAAAAGAGTTCTTTAAATGAGAATACGGAAAGTTTCGACCAAAAGAAGGTAAGTATACATTCGATGAATTGAGCAATTTGTTTCAAGAAAGTGATCATGAACTCCATAACCTATTCTTTTGAGGCAATAAATATTTCCATGGCATAAAAGACTTACTTCATTGTCCTTACAATTCTATTTGTTGATGAAACAACGCGAGTATTCGAAGAAAATAACAACTCTGTCGGTTGAAAGAAATGTTTCTTGTAATGTACTAGAACATTAATTGTGGCAATGAATTACTTCTTCATCAGAAAGAAATATTTCATACAGTAAATTGCGTTTTACTTCCATTCAAATATCTAGCTCTTTCTTCAAAATAAAGCGTTCATCTGATCAATGACAATTTTATTTGATTTTATCTTCAACTAGAAGAACTAGTTCTCCACTTTAAATTATCGTGTCATTGACTAGATGACCTATTTCTTGCCGCGAAAGACGCGAGTAATTGTCTTGAATATAACTTTTTTCGAGGCAAATATAGATTTCTCAGTTGGGAAGAAATATTCTGTTACGCCGAAGACATATTTCTTTGACTAGATGACCTATTTCTTGCCGCGAAAGACGCGAGTAATTGTCTGGAATACAACTTTTTTCGAGGCAAATATAAATATCTCAGTTGGGAAGAAATATTCTGTTACGCCGAAGACATATTTCTTTGACTGGATGACCCATTTCTTGCCGCGAAAGACGCGGGTAATTGTCTGGAATACAACTTTTTTCGAGGCAAATATAAATATCTCAGTTGGGAAGAAATATTCTGTTACGCCGAAGACATATTTCTTTGACTGGATGACCCATTTCTTGCCGCGAAAGACGCGAGTAATTGTCTTGAATACAACTTTTATAAAATGTCTTTGATCCAAAGAATTTTTTTTCTCAGTGTACTGTCACCATTCTTGTCCTATTTTAATGTATTGAATTTTTACGGTTTCGCAGTCTTATTGTTACGAAATCAGTTTTCTCTATTTAAAACAATTTGCTTGGTTTCAGGTACGTTTTATAAGTGTACGTTTTCAAGGATGCATATTTTGGAATAATACTAGGTACCAGTATAATACCTATATCTTTTTTAATTATTAAGCTGCTTTTGACTTTTATTGTAAGCATTAGGGAAATGTGCTTTTTGTTAAATTATTTTTTCCAACTACTTTTCCTATTACCACCTCTGGAAAAAGTTCTTATATAAGTATGTTTTTGAATTATTTTATATCATTTAATAATGAATGTTTCAGTTTAATATATTTTTTTATTATGTTCCATTTACGTTATCATAGTAGAATAAATATATGGTTAATTTTTGGTCTTTTATTTTAACAGTATATCTTTATAACTAAGACATAAATTTACATCGCACAAATCAGTTATGTAACTCATTAATATACTCATGATCGCGTTTGCTTAGATCGCCGGACCACTGTGTATCGTTTGTTGGAACACGCAAATTAACAAACTGTAAACTGCGGCACGCTGGCGCAGAAGTAGGTAGGCTAGAGTCGCCGTTCTCCCGGGGAGCAGGCTGCTTCTCACGGTCTTGACCAGTAGAAGTAAGTTCACCCGTTTTCGTGCGATGGGAGCGCTTCCGCAGTTACAGAATAGTGATTCCTTCACCCTCCTTGCTTTTTCAGTGAACATCGCCCGCTCCTCACTTAGAGAATAGCTGTTTAGGTACACGTTTCAACGGTCGGGCATGATATGGGCGAGGGAAGCTCTCACCCGTGGAACGGTCACTTCCCAGGTACGCTCACTCTCCCCGGAATTACAGAATAGCCGTCCGGGTGTGGTACAATTTCCCATCCAAGAGCCATTAACGCATCCTTGACCGGTCAACCCACATGAGGCCCGGCATTGTCATGGAGCAGTTTTACTGGACGTTTTCCTTTGCCAGTGAATGGACGCCTTTGTTCAATTTCTTGGTTCAATCGTATTAATTGTTGACGATAGCAATCGGCAGTAACTGGTCAGGTTTCACAAGTTCATAATGAAGTACGTCTTTCATATCCCACCATATATACAGCACGACTTTGTTACAGTGAATATTGCGCTGTCGTCGGCTCGCCGGGGTAAACTCAATGATATCAACGTTTCGGATTATTAAAATAAATCCATTTTTCATCGCTGGTCACAATTTTCCACAGAAAGACTCTCTTTGTTGCTTGTTGTAAAGATTAAAACTTAGGTATGTCAAAAGATGGCTATTTTTATTTGCTTGAATCAAAGAGTATGGTGCCCACTCTGTTCCTTTTCGAATCTTTCACATTGCTTCTAAGCGATAGAAAATAGTTTGTTGAGTTACTCCTAGATGCTATGAAAGTTCTTTTTCCATCAGGCAAGAGTTTTGATCCACCAACGCTTGCAGTTCCTGGTCGTCCATCTTTACAGGGGCCCCGATACGTTCACGGTCACTAACATCAAAATCACCGTCTTTAAATCTCTTATAACAATACTCACATGTACTTTTAGATACAATGTCGTCCGCAAGAACAGAACAGATCGATTCACATGCTTTCCTAACACTTTTCCCTTGATGGAATTCATAGCGAATGCAGTGTCTAATAAAGAGCTTATCGGTCTGCATGCTTTATTCACAGAATTTAAAGGTTATATCTATGACTCCCTTATGTTTCGATACTACATAACAAGTGCCACTATATCATTTGTAAGCGGTATCTTTGAATTACTTTTATGACATGGAATGAAAGTTTCCTAAAACTTATTTGTTCACCTAATATATGCGCGGCCCAATCGTAAGTAATTAAATCTCGGTGTTTTGCCACACCCGAACCTCCACCCAATTTCGATTCGTTTCATCATATCGTTTCCATTTATCTCCCCTGCTTCGCTTCCACGGTCAAACGCTCCACGCTTGGCGCGATAAGGACTCAATCTCTTCGAGAAATCAAAGAGGGAATTATCCCCCGAAGGAGTTCTCCATCCGAAAGCGTTCTCCCAAATACAATCTCGAGGCAATGTCGCTTTCTTGCGAGTTTGGATGCACCGCGCTTCAAACGTATACCCGATAAAGGCACGAGGGTAAGGAAAACAATTTTTTAGTCGTCTCTTGACTACGAACATTCCTCCCGGTCCTGTCGCCGCTGGGGCATTTTGGGTTTAGGATCAGAATAGGTGACTGGTAAAGCTGGGTAGGAAAAAGGGCCCATGATTTATCACCGCAGTTTCACACGTGCCCACGTGACCCTGCTCAGTGAGAGTTTTGCTCCAATAGCACTTTTGCGCTCACGCTTAACGAAGCTATGTCACAGCGAGACGTAAACATATTAAATATACGAGTACGAAGTGCGTAAGGGAGAGTAAAGTAATTCGAATGATATTAGACATACCTATAGTAAATCAGATCTCTAAAATTTGATTATGAGGGTTTCATTATTCGAGAGTGCTCACTGTATTTACTTGAATTACATAAAATATTACTAAAACAAGGAGCAGAACCATTGATATACATATAAGTATAGATACATGGAAATATTCCTCGGAGTACAATACCATAGGTATTCGGCCGTTGATGATTATGCCGAATATCCAATGAAAAATGGAGCAGGTGCATTTTTGAATTTTCTAATAAATTCGACACCGATGATGCTAATATACAATAACGACTGTGGAAGAACTTTTGAAGTCGAAGAAACTCCATATTTCTCAATGTACGTCACTGCAAGCCCTAAAATTAACGCGTGACATCTGTTTCAAGCTTCCAAAATAAACGTAGGACGTTAGAATACTTTTCTTGGGATTATCACTGCTTTCATCTTTAAACACGTTCGGCATATTCGAAAATAAAACCGCACTGGGATGGTTCAAATAACTATATTTTAAGGGTTTTGGAGAAATCTTCTGAAAAATTAATTGTCTTTATAATCTTTTAATATAGTAAACATCTAGTTCTTTCTTCTGCGTGATTATACAGGGTGTAAATTTGTCTACCGCATATGTTTCGTTTATTTTTGTTATTTGTCATTTTACGAACAAGTCTTCCGAATAAAAGTTCTTTGGTGTCGGGGAAATAGGCATACGATATCCACATAACAAGATTTTCTTATAACATGCGTTATTTACAAGATATAGGGGTAATACGGGGAAAACCAACCAGCTGGGTAAGACCGACCAGGTGTTTTTTATTTGAAAAAGCGCACCAACTACACTGTAATACAGCGCTATCGGTGGGTATACATGCAGACTGTCAAGCAGAAGTGCCGGTGACGCCGTGGTTAGGCTTTGTGGAATTTTGCGCGTTAAAACATTTTTCAACCTGAATTGTTGTAACTATTTCGAGTTCTGAAATAGGTGAGTACACCGAAAAAAAGGTGATTTCTTTCCATTATATATATGGCATCTATTAGCTTGAACATCTATTGTGTTGAAACAGCACGCAGACATTACCTCATTTTTGTAATAATATCGTACGGAGAGAGAGAGAGAAAAAGTTTTTAGAAGCATGCATTATTGGGTAAAACCGACCGCAGTGGTCGCTCACATGCAGAATGTGCAGGCATGGAAATCACTCAACCGTACATTTTCCATTTTTGCCAGCCATAGATCTTTTGAGAAATCGTAAAACTTTGAAGTGACTTATTGCTTGTAGTTACTATGCCTACATGTTTGTCAGCTTTGTTCTTTTTTTCATGTCATTAAGGGACATTTTGTAAAAGCTTTTATGGTCGATATTGCCCGAATGGGTAGGGGAATACCGATCATTTCCATTTATTCTATTTTATGAAATAAATATTTTATTTTCTTTTATTCCCATGTTTCCGCTGTCTCTCATTCTTCCCTAATTGTACTTTGTTACATTTTATTATACATAAAACAAGCTTTAAATTCTTGCTGGTTTGGTATATACTACCTAAATATTTTCCTTAAGTGGTCGGTATTCCCCATATTTCCCCTAAAGCTTACATATTTCATAAGAACAATTATTTTTACTTAAAATCTGTATAAAAAATAATATATATTTTATATATATGTAGGGTGACCACCCAGTTATTGGACACTTAAGCATTTTACAACATTTCAGACCGTGTTAAAAAGATATTTTTCTACCTAGAGAGAGAGATATGAGTGGTGGCTTGTTTTAAAATTGGAAATATATTGGCTTTACATTCTATTATAGTAACTTACAATTTTAAGTTGGAAAGAATATAATTTTCAATAATAAAAAACTGGGATAAAGTCAAAAAACTTAGTTATTGGACAGAGAGTGTTCTTATTTTGTGGAAATATTCAATCCAGTAATTGGACAGTCAAGAATCAATAAGCCAGGTACGGTTTTTGATAATATTCATTTAAGTAAAAACTATGAATTTTGTTCTTATTTATTTAAATCAGACTCTCCAATAACTGTAAGGTGTCCAATAACTGGGTGGTTTACTCTAACATATTACTAAATAATCTATTTTCAATATTCAACTCCTTTTTTCCTGAAACGAGTAATTATCGCTTTTGTAAATTTGTTATTCCCGAATGCAAATCTCAAACATTCGGAAAACTATAATTAATTCTGCGCTGAGGATTCAATATTTAAAAGCACCGTATCATCTTACTTTATTATTATAATATATATAGCGGCTTTGTATCTATACCATAATTGATCTTAATATTAATCCAATTTAATCCTAATAGATATATGAATTAAAATATTTTGTTATTGGAAATATCTAAGAAAATAGGTTATCTAAATGCCAATCGAGTTACACGTTTTGCTACTTTTCAAGTTAAATATAAAATCGAAAATTAATAATACTACCAATATATTTTCAGCGAAACACAAAATGCGTCACGGAACGCATGGTAGATGTGAAACATCGAAATTCTTCTTTGTAGAAAGTATACGATAGGAGGGATGGACCACGCGTCCGTCGAAAGAACACGAGTGCCAGTGCGCAGATACTATTAAACAGTACGAACCGTTGCATAGTGGTCCGGCGTCTAAGCAAACCCGGTCATAAGTATATAATTGGCTTACACATAACTGATTTGAGCGATGTAAATTTGTGTATTAATTATAAAAAGATGTGCTGTTAAAATAAAAGCCCAAAAAGTAAACAATTACTTATTTTATGATAACGTAAAAAAAATGGAACATAACAAAATATATAAAACTGAAACTCATTCATCTTAAATGATATAAAATAATTCAAAAACATATTTATAAGAACTTTTTCCTGAGATGGTAATAGGAAAAGTAGTTAGACAAAATAATTTAACAAAAAGCTTATTTCCCTAATGCTTACAATAAAAGTTAAAAGCAGCTTAATAACACACACACAAAAAAGAAGTGGGGTATACTTTTGATGCGATATATGTTATCCGTAGTAATTGTGCCTCCTAATCATGAATCAGGTGTCAAAATTTGGCCATCACATAAATTTTTTTAAATCTCAAAAAACTAGCCAGAGATCATGATTTTCAAAAAGTTAATGGACTTAAACCAAATTCGGTATAGGAGGTTTTTTTGGTCGCTGATCACGAATCTGAAGTCGAAATTCAAAAATTCAAAATGGCAGATCCAATATGGCGGACGAGATTTTCGAAAATCGACGGATTCATGCCAAATTTGGTATAGGGGGTTTTTTGGGTCGCTGATCACGAATCTGAAGTCAGATTTTAAAAATTCAAGATGGCGGATCAAATATGGCGGACGAGATTATCGAAATTTTTAAATTTTTGCAAATATAACCATATTCGTAATCAGCGATTTAAAAAAATCCTATACCAAATTTGGCATGTGTCCGTCGATTTTCGAAAATATCATCCGCCACATTGGATCCGCCATCTTGAATTTTTGCAATCCGACTTCAGATTCGTGATCAGCGACCCAAAAAAATCCCTTTACCGAATTTTGTTTAAATCCATTAACTTTTTGAAAATCATGATCTCTGGCTGGTTTTTTGAGATTAAAAGAAAATGTGATGTGATGGCCAAATTTTGACACCTGATTCGCGATCAGGAGGCAAAATTACTACGGATAACATATATCGCATCAAAAGTATACCCCACTTTTTTTTGTGTGGTTATCTAATTAACCTCTTCAGGGACGATTTTATTGTGGCGAGAAAAAGATGACTTAATGTTTTTTTTCTTTTGCGATTTGTTCATTTTATATTAATAGGAATTTTTGCTTCTCTGATTGGGGGATTCTGTAGTGAGTAAGTTGTTGTCGGGTTTTTGTTCTATTTATTATTGCCGGTGGCTATAATTGTGGAAAACTAAACGTCCACATATGTGGCCAAGGGCGTGAAGAGGTTAAAAAAAAAAGATGGTATAGGTATTATACTGGTAATATATATTATGTACTTAGTAGTCTAAATCTAAAGCTATAACGTACCTGAAACCAAGCAAATTGTTTTAAATAGAGAAAACTGATTTCGTAACAATAAGATTATGAAACCGTAAAAGTCCAATAAATTAAAATGTTGCAAAAAGGGGACATAAAATGTTATATAATAATCGAGGGTATGCTTTAAACTATAACTTAAACCAAAAATTGTACGTAGCCGAGATTAGCTTCATAGTTAAATCACTTGCACAAGGTCGCTCATTGTATAACCCTTATTACCTGACCTGCGATGATTGCATTTCGAAGCTCAAATGAGTACTTAAAATTAAATTTAAATTAAACCATTTATATTTCTGTAATGTTTGGCATAAAGTAAGTAAGTAGGCAGGTATAAATAATCGGTAGGCAGTTATGAATATTATGGACTTTTGACCTATCTCTGAACCACTGCGTATTGTGTCGAATTCAACAAGCGCATTTAGTTTACTCTCTCTTAACTCTGCCATCGGTCGCTGTTCCGTCTCGCGATAAACGAAATTCGACACAACGGTTCGTACCGTTTAATAGCATCACAGTCATAAATACAAATGCGCGCTGGCGCACGTGTTCTTACGACGGACGCGTGGTCCATCCTTCCTATCGCATAATTTCTACAAAAAAGAATTTCGATGTTTCACATCTAACAGGCGTCCTGTGACGCATTTTGTGTTTTTTTAAACGTACTAACGATTGATTAATCAATCCTCATGCTTTCATTAATGAGGGTAAACGCCACCGTAGCTAATGAGGGCATGAGAAGTAATTGTTCATTGGCTAGTATGTTTAAAAATAGCATTTTAGAAAGTCACTAGCGACAGAATCTGAGACGCTGGGTGTACAGAATGTCCCGCGCAGAACCGCACAGTTGTAGGGACCTTGAAATTTACCGGGCTTGGTCGGTACTCGAGTCATTTATACCGGTAGAAGTCGAGTTGGTAGTTAGAGTTGGTGTCAATTCGGGAGATCGAAGCGTATTTGTGAATAATAGAAATTACTCACCATTATTCACAAATTCACGATTTCGAGGTTAGACGCTTCGATCTCCCGAATTGACACCAATTCTAACTACCGACTCTACTTCTACCGGTATAAATGACTCGAGTACCGATCAAGCCCGGCCGAACGTAAATTTCAATGTCCCTGCAACTGGTCGGTTCTGCGCGGAACATCCTGTATAAAGGCACACTTTATAACGTATTTAATGCTGTTGACGGCCACTGTAGCACTGAATATTGCTTACTGCCGCGCCACCACTCGGGCATGCACGAGCCCTTTACTGCCCAACTGTGGAGAAAGGCAGTAACTTGCAAAACAAACCGAAGTGCGTTTTTGAAGTGAAACTTCTTTGCTGAGGGGACTAAAAGCGTGGTATGCAACGAAAATTCCTCAAAAACCGTAACGAAACCCACACACTCCAGCGCTACCGTACGTGCCTCACTCATATACCGATCTCGACCCTGCCCCATTCCACTTAGACCCTTCGCACACAACGCTACGCCGAAACGTACCACCCGAACTGCGTGCACTATAATGTGCACTATTCGCTGTGTGTGTGGTGTCTATATCTCTAGATATATACACACGATGTAATGCGATGAGAGTCCGAACGAAAACTAACTTCTTTATTTTAAAGAAAAACAGAAGATCCATAAATAATATTATGGTACTTAGCAACCGTTGTTCTAAGTGAATAACATTACAATGAAAGGAAACAGAATAATATTAAGTCTTCAATGTTTGAATTGAAGCGGGCTTCTGGCTCTTGTACCCAGTCCTTGATTGGCTCTAGAATCTCAGGTGAGGCTAGGAATGTGACAGTCGGAGCGGTCGGAGCTGCCACAGTACTCCCCTCCTAATGGTGTTATTAATTTCTTTTGTGACTTTTTACCAGGATATGTTCTAATTTCTCTCGGTGAATAAGTGGGTTGATTTGAAAACGTCACTCTCTTAGAATGAGTACATGATCTCTCAGTTGTGTGCGGTTTTTGTGAAATGATTGGTTGTGGTGTTGATGTAGATTCTTTATTTGAAAATGATTTTTTATGAGTGGATGGTAATGATGACTTGTTGGATTCTGGAGAGGTTTGTGATTCAGAAATGGGTTGGTTATCTCCGTCAAAATGTTCTCATTTAAAATATATGCTGGTTTAAGGCGTTCTGTCGAGACGTTGATTAATTTTCCTTTTACGTTTAATGTAAAAACGTGGTCATTGATCCTCTTGATTACCTGGTACGGTCCTGAGTATGGCATTTCCAAAGGACGGCGAACTGCATCTTCTCTTAAGAAAACATGAGAACAGGTATATAAATCTTTGTGTACAAACATGTTTCGCTTTCCGTGTCGTGCCGCAGGCGTGGCACGGAGTTTTTGCATGTGTTCCCGGAACTTTTCCATAAAAATCTTCGGGTTGTTTGGCATCTCTTCGTTACTGAAAAATTCTCCAGGCACTCTTAATGATGTTCCGTAAACGAGTTCAGCCGTTGATGCTTTAATGTCCTCTTTGTAGGCCGTGCGGAGACCGAGCAAGATCGTAGGGAGAAGTTCTACCCAGGAGGAGGATCCGTGGCACATAAGCGCTGCCTTCATCGAACGGTGCCACCGTTCGATTATGCCATTTGCTGAAGGATGATAAGCTGAGCTTCGCGTCTTATTCGCTCCAATGAGATGTGTTAATGCCTTGAATAATTCAGCTTCAAATTGTGAGCCTTGGTCAGTTGTTACGGTACGAGGAGATCCGAAACGGGAGACCCAATGTGTATAAAAGGCTGTTGCTACTGATTCAGCTGTGATTTCTTTTAAAGGAACTGCTTCTGGCCAGCGAGTGAAACGGTCAATCATCGTTAGGATGTAACGGAAATTTTGTGAGGGTGGTAGCGGTCCGACGATGTCCAAATGAATGTGTTCAAAACGGTTATCTGGTGTTTTATAATCGCCGACTGGATTCCGAGTGTGTCGTTGAATTTTTGCCTTTTGACAGGCGATGTAAGTACGGGACCACTGAAGGATATCTTTTCGCATACCTGGCCACACGAATTTCTGTTTGATGAGTTTGCTTGTTGTGCGTCCGCTGGGATGTGCAAGTCCATGAATTAAGGGGTAAGGCCACCATGGAACTTTTCAAAAATCGATTTTTTTTTATTAGCTTAAAACCTTCCTTAAACCCTCAAGAATAAGAAAAAAAAGGTTTCGTAGTCAAAAAAAATTTCGAATCGGTCGTTTACGTCAATTTACAGAGACGCCGCGCGGCGCATTAACACTTAGCGCCATAGCCAACTATACGGTTTCCACCGCGCTCGGGCGAGCCAAACTACATTGAATAGGGAGATCTCCCCGATTAGTGGGCTAACTGTTAATTAAATGCATGTTGAGACGTATTATCGGAGTTGAGGCTCGTGTCATTAGCAGTACTATTCGGCCATTTATTTTATGTAAAGTCATTCTAGCTGTCAGACGGACGCCGCGTGCGTGATTTTGCTTCGTGTTTCATCAGTTTATCTTTTTACTACGAGTTACTGAAATTAGTGAATAAAATGTGTGATAAATCGAAATATGGTGGCTATAAAGCTAAACGAGGTGGAAGAAGTTTGTTTAAAAAGCCGTCTATGTCACGAAAGCGACCTGCAAACCGTTATGAAGCGGAGGCACTCGATTCCTCCGAAAGCGTCGGCACGTCCGCTAGGAAATTGAAGCTAAGTGGCGATGCTCGTAATATCGAAGTTGATGCATCGTTCGGTTATCGTTTCATCAATTTTGTGGCTGTTTTTTCAACAATTTCGTCAGTAGTGAAGTGTAAAATATGCGACTCAGGCGTCACATTTACTGAAAGTAGTATACGCGGACTTGGTTTTAAAATAGTTCTATCTTGTGAAAAGTGTGCGAAAACTGAAATTCCAAATTGTCCACTCATCAATAACAAAGCATATGACATCAATAGAAGAATTATTATAGCCATGCGACTGCTTGGAGTAGGTTTACACGGAATGAAGAAGTTCTGTGCTTTTATGGAACTTCCTCGGCCAATATTTCACTCATTTTATGATAAAGTAGTCAACATTATTTGTGATGCTACTGAACGCGTTTCCAAGGCTAGCATGGAAAATGCAGTAAAAATAGAAAAAGAAGAAAATGCAAGAAAAGGTTTACCAAATGAATTGATAGTATCAGGAGACGGTTCGTGGAGAAAGCGGGGATTTTCATCATTGTTCGGTTTGGTGTCTTTGATCGGATGGAATACTGGGAAAGTAATCGATATAATTATAAAATCCAGTTACTGCAAGGCGTGCGAATATTGGAGAAAAATAAGTGATACTGCAGAGTATGATGAGTGGCTTGAAATACATCAAAATGATTGTCAAATAAATCACACGGGGTCGGCTGGTAAAATGGAGGTAGATGCAGTTATCGAAATGTTTCAGCGCTCTGAAACTTTATATCAAGTAAAATACGGCAGTTACATTGGAGATGGCGATAGTAAAACCTTTACAGGTCTTTTGAAGTCTGAACCATATGAAAGCTTTGTTATACATAAAAAAGAATGCATCGATCACGTGCAGAAAAGAATGGGCACTAGACTAAGAAATTTAAAAAAGAACGTACGCGGTCTCGGCGGAAAAGGAAAATTAACAAATAAACTTGTCGACGAGCTCTCAATTTATTATGGTTTGGCTATTCGCAGAAATCACGACTCTGTGGAAAAAATGAGAAATGAAATTTGGGCGACGTTATATCACAAGCTGTCAACGAATGAAAATCCTCAACACAGCAAGTGTCCAGCTGGTGAAAATTCATGGTGTTCGCGGCAAAAGGCAAAAGCCACCAATACATCAATTAGTACTTTTTTACACAAGCCGGCTCTATCGAAAACAGTTTTCGACGCAATTAAACCAATCTACGAAGAGTTGAACAGCGACGACCTTCTAAATCGATGCTTAGGTGGTTTTACGAAAAATAGCAATGAAAGTTTCAACGCAACGGTGTGGTCAATGTCCCCAAAATCTACGTCAAGCGGAAAAACCGTACTGGATATTGCTGGGAATCTTGCCGTGTGCACTTTCAACGATGGAATTTGTAGTATAATGCAAGTTATACGATAGTTGGACATGACAGTTGGAAGGAATTGCTACAATTTCTGCGTTGAGGCGGACGAACTCCGCGTCGATTTTTCGAACCGATCGCTGACTGAGGCTGTAAAAACAGCTCGAATTGCCGCAAAATCAGCCAGAAAAGAAGAAGAAGAACTCAACATTAACATAGAAGGCCAACTATACGGTGCAGGCATCGCGGATTAAAGGTATACTATAATTTTCGACCGTAAAATGTTACTTAAAACTTTAAACGCGTTTTTCTCAGAACACGAAATTTCAAATCGGGCGAACCGATAGCGGCTACAAATCTTTATCGATTGCCTTGCAATTTTGAGGGTATCTTTATACCTATATAATCTAATAGACCACGTAGGGGTTTTTCGATAAGTTGTAAACTTTTTGTTTTATAAACGATTATGTATGAAATTCTTATGCGAAAACGTGAACTTTTCTTTTATATACTCACCATTTCTCGAAAAATCAATATTTTCAAAATCCCCTACGTGGTCTATTAGTTTATGATATATATTAAAGAAAAATCTTTGGATTTTTGTTCTAGGTTCACGCTTGTGGGTACAGCCGGTTCGCCCGTTTTGGACCTCCACAAAAAATTCATCGTAGAAACCGGACCCTGGAACGGCCATTTCTTAACCAAAAATTAAAAACAAAATATTTTTTAGTAGCTTTGAAGATACTTGATAAAGTACTTTATAAGAAAATTCTATAGCTTTTACATTACTCCTAAAAAAAAATGCACAAAATCGTCCTTCTTTCTTGACGCACATGGTGGCCTTACCCCTTAAATTAAAAATTCGTCTTCTTAAAGGTGTCGGAATGTACGGACGGATGTTTCCAGTTGACGTATCACACCATAACATTCGTCCGTCATTCATGTCAATTTTTTGTAATTTCAGTGATGTACATGAATTTATTATTTCTTCCAGTTCGATGTCCTTCTCTTGGTTCTCCTGTAACTCTTGAGTCGAAACTACCGCTGGCATTTTGATTTCATTTAGGCGCGAGAGCGCGTCTGCCACGGTATTGTCTTGTCCAGTAATATGTACGATCTGTGTCGAGAATTGGGAAATGAAATCAAGATGACGGAGCTGACGTGGTGACGCTTTGTCTGGTTTCTGCTGGAAAGCAAATGTAAGTGGTTTGTGATCCGTCTTGATGACGAAAACTCTTGCGTCGACCATGTGTTTAAAATACTTCACTGCTTGATAGATCGCGAGGAGTTCTCGATCGTATGTGCTATACTTTGCCTCTGCTGGGCTTAGTTTCCGTGAAAAGAAACCAAGTGGCTGCCAATCTCCATCTTCTTCCTGTTGTTCGAGAACCGCTCCAATAGCCACGTCAGATGCATCGCATGTTAGTGCAAGTTGAGCGTTTTGACAAGGATGAACTAGGGAGTTCGCATGGGCTATGCCTTTTTTGCACTCTTCAAAAGCTCGTTCTGAATGTTCGTCCCAAGGAATTGGTCGTTTGTCGTTCTTCTTAGAATTTTTCAGAAATTTGTTTAAAGGAGCTTGAAGAGCAGCTGCGTGTGGAATAAATCTACGATAGAAGTTAATGATTCCTAAAAATCGTCGTAGTTCTACGATCGTCTTTGGTTTTGTGTAGTTAAGAATTGCTTGTATTCGTGTTATTCGTGTTTCTGGAGGTTTAGTCCCATATTTCGAAATTTTGTATCCAAGATACGAGACTTCAAAAACTCCTAATGAACATTTAGCTAAATTGAGTGTTACACCGTAATTTTTGAGTCGTTCAAAAACGATCCGTAGGTGTTCTTTGTGTTGCTCCTGATTTTCTGAAGCGATGAGGATGTCATCAATGTAGCAATATACGAAATCGAGTCCCCTCAATATCGTATCCATGAATCTTTGGAAAGTTTGTGCTGCGTTGCACAGACCAAACGGCATCACAACGAACTCGAAAGATCCAAAAGGAGTGATGACTGCTGTCTTCGGTACGTCTTCTTCTAAAATTGGTATGTGGTAGTAAGCACGAACCAGATCCAACGTTGAAAAAAATAGTTTTTCCGTGTAGTTTTCCGGCGAAATTCTCGATGTGAGCGATTGGATATCGATCAGGTACTGTTTTTGCGTTTAGTTGGCGATAGTCTCCGCAAGGTCTCCATTCTCCTGAACTTTTTTTAACAGGGTGTAACGGACTTGCCCAGGGGCTGCTAGAGGGACGGCACCAACCTTTTTCGAGCATATATGCGAACTCATTTTCCGCAGCTTTAAGTTTATCACCTGAAAGGCGACGTGGGCGAGCTGCTATAGGTGGACAGTTTGTAACGATGTGATGAGTCACTCCATGGGCTGCGGTTGTTTGTACTTTTGATGGCCTGGTGATATCAGGGAAATCCTTCAGAATATCGCTGAAAGGGCAGTCCTTCTGGATTGTGGAGATGCTGTATTCCTTAGTTTTTGAAATCTCGCCTTCGGTTCTTAGTCTTGTAATGTTGTCGATAAGTCTTTTGCGCCGTAGGTCAATAAGAAGATCAAAATGTGAAAGGAAATCTGCTCCTACAATAGCTGTAGACACATCGGCGATGATAAAAGACCACTTAAGTGAACGTCGAATACCGAAATCGAGAGAGTCATCACTTTATTCCCGTATGTTTTAATTGCAGAGTTATTTGCGGCGAAAAGTGTAAATTTTGTTGCTTTCCATGCGGCTTTGACAGTTGAACGAGGGATGATTGAGACGTCGGCTCCTGAATCTATAAGAAAACGTATACCTGTTTTTCTGTCGAAGATGTGAAGGCGGTACTTAAAAGGGACACCGTCGCTGACCGCATTAATTGACGACGGCGCTCCTAGTTTCCCGAAAGATGTGATACTTCTGGTTTGAAAGCGCACGGAGTCTGGCACTTCATTGCTTCTTTACCAAAACGGCGATGGAAATAACAGATTTCTACATTTCTTGAGCGGTTCAAGGATCTGCTACGAAATCTGGATTGGTGAGATTGTTGTTCTTTTTTGTCGGAAACAGAAAGATTCTCTCTGATAAGAGTAGCAAGCTTTGTGATCTCGCTTTCGACTCTTGTGAGCCTGTCACTGAAACCTTGTCCTCTATGTGCAGGTGAACTGTCCCTTGAACTACGAACCGCGTCAACGGTGTAAGCGTGATGGTGTTGAATGGATAGCTCAACCATCCTGTCAGCTATGTTTGCTAATTCTGTGAGTGTGATCGTGTCGCTGGCGGAAAGGGCGCAACGAATGCTTATAGGCATACGCTGCATCCACAATGTGCGCAGAGCATCTGCAGTTAAACTATTGTCAGCGAGCGTTTTCATCTCGCGTGCTAATTGTGATGGTTTCTTATCACCAAGTTCCATCTCTGTTAGTAATTTGTGTAATTGTTTTTGCTTCGAATCAGTAAATCTCTCTATAAGGGCTGCTTTTATTTTAGGGTACTTATCCGTTTCTGGTGGATCTTCGATGACATCGGAAGCCTGTTGCAAAACCTCCGTGTCGAGAGTCGCGATGACGGTGAAATACTTCGTATTATCGTTAACGACCCGATGCGTGTGAAATTGCGCCTCCATTTGAGCAAACCATAGTGTTGGATTACGTTGCCAGAAAGGTGGTAATTTGATGTTTCGAACCGTTAAAACTTCCGGAATAAATTCATTATTGTTGATAACGTTTTGTGTTACATCAGTTCCTCGTTGGTTGCTGCTGCTTGATCTGGTTGAGTCCACCGTTACAAACATATCGTTGTTATGTTCGTTACGCGTAGGTGAATGTGCTACCGTGGTCATTTCGATTATTTCTCAAATCGGGGTCACCAATTGTGGTGTCTATATCTCTAGATATATACACACGATGTAATGCGATGAGAGTCCGAACGAAAACTAACTTCTTTATTTTAAAGAAAAACATAAAATCCATAAATAATATTATGGTACTTAGCAACCGTTGTCCTAAGTGAATAACATAACAACGAAAGGAAACAGAATAATATTAAGTCTTCAATGTTTGAATTGAAGCGGGCTTCTGGCTCTTGTACCCAGTCCTTGATTGGCTCTAGAATCTCAGGTGAGGCTAGGAATGTGACAGTCGGAGCGGTCGGAACTGCCACATGTGCGTTACACGTCGCGACATCTGTTGGAATAAAAATGTGGCGATTTTCCCAGCTAGATAATACGTCTACTGTATGGCAAAGGAGTGCAAATTGAAGAATAATCGTTGATTTTAGTGCAATGCAATTAGTTTTTGAAGGCAATACTTTGTGATCTAAGAATATTTATCAATTCGGCTGGAAAAAGGTAAGTTCGATATTCAATTGTTTGAGTATTTAGCATAATACTACAAATTTAGAGGTTATGAAAACGTAAACGTTGGATTGCGAAATTGATATAATCAAAAATTCTAATCATGAAGTTTTATGAAATTACTTTGAGAAGGAATGAAGATGATTTGGAATAATTTATTTTATAAATTTGGAGAAAGGAAGTCTGAAATTTAGTCATTAAATATATTTTCCAGGATTATTAGTGCAATGGACACAATCTTGAGAACCGGCTTCGAGAAAATATGACACTCCATCATCTTTCAACCAAATACGGAACCAAAAGGGAAAGCTTTGGTTAAAGCTGGTCATGTGATCAACGTTGAAGAATTCAGGATAAATGGGCAAAGCTATTTAATTCAAGCGAAGGTGACTCGGCAGGCTTCAGTTTCTTCGGAGCCCTACACCGTAAGGCTAAATGTACGCTTCCTCACTGTTTTTGATAATCTTTTACATTTCATTAACGTATACGTTACTATTTTATAACGATATATTTCTAATATATGATATAAACTTAATACTTTTTCAGATTGATGTAAATCGAGTAATTGAAGATGTCTCGTGCACTTGTGTCTACAGTGAAAGTAAGAAATGTAAACACATTGCTGCACTTATTTACTTCATCAACAATGAAGAAAGTGTATCCAAATCGGATGAAGAGCAGCAATGGGGTAAGCCCAGCTTTCGTCAACTAAGCAAAGAGAAATACAGCAAGGGGGTAAATTTTTTTTTGAAATTAGAAAGAAAGAAAGACAATTGTACAGTAGCAATGAAGAAATTGATTATAACAGTATTGTACAATTGGAGAAGTCGTCTCCATTAAAATCAATTTGTGCAGAAATGATGAAAGATAAAGACGAAAGGATCATACAAGATTTATTGTCGAGTATGGTTATAACTGTGGATGAAAATATTAAATTGGAAGATTGTCGAGTGTGCTTGGAAAACTTTTTTTTAATGACTAAAGAATTTACAATATACAAAGCAATTGACAATCTTCCGGACAATTTAATACACTTCTATAAAAATGAGATAATGTTATCCGAAGAAGACATTATTAACTTAAGTTGTGAAACACTTGAACAATCCAAATCTAAAAATTGGTTCTTAGCTCGAAGAACAAGAATTTCAGCAAGTAGAAATGTACACGATATAAAATGTAGAAAAAAAAGGAGTTTTTAATCTTTACTATCACAAATGCTCCACGAAATAAAACTCAACACGGTTGCTACGCAATATGGAATTGCAAATGAAAATAATGCTAAGGAGAATTACCAACTTTTATATAATGTAGAAGTGAAACAAGTAGGATTGATTTCAAGTGTTTCACAGCCATGGTTATGTGCAAGTCTTGATGGCGTTGTAATTCAGGATGGTGCCATAATCAAAATAGTGGAATTCAAATGCCCTAAAAGCTGCGCTGACAAACCTGTAGTAGTTGAATCGACTCAAACATGTAATGTGAATTACTTACAATATAAAAATAATTCAATTCAATTAAAAGAAAGCCACATGTACTACACGCAGTGTCAAATGCAAATGTATTTAAGTAGGCAGCATATTTGTGATTTGTTTATCTGGTCACCCTTAGGCAGTTGTTGCGTACCCATTCATCGAAATGAATCATTCATACAAAACGTCACTTTAAAGTGTGAGTACTTTTATTTTCATCATTATTTGCCACAACTGCATCGAATAATGCATCCAGAAATTGACAACGATAGCAACAATTCCGTAGCGATTCAGAAGCGCCTTTTCAATGGGACTGATATTTTCAACCAAATGTGTCACAATTATGAATATATTGTTTAACAAAAATAGTTTTATTTACATTATAAAGATGACAGACTTGTGATCAAAAGTATAATTTAAGTAAACTGTTTGGTGCTATATTGTTATATATATGGCTTTATAATGTAATTAAAACTATTTTTGGTATATTATATATATGAATTTATCCTGCATAATTGTAAATAATTGGTTAAACAAAATATTGTAAATATAATGAGTATTCCTTTTGTTATATATATGTCGCAGGCAAATAGTAACTTTTAGGCAGATAGTATCTGCCTAGGGAAATACTAACTGCCTGGGCAAATAGCTTTTCTTTATAATTCATTGCTAAATGACTAGGCAGATACTATTTGCCTAGTCAAATAGTATCTGCCTAAATGTTCTTTAGGCATATAGCATATAGAGATTAGCTATTTATATAACCAGTTAGGAAATGCCTCATTTTGCGTAACGAGTGAGATTATTGTAATATCTATCACACGAATTACACAGAATGCATTTCCTAACGTGTTGCATATGTCGTAGGTCATAATAATATAGTCATTTCAGGCAAATTGCTTTTAACTAGGCAAATAACTTTTGTAGCTCCTCGCGCTTCGCTCGTTCCGCTGATTCTAGCCTAACCTAATCTAATCTAACCTCTTACTGAATCTAATTACTTTATATTTCAATATGTTAAGTTAGGTTAGGTTAGATTAGGTTAGAATCGGCGAAGCGAGTGAAACGAGCGAAGCCACAAAAGCTATTTGCTTGGGGAATGACCATTTGCCTTCGACACATACAAGATTTTTTCAAATTATTCCTAAAACATGCGAGCGATTGGTTTTCAGTTTGAAGTTTCGATTAATATTTCATTTTTTATCACGGTTAGGAAAGATTTTTTATTTCCTAACTAGTTGAGAAAAGTAACACGTTTCTCAACGTCAGTCAGTATTGAAAAATATTACTTTAAATCTCAAAATTTGAAAAATAAATTGTGTTGTAGAAACAAAAAATTTTTATTTAAACTTTTGAATAAGTAGGTACCTATAATAATCTATACCTACCTATAATTCTTATGCCAAATAGTATATTACACTGAAATTATTGTAATAGAATAAAGAATAAATTGTAACTACTGTAGTAATGGTAACAAATTCAGCGTTCTGGTGTTAAACAACTTTAATTTAAGACCAAAATCGCTGACATAAAAATAAACAAATAATCTCAAAAAAATCAGTACAAAATCTAAAACTTATTGTTATTAGAATAGGTAGGTAATAATTAATATAAATCTACTTATTTCGGCAAGGATTGCTTGAATGGCACCTGCTGTTGCACAAATGATTGGCTTTGAAACAAGCACATCGCTTGGTATTGCATTGACTTTTTGAAGGTTGGCATTGGCATTTTGAAAACCCCTGACCTGAAAACATTGACTGCGAGGCGCAGGCTTCTCTTAGTGAAATTGACTTTTCTTGAGGAACATCAATTAAATTAAAACTAATAGATGATACAGGCGTTAAATCACCTCTGGTAAACCAGTTTTTCAAAATACCGGATTTTGTGCCAATTCGGTACACATTGTTTTTCTTATCAATGATTATACCATCCACATTCTTTTTATCCAAAGGTCCTCTATCGAATTTGGGTACAGCAACAGTCACAGATTTTCCAATTTCTAAATCGCCAAAAGTGATCTTGCTTCTTTTAATCATTACTTCTGCAGCTTTGACTTGTCCTTCGTGAGACTTTTTCCTGTTAATTCTAATATTTTCCTCATTCATACTTTGATTAAAGTCCTCTGTAGTTCCTAATACTGCTGTCTCGACTGCTCTAGTATTAAGACTTTCTTCTATAACCGTGTTATTGTCATTATTTGATGAAGTATCCATGTTATCATCACTCACGTTGCTCGTCAATTGTTCTAAGTCCTCTGTAGTTCCTAATACTGCTGTCTCGACTGCTCTAGTATTAAGACTTTCTTCTATAATCGTGTTATTGTCATTATTCGATGAAGTGTCCATGTTATCATCACTCACGTTGCCCGTCAATTGTTTCAAGTCCTCTTCAGTTACTATTTTATCAATAAGGTCAGACGGTATATTTGTAGATCGTAAACCTATTTTTGGATCAGCTCCATAAAGACTCTTGTACGGTGTCCTTCCAATGATACGATGAAACGATGTGTTTTTTTTGCCACTGCACAAAGTAGCACCCGGTCGACCAACGAGAGGTTTGATTTTCTTCCATCCAAATTCTTAACATTTGCTCAACATCTTGGTTTGACCTTTCCACTGAACCCTGACTTTGGGGGTGTCTGGGTCGTCCATGCACGATTTTGCATTCGGGCCATAACAAAACCAACTCTTACCTCTGCAGTGAATTCCCGTCCATTGTCACTTTGCAAGATAACTGGAGCGCCTTGTTCTAGGAAAATCTTGAGCAACTCAATGGCTACTTCTGCAGCTCTTTTGGTTGTTAAAGGTCTCAAATACAAAAATTTGGTACAATGTTCTTGGTAATTTAGGAGCTATTTGTACTTCCCATCAGCGCAAGATTGAAAATCTATTAGATCAACTTGTCCTCTGACATTGAAATCTTTTGATATAATTGGCTTCACCACTAAACCAGCATGTTTCTGAATTTTTTTCGAATTACAAGTTTTACACAACTGTGCGTATATTTCAATGGCCACTCTTGGAATGTTACATTTCTTCTTTAAATTATGAAGCATTTTATCTCTTCCTCCGTGTCCTGTAGCTTTGTGTTGCTCATCAATTTTATCGAAAAATTCTTCAATCGGTGTAATATAAATAAGATTATCGTCCCCAGAAGAGACTTTGGTTTTAAAATAACTTTTGATATGCCTGATATCTCTAGTAAATCATATTTTGCACCATAATATTTTTCTGCGGATGACAGAGCTTGATAATTGTTCTGAGTTTTTTTTGCTTGAAGACTTTTTAAAATATCAATGACTTCATCAATTTTTTGAAAATCCCATGGTTTTTTAATTATATTTTGGTCATATTTTGCATTTAACCGCAAATAGTATTCTTCCTTATCTACCATGTTGACGGGGCTCAACCTATTGCAAATTGGAGAAAAGCTTGATTAGGTATTCAGAAATTTCCTGCACTGGATAACAGAAACAAAGATCCATCTACAATTATCACACCCACACCTAATAAATTACAGAAATACTTAACCTCAAAATGATATTGTTTTTTTATACAGTCAAACATATGTATAGAATATAGCTTTTGCCTAGGCAAATAGCTTTTGTGACTTCGCTCGCTTCGCTCGCTCCGCCGATTCTAACCTAACCTAACCTAACCTAACACATTGAAATATAAATAAATTAGATTTGGTAAAGTTATATTAGGTTAGATTAGGCTATAATCGGCGGAGCGAGCGAAGCCACAAAAGCTATTTGCCTAAAAAGTTACTATTTCCCCGCGACGTGTATAAGTGATAAGCAGGGGACCTAGCCAATAACAACTTAAAACAATATAGCAACTACATATTTATACTTACGTGACTGTAGTCTTTTAACCCGTCAGCACTCGCGCTCCCGTCCCACCGTTCTGTACCCGCGTGATGAGGGATTCTCTCATATTAAAAAATGCAAATATTTATTTCCATTGTTTCCCCCTTCAACCACCAGCAGTGGCGAGAATTGCCGAACGCGGCCGACTACGCGCGAAGGCAGCACGGCTCCCAGCCTACTCGTGCCGTAAGAGAAACTCTCACATTTTTAGTTTCGCGTCAAGAAAAAAATTCTTTTCTCGAAATTGACTGAAGCTTTTTGTTTTTAATTTACACTAAAAGAAAGAGGAATAGTTGTTTAAGAATGAAAACAATTCTCGAACCATTTGAATGATTTTTGTAAAAGTTTCCTTTCCCGTGAAAATTTGCGAGAGAGAAATGCTCATAGCACGAGTGCTGACGGGTTAAATCTGAAGTTTATCTGAGCAGCAACTATCTGA
This sequence comes from Xiphydria camelus, assembly GCA_963678675.1. Taxonomy (NCBI): domain Eukaryota; kingdom Metazoa; phylum Arthropoda; class Insecta; order Hymenoptera; family Xiphydriidae; genus Xiphydria; species Xiphydria camelus. The sequence continues at coordinate 22,972,302 of OY783191.1, forward strand.
GGAGCTCCTCAGATAAACTTCAGATTTAACCCGTCAGCACTCGTGCTATGAGCATTTCTCTCACGCAAATTTTCACGGGATAGGAAACTTTTACAAAAATCATTCAAATGTTTCGAGAATTGTTACGTAAGTATAAATATGTTGTTGCTATATTGTTTTAAGTTATTATTGGCTAGCTCCCCTGCTTATCACTTATATACGTCGCGGGGAAATAGTAACTTTAGGCAAATAGCTTTTGTGGCTTCGCTCGCTCCGCCGATTATAGCCTAATCTAACCTAATCTAACTTTACTAAATCTAATTTATTTATATTTCAATGTGTTAGGTTAGATTAGGTTAGGTTAGGTTAGAATCGGCGGAGCGAGTGAAGCCACAAAAGCTATTTGCCTAGGCAAAAGCTATATTCTATACATATGTGTTTGACTGTATAACAAAACAATATCATTTTGAGGTTAAGTATTTCTGTAATTTATTAGGTATGGGTGTGATAATTGTAGATGGATGTTTGTTTATATTTCAGGCAGATAGTATTTACCTAGGCAAATACTATCTGCCTAAAAAGTTACTATTTGCCTACGACATCATATGCAACACGTTAGGAAATGCATTCTGTGTAACTCGTGTGATAGATATTACAATAATCTCACTCGTTACGCAAAATGAGGCATTTCCTAACTGGCTATACAATCCGTCCCTTTCAATACACGCCAGCGTAGCGGGTTGCATATCGGTTATCCGCCTGGCGCGGTACACAGGTGCCTCCGATCCGCTGCAGGGGCAGGCGCCTGTGTACCGCGCCAGGCGGATAACCGATATGCAACCCGCTACGCTGGCGTATATTGAAAGGAACGGATTGTATAAATAGCTAATCTCTATATGCTATATGCCTAAAGAACATTTAGGGCCGGTTTTACCAACACGGTATAAACGCGGTATAGCGCTATACTGAGAATAACCAGCAATAAGCCTTATGGGTATTCTCAGTATAGCGCTATACCGCGTTTATATCTGTTGGTAAAACCGGCCCTTAGACAGATACTATTTGACTAGGCAAATAGTATCTGCCTAGTCATTTAGCAATGAATTATAAAGAAAAGCTATTTGCCCAGGCAGTTAGTATTTGCCTAGGCAGATACTATCTGCCTAAAGTTACTATTTGCCTGCGACATATATATATATAACAAATGAGCTATATTGTTATATATATAAATATATCCTGCATAATTGTAAATAATTGGTTAAAGAAAATATTGTAAATATAATGAGTATTCCTTTTGTTATATATATATAAAACAAATTAGCTATATTGCTATATATATAAATGTATCCTGCATAATTAATAATTGGTTAAACAAAATATTGTAAATATAATTGTTCATTTTATTTTGGTATACAGAAAATAACTGTATTACTAACATATACTTTTATTTGTAAACGAAGAAATCAAACGATGAACTGCTTATAGCATTTTATACTTATATTATATATACATATATCTACATATTTACATTGAGACTTCTTTTTTATTCACAATCTCTGTTTCGATCTGAAAAAATGGGGGGTTGCAGATTAACTAAAATACAGCACATGTGTATTATGTCATCAATGTAGTCAAACATATGTTCAGGAATTTTATTCAAGATCTCTGATAAGTTCTTAAACGCTGCATGATTCTTTCGACGTGTATTCTAACTTTCGCAATAGAATAAGTTTGTTCAGTTTCCTCTTTGGAAAAGTGAGAGTTCTTTTCCAAAAAAGGTGGCATAACTAGAATAACCTTTTTCTCTGCGCTGTCGAGTGTAGTTTTTATTTCTGGAAATCCTTTGTCCGCCAAAACTATATCGCCTTCCTGTAACAAGTCTATGAGACTGGACTCAATTGTTATCTGTGAGTCACTTTTTGTACCGCCAGCTGCTGGAGATTTAAAGCAAATGAATCCTCCAGGAGTGATACCAATGAGCACTCTTTAGCTGTAAATCCTTTTTTATAATGTGAGTAACAATAAACACGATCATCAACCGCAGAAGGAACGTCAATTCTGAACTCAGTGCAGTCAATGATCACTCGAGTATCAGCATATTGGGGCTTGAAACAATCAGGCATTGTTGCTTGTACACTTTATCTATCTGGCCAAAACACTAAATTAGATGTTGCTCTTGCAAGATTTTCCAAAAGTGAATAAAAAATTCGGGATACCGTAGTACGATGTACGGACAAAATTGCACCCATGGCGGAGAATGTCAACCGAGTTTTCATTTTGAGCAGAAAAATGAACAGTCTCATTTCTTTTGAAATTTTAATTTTTTCTGTAACCTCGAATTTTTTCATTAGGAAATGAAAATGATCAAATGATACACCAGTAAGGTCTATAAGCTGTTCATCGTTTGTAACTGATCCGTGAAAATAAATTCCTCTATCTTTACATTCATCTATCGCTGAATCATTTCCAACTGCCACATCTACAGTAACCTTCTGTGCCTGCCGCATCCTTTATTTTTGAAAAACTTTTTCCTATTATTTATTATCAACGCTCCTGTCGGCCCACTAATCTCTGTTTGAATTTCAGCTTCGCAAGTATTACCTCCATAAATGTATCGATTACAGGTAAAGGTTTTTTCGAACTTATCACAAAGTAGGAAAATGTCTGCTTGACACTTTTTATCACATTTTTGAACAGAGTTTGCCCTTAATGCGTCATCAATATCACTCGGAGTCATATTGATTGAGTGATCCAATGAACTTCCAAGATCTCTCGAACTTGCATGATTTTGCATCCGCCGCTCCATGAAACGCTTATGTTTAAAATAAATTAGTTAGTGTTGTAGTTATTATAAAAATGAATCCTATAGCTGGTTCAATAGCGTTTATTGCATACACTGCTTAATTTATTACCTTTGAATAGCTGATTTTTCATTCACATCTCCTTTCATATCAGTCGTATTAATCGAGTGATCCAGTGAACTTCCAAGATCTCTCGAACTTGCATGATTTTGCATCCGCCGCTCCATGAAATGCTTATGTCTAAAATAAATTAATTACGTAGTGTTGTGGTTATTATAAAAATGAATCCTATAGCTGGTTTAATAGCGTTTATTACATACACTGCTTAATTTATTACCTTTGAAAATAGCTGATTTTTCATTCACATCTCCTTTCATATCAGTCAACAAAAATTTTGTTGGAATGTAGCTTGGACTCATTTCCTCCTCTCCCTTCTTATTCCCAATAAAATGAGCACTGCATATAACAGTATTGGGTTTGGGATTCCAATTTGATTCGTAACCACTGAAAATCATCAATCATTTAAATAATGTTACAAAAAGTAAGGTTATGATACTTACTTTTGTTTTATTACGGCGCAAATCCACTTTCTTCTTTGTACTAATTTATGTTTAGCCGTTGGAAAAGAGTAAAATTTATACGAACAATGTTTCGTATTATTAGCACAATTATTAATACAACATTTAAGATAACCCATTGTATCAAAGATTGCGACGATAGTGTCGGTAGCTAAGAAAAGTTCCGCGATTCTCCGATACGCGCGCACGATCGTTCTCCATCTCCCCCACTATTCTGCCGCACACCGCGAATAATAGAATTTGTAATGTATGTGAAATTCTGAGAAACAGCGATTAATGTTTTATCACTGTCAAATTTGGAAGTAAAATTCCTTGGTTCCGTTTATGATTTTCTAGAAATTTGTCAGTTTAGTGAATACTTCGTTCGTTCGATCAAAGTTACTTCGTATACTGAGAAAAGAGTTTATTTCCAATTAATAAGTGTATACTTGATTATGGCGGAAAAAATATTTTGTTAGACCAAGTAAGTAAATATGCCGGGTGATTCTTTAATATTGCGACAAACTTCAAGGATGGGTTCCTTGGATGAAAATAAGAAAAAAACAAACAAACAAAACGTGTGGCCGCCACACGCGGAAGAAGTGAAACCACGGGGGTTTCACTTATATGCATCAATCGTAAAGTTTGCGAACAAACCACCAGAGGCGCTAAAGTTGTGCGAACGAATTTACAGCGCATGTGCGGATGAAATACATCTGTACTTTTCGTCTTTTCGTTCAGAGTTGAACAATTCTGTTTGCTTTGCTTATTGTGTAAATCGGTGTGGTTAACTTTACGTTTGTGCTAAATTTCGTGGTGATCTGGTGTATATTTTGTGATTTTTTATTCTTCGACTTGTATTGTACATATTTAGCGTTTTATTGACTTCCATGAACTGTAACTTTAGTGTAGCTTAGTGTTTAGAATTGTAGGTTATGTTTATGAGGTAAGCATAACAATGTGGTATTTTTATCATTATAAATAAAATGAAGATGTAAAAAATAAGGCTTTTCATGTATTTTATAATGTATTTCCAAAAATGTACGTATTTCATGTACCTATTACTGAATACCAAAAGAATCCAATTATTCTTTTTGAATGTTAAAAATCCTATTAAATCATAAGCTTACATAGTAATCAGATTGATGTTATGCTACATTATCGTAATGCCATGTTATCGTTTTAGATGGTACGTTATCGTAATTGTGCTGTCGCTGGGTGCGAGGATACTCAATCACCGAGGCATCGATTTCCAAATCCTATTAAAAAAATGAAATTGTTTAAAATGTGGGTAGAAGCCTGTGGTAGAGATAGTTTGAAAACTTTGAGCCCGGATCTTATCTATCGTTCGCAAAGGATTTGTCATATCCATTTTCCTCTTGAAGATAGATCTACAAATAACTTTCTGAAGCCGGAGGTTGTACCCACATTATTTTTACCATCTACGAGTAACATTTCAAGTACAGGTAACTATGTAAAAAATTAATATGAAATGTTTTTCTCAATGTTTGTAGTGTAGTTTAAATTTAAATTTGTATATTTTGATGTATGTATATGGTTTAAGGTGAAGCCACTTTTGTCGAAATTACGGAGTTATCTTCAGGCAGTCAGCCATCAATTCAAAAACTACAAAATGTTGATGAGCCATCCACTTCATCTTTTGTACCTGAAGTAATTTTTGAAGACAAAACATGTGCGACTCCTGTTAAACGAGAATGTAAGTAAATCCTAATTAAAATATGTAATTGTGATTTAAGATTACAACTTCTGAATGGAACTATTATTTTGAACAGCTAATCACATTTAATTCGCCTTAATAATGATTTGATATAATGTTGTAGACAAGACGAGTACTGTTGAACAAAATTTTTTACATACAACTTCAAAAATGCGCAAACTTGATTGCTATGAACCGTCAACTTCTACTGCACGAGATCATGACTCTTTACAGCTACTGGTACTAATACCACTCCTACAAAACAGAAACGTAAGTGTACAAAATTTATGTGAGAATACAGGTATTCTCAAGGACTTTCTCGATACACCAACTGACAGGCAGCTTTTTCGTTCTCTTAGGGCGCATCAGTACTAGACTGATCGTTAAGGAAACAAATCAAGTTTTTTGTCAATATGTCTACAATGAACATCTGTCTATCAGTTGGTCTAGCTAGCAAGTTCTTGAGAGTAGGTACCTACCCCCACAAAAACAGATTCTCTGTAAAAAAAGGCGGCATGTTCATTCAGTGCCAACAAAAATTGATACCTATGTAAAATACTCTCCAAAAAAGTTTTGAAATCAATTAAGATCGCCATGTTCAAAATTTATATATAAAAAGTAAAAGGCATCATTTGAAAGGAAAATTATTGTAAATCAAGTTACTAAAAAATTCGACTAAAGAATTTATAAACAAAATTTAATAAAAAAGAACTTGCCGCGTTTAAGTTTTTATCTTTTGTCCACTATACCGAATAATTGGTAGTGCTTGGACGGCGCTAGAGTAATTCATAAATTGCACTGCCGAAGTCAAATTCAGAGAAATTCAAAAGGCCCCCGCCTGATTGGTTTCCCGTGCGACATTCGGTATACTGGTGGTATCATATAAGTGTATGAATTTATTTAAAATCATAAGTGCATAAACATCGAGTATAATTCTGTCTGAATTTTTTATTTTGAAGGAAAAAAACGCGGCAAGTTCTTTTTTATTAATTTTTTTTATAAATTCTTTAGTCGATTTTTTTAGTAACTTGATTTACAATAATTTTCTTTTCAAATGATGCCTTTTACTTTTTATATATAAATCTTGAACATGGCGATCTTAATTGATTTCAAATCTTTTTTGGAGAGTATTTTACGTAGGTATCAATTTTTGTTGGCACTGAATGAACATGCCGCCTTTTTTTCACAGAGAATCTGTTTTTGTGGGGGGATTTCATTACTTTTTGGAATTTATTCATGAGGAGAATACGTACATGTAGAAGAATAGCTTTCTATTACCACAAAATTAAAGTCTCACATTTTATACCGATACGAGCCAATTAATTATAACCACTTACTTACTTTTGATTTATTCTCGTGATATTTTGAAAGGGATTTATAGACTAGAGAGCCCTTATATTTTTCACTTTGCCTTAGTATTTTGGAGAAATAAAACATATACCGCTTTCGAATTTACAGGCCATCGGATTTTTCTTATATTTTGGTCGTCTACAGAAATCCATGAAGACGTTTTACCTTCAACTCTAAGTATACTCTTCCAATGACCATGACGAATTGTTTCATCACATGTAAAGATACCACTTATGACAGTATATATGTTGTTACATATATTAACTCGAGACGTTGGAATAGTTTCAAGAAATCCTTTTGCATGCACCGCTGAAATTTCGCCCTTACTCATAAATAAATTTAATGTAATTATTACTACATCATTTACAGCTTCGATGCTGACCTTACGACTCATTTCAATCCGAGTAGAACATTCATTGCAAATATCATCATAAACATGCCAATGCGAATAAAAATCATCTATTAACTGTTGCAGATCAAGTATTCCGTTGTGGTGGGGGTCCTGATTGGTCTACTCGCAAAGATGCGTATACGTTTCTTAGCGAGTAGACCAATCAGGACCCCCGCCGCAACGGAATACTTGAACCTGATTGGTCTCTTCGCTGAGTTGCGTGCACGCAGATACGAGTGACTCGAGAAAGGCCCCCCTGATCTCCCGGTAGCTGTCAAATCATGCATGTAACCTCAAAATCAAGTGTACAAGTGATAAGAATTATTCGGGTTTCTTCGGTGAGTTTCCCCAAGTGTTTAAAGTAGTTTCTCCATTATTGTAACCCAATTTTATTGTGTATCCCTTATTTTTCTGCCACGACTTTGATTGTTGATAGTGGATGGATCAGCCAATAAATTTGATTTCTATTCACTATCAACTATCATAGTCGTGGCAGAAAAATAAGGGATACAATGGAATTGGATTACAGTAATGTAGTAACTACTTTATTATTATTTTTTCTTTATCGATATAGTCCCTCTTTCGTATTATACTATTCCAAGTTCGAATTTATATACCGACCTGTCAAACATGAAGTGTACATGTACCTCACTTTTATCTCATTAAGTATTACTGCAGACTCTGACATGTCATCTCGTACAGGTGCAACCGAAGAGGACCTAGCTCGTGTCCTGTCCGTAAAAAGATGACTCGATGGACATCGGAGAATATCAGACTTGTCACCGAGCGCCTATTACCCACGGTACATTTATTGCAATATGCGCTTTTCATTTCCATTATTCCTGCTTTAAATAACTTTCACTTCTTTCACAAAGTATTTACCTTGTACAAACTGTTCATCGTAGGGGGCAGCGATCAATGATTGTGACTAATCGTAGACAAATTATTCCTGCGATGATATTCCAGTTGCAAGCATACACTAGCAAGTCAGCTTACAGCATCCGATGTTTAGTATCAACTTTACCTCTTTTGGAACACCCATCACCTAAGCATAATCACGATTACGTTAATGTTAATCGCAGAATAGACCGTGAGCTCGGGCACATTATCGCAGTAGTAGTTCGGTACACCGAATTGCTTTTTAGTTTTAATAGACGAACTTGTCTACGACGAGTCGCTATTATCAATCGCTGCCACCTACCACGAACAGTTCAAAAAAGGTTATTAGCTTGAAAGAAGTAAAAGTTATTTAACGCTGGAGTAGTTGAAAGGAGAAACGCGGATTGCAATTAATGTACCGTGGGATATAGGCGCTCGGAGACAAGTCTGACATTCTCCAATGTCCATCGAGTCATCTTTTTGTGGACAGGACACGAGCTAGATCCTCTTCGGTTGCACATGTACGAGATGACAAGTCAAAAAATCATGAGTCTTCATGAAAATCTTCTTACCTACTCGTTCTGCAGTAATACTTAATGAAATAAAAGTGAGGTACATGTACACTTTACGTCTGACAGGTCGGTATATAAATTCGAACTTGGGATAGTATAATACGAAAGAGGAAATATATATCGATAAAGAAAAAAAATAAATAAAGTAGTTACTACATTACTGTAATCCAATTCCATTATATCCCTTATTTTTCTGCCGCGACTGATTGTTGATAGTGAATAAAAATTAAATTTATTGGCTGATCCATCCACTATCAACAATCAAAGTCGTGGCAGAAAAATAAGGGATACAATGGAATTGGATTACAATAATGGAGTAACTACTTTATTATTATTTTTTCTTTATTTATATACTTCCTCTTTCGTATTATACTATCACAAGTTCCAATTTATATACCGACCTGTCAAGCGTGAAATGTACATGTACTTCACTTTTATTTCATCTCTTCTTCGCCTTTGGTATAATCATTTACATCCCATAAAGCACGTTTTTGTAAGTAACTTTTCTGTAACATTCCTGCGATATTTTGCAATATTCGTGAATACTACCGTATGTTAGAAATATATATTTCTTGATAGATTCGCGAATGTTGCAAAATATCATAGAAACATTTCGGAATCATTACATCGAAAGATTTCCTCGATAAGATTGTACTTGTCAGAGCTGAATTATATGGGGTTTTTATAATTATTTTAGGAAGTCCCAGAAGAATACAGATGCAGCATAATATAGATCTGTGCTAGAAAGAATAAGGAATAACCTTCGACGAGCATTCGGGCTGTGGCAACAGAGGTTAGAATCAGCAGATCATGGTAGGGAGGATATTGAAGGATGAACGCACGTCCATGTACTCGAGGCAGCAGATCTAACCCACCAAATAAAGTAATGCAGCTGGTTCTTGGAACAACAAGTGGACGATCCCTCGTTCAAAAGAAACCCCCTCGGGTTCGTACATGATTTGGAGTCCTTCTGGGTGGAATTCAATAGCAGTACGTTTATTTCTGTAATAAATTATAAATAACACAATTATATTCAGTATTTCGCTATTTAAAATATACCCAACTTACTCTACATAGAAATTAAGAAACTATATTAATCTGAGTTAACTAATTCTATAGATAATAATGACAGAATTATTAAAAGTGATATATTTCATCTTTCGTATTATACTATCACACAAGTTCAAATTTATATACCGACCTGTTAAAAGTGAAGTGTACATGTACCCCTCACTTCTATTTCATCTTTTCTTCAACTCTGGTGTAACGAACGTCAATGAGGAATCACTGATATCGATTAGGGTTCGAGGGTTATTCCTCATTCTTTCTAGGACAGCATCGATATTTTGCTGCACCTGTATTCCTCTATGACTTCCTAAAATAATTATAAAAACCCTACATAATTCAGCCCTGACAAGTACAATCTTATTGAGCTGTACCTTATCGAGGAGATCTTTCGACGTAATGAGACTGAAACGTTTCTATGATGTTTCGCAACATTCTCGAATTTATCGAGAAATATATATTTCTAACATACGGTAGTGTTCACGATTATTGTAAAATATTGCAGAAATGTTACAAAAAAGTTATGATATTTTGTAATTTCTATCGTTACACTAGAGGCGAAGAAGAGATGAAATAGAAGTGAGGTACATGTACGCTTCACGTTTGACAGGTCGGTATATAAATTGGAACTTGTGATAGTATAATACGAAAGATGAAACATATCATTTTTAATAATTCTGTCATTAGAATTGGTTAACTCAGATTAATATAGTTTCTTAATTTCTACGTTGAGTAAGTTCGGTATATTTTAAATAGTGAAACTGCAAATGATTATGTTATTTACAATTTGTTACAGATCTTATGCGAACCCGAGGGGATTTCTTTCGAACAAGGGATCGTCCACTTGTTGTTTCAAGAACCAGTTGCATTAGTTCATTCGGCGAGCTGGATCTGCTATCTCGAGTGCATGGACGTGTGCCACTTTAAATGGATATTTTGTAATTTCCATTGTTACATCAGAGGCGAAGAAGAGATGAAATAGAAGTGAGGTACATGTACACTTCACGTTTGATAGGTTGATATATAAATTGGATCTTCTGATAGTATAATACGAAAGAGGAAATATATCGATAAAGAAAAAATAATGATAAAGTAGTTACTACATTATTGTAATCCAATTCTATTGTATCCTTTATTTTTCTGCCTAGATGGATCAACCAATAAATTTGATTTCTCTTCACTATCAACGATCAAAGTCGTGGCAGAAAAGTAAGGGATACAATGGAATTAGATTACAATAATGTAGTAACTACTTTATTATTATTTTTCCTTTATCGATATATTTCCTCTTTCGTATTATACTATCAGAAGTTCCAATTTATATACCGACCTATCAAACGTGAAATGTACATGTACCTCACTTCTATTTCATCTCTTCTTCGATGGAAATTACAAAATATCCATTTAAAGTGGCACACGTCCATGCACTCGAGACAGCAGATCCAGCTCGCCAAATGAACTAATGCAACTGGTTCTTGGAACAACAAGTGGATGATCCTTCGTTCGAAAGAAACCCCCTCGGGTTCGCATACGATCTGTAACAAATTGTAAATGGGTGATTCTACAAAAGTTGGGTAACTTTAAGGGGTATTTTGTTTATTACAGTTTTTAAGTTAAATAGCTACGTCTTTCGGTATTTTAGATAGGTAATCTAATTAATATACTAACCTAGATCGGGCCAGTCACTTTTTGTAGTAGTTTTTAAGATATCTCCATTTTTTAAAATTTGACTACCAGGGGACTGACGAGGATAACAGAGTACTGATTAAATACACAATTTTATAAGAAGTACATAAGATTTATTGTCATTTTAAGCATTTTTTGTATCAAATTTCTTAAAATCTAATAATGGCACATATCTTAAGATTTAAATCACATGAGTAACTTAAGATTATCGTTAACAATGTAATAATTTAAGGATGTCTCAGTCTTTAAAACAGTCTTGAAATTTTTAATACTTAATTTTCTTACACTCTTGATTTTTGTCATTACTCACTAGTAGATGATTAGTATTAGTTGACTAGTAAAAAATTTTTAAAAATTAAAAAAAAAACTAAGATATTTTTGTTTGTTTACTACTTATCAATTACTCTCCTCTTTTTTTTAAATACTGTAACCTTTGTTTTTCTTTATAGTCAGCAAATTTAACAGGGTCACTTTTAATTCTGGCCAAACGAGCCTTTTCGGCTTCTCTTTTTTTTTAACACATCTTCCCGAGACAATTTTTCTTTTTTTTTAGGTGGCGGCATGATGTATTAGTCTGAAATTATTATAATAATACTAATGCTTACAAACTGTAACATTTGAAATAAAAAAGATTTTAAGTAAAAACCATCAGTACCCTGGAAACTCGTTAGTCCTCTGGCGCAATTACCACACATGGGACTGACGCCAAAGTACTGATGAAATAGATATACGTTTGAGGTTATAACTAAAACTGATATTTCTATCGATATTTTCAATTAGTGGGATGCTACATTTTAATAAATCATAATCAACTACGTATAAATTTAAACAAAATATAGGTATTTAAGAAAATAGAAACTCACCACAGTACTGACATTTTGACTGGATCGGCACATGTACACACGCTTACCTCGCTTTTAGCACTATCGTCGTAATGGCTGCCGTATAAGTGGCGCTCTCTACAGCTCACTTAAGTATCAACATTAAAAATCGTATAGGATTCAACCGTGAGTTGGCGATATTTTACGGGAATTTTAAATTTGAATATCGCACAACGGACTGACGAATGGAACTTATGACAAAGTTTCCTAATTTTTAAAAAATAATGATCTGAGGATGTTATGGCGAAAGTTGCATTATCCATTATCAAATATATTATGAATTGTAGTGAAATAATAACATTTACAAAAAAGTGGTTATATAGTAATATACAGATACTTGATTGCGTGTTTTTGGGATTGTGACACGCCAAAGAACTGACGTTTTGAGGATTTATTGTTTTATTTCACAAATTTGCTTCCAGAGGAATTAATAGAAATTGGGTGAACAAATAAAGGGGTTTTTACTCTTTTATAATATATTAAAATATTTACAAAATGTTTTAAAATGTCGTATCAACTAACTGATGACATCGAGTTACCCACTTTTTGTAGAATCACCCAAATAACAATCATATGGGGTTTTTATAATTATTTTAGGAAGTCCCAGAAGAAAACAGGTGCAGTAAAATATCGATGCTGTGCTAGAAAGAATAAGGAATAACCCTCGAACCCTAATCTGTATCAGTGATTCCTCATTGACTGTCGTTACAACGGAGACGAAGAACAGATGAAATAGAAGTGAGGTATATGTACACTTCAGGTTTGACAGGTCGGTGTGTAAATTGGAACTTGTAATAGTACGAAAGAGGAAATATAACGATAGAGAAAAAATAATGATAAAGTAATTACTTGATTGTGTGTTGTGATGCAATTCCATTGCATCTCCTATTTTTCTCCCACGGCTTTGATTGTGACAGAGAAGAAAAGCCATCGATTCGTCTCGTGCTCGCATGACGCTGAAACAAAAAATAGAATTATCACAAAGATAATTGTCCTTCCATCGAAAGTGAGGTTAAAGCTGTCAGATGGCAATTAAACTTATCTGATGGTAATTCTTCTGAGATACTGTCGTCTCCTTTCCTGCTCTTTATGCACAGGCAACCAGAGAAACACAGCACTGCATCCGTTCACTATCTCGATTATCGAAAAAAAACAAACGATTATTAAACTATACGGAGCGTCTGTCACATTCACCACTATTGAGATTCATAACTCCGATTACACTGAATTTTTACACTTTATTAACAAGCGCGTCCGAGGATCGAAATAAACGCGAGGTTAATCGTTTTGCGAATGGAAATATTTTATTAATTTTGAAAAACAACTAAACATTCAAGGAATATATTCTCTCACACACTCTCACATACATTTGATGGCGTATGCGTGTGGCCGCATCTTTGTACACATTTCCGACCATGGCCGAATATTACCGAAGACAGGCGGAATTTTTGTGAGATTTTGACATATATATATCGCCCGAGAAATCGGATTCTCGACTTTTAGTCGCAAGGGGCGTGGCTTCGCGTTGCTAAGGAAAAATCTCTGTTAATATGTAACTTACAACATTTACTCTGGTCTCTATCGATAGAGAATAGTCGATTTATATGGCGTAACTAAGCATAGTTTTGGTTATAACCATATATTTATTGAGAAAATTCGATGTAAAAATTGAGGGGTGCAGGGGGCAGACTTTTGTGGCGTAAAGAGACACGGGTGCTCGCGACATGAGCGCTGTCGTGTCTGAGCGCGGAACTACTTGAACGAACATGCCGCGAGACACTGCCGTGTCTCTTGATATTCTCAAAATTAAGGACCGTATGGCTATCCCCTAACCAAATAGGATTTTAAATTAATGTTAATATTATTGGTATCTTCATTGTTGGATAATGACCTTTAGTTGAAAGAAATCTGTTCTAATATAGCCTGAAATAGTTAATCGGTTTAATACATTGCATCCGTATTATCATTTTATTCAGAGACTTATAATGATCATTGCGATTTATCTATTTTATAACAATTGTTTCTTTTAAAAGTAATGAAAATACAACACACCTTGGGCCACGGATTCTATCGCAGGGGAATTTTCAGTGTCATTTTCAAAACGTACTAGTCAATGAACAATTAGTTCTCATGTTCTCGTTAGCATGTACATAATTTTGTTAATTTTTTTAAAACACATTCGAAAAACATGAGGAATTAAGAATTAAAATCATTACTTCCTCGTACATAATTAACAGTTTGAAGTATTACATAGTATTTCTGACAGTGTTGTAATTATTATAGGTGTTTATAATTGCCTGTCATTTTCAGAAACTTTATTAAAAAAAGTAGGCGTAGCCAGGGAGGAGCATTTAACACCAAAATGCAAAGCATTATATGGAGCTGCAAGGAGATTCAGAAAATATCTCCATTACTTAAAAAAACGTCGAAGACCACAACAAATAAAATTGACAAAAGAAGACATGCTTAACACAGCCATTTCGGACTTAAACCCAACAGTGGCGACATTTGTTAAAAGCCAAGTATATATGGCTAATAAAAAACCAAAGGCGAGACGTTATACGCTTGACGATAAAATTTTGGGATTGGTTCTTAACAAACAAAGTGCGAAAAGCTATAAAACCTTTTCCCGGTTATTTGCAGTTCCTTCGAAGCAAACAATGAATGTTTTGTTAAGTAAGATACCAATTGACAGTGGTGTTAATTCCAACATCTTTTTAAACATTAAAGAAAACATAAAAAATTTAGAACCAAAAGATCAACTTTGCATTTTAATGTTTGATGAGATGGCCATTGAACCTCACCTTGATATTAATAAAAGAAACATGGATTTTGATGGCTTTGAAGACGATGGTCAAAAAAGGACAGATGTTATCGCTGATCATGCCTCGGTTTTTATGTTACGAGATGTGACAAAAATGTGGAAACAACCAGTTGCCTATACATTTTGCAGGAGCTCCACAAGGACTATCGATTTAGTCAGGACTTTAAAGATTATTATAACAGAATGCCAAAAAATTTCCTTAAAGGTTATTGCAACGGTTAGTGATCGGGGCTCAACAAACCAAGCAGCAATAAATTATTTGCAAAGGCAAAATCGTAAGAAGGAGAGTCACCATCCTAATTTAAAATATTTTTTTGTCAACGATGAAAAAATAATTCACATTTACGATCCTCCCCATCTTATAAAAGGCATCAGAAATAATCTATTAACGAAAAATTTAATATGGAAAGTAAATGGAGAAACTGTATGCTGTCAGTGGTCTGATATAATGACTGCATATGAAATGGACAACTCATCTGGTCAATTTAGAACGATGCCAAAAATTAACGACAGTCATATTATCCCAACAAAAATGAAGAAAATGAAGGTGTCCATGGCAACTCAAATATTTAGCTACAGTGTGGCTTCTATAGTTTCTCTCTCTGCGAAATCAGGTAAATTAATTTCCGTTACAATTTTTCTCCTTCGTTTACTAACATATACATATATTTTTCTGGCATAATACATATAAATATAATTTTCAGGCATTGAACTTATTGTTAGTGGAAGACGCTTGCCTCCTTCGGCTGAAGGTACAGCCAAAGTCCTCTTATTTTTCGATCAGCTTTTTGACAGCATTAATGGAAGTACGCTGTATCCAAAACGAGGCAAAGAATTAAAATGTGCAGTTACCAAAACTTCCAATCACATGGAATTTTGGAAAGAGTCCAGACGTCACTTGAGTAACATGTACTTTTGCAAAGAAGGAACGGACGAAAAATTTGTTCCACCTTCATTGAGAAACTGGATAAGTACGCTTGTAGGAATGGAAGAAATTTTTAAAGTTATAGTGACCAATAATTTGTCTTTCTTCTTACCCCGAAGATTTAATCAAGATCCGGTAGAAAATTTTTTTGGACAGATTAGGCAACATGGAGGACCGAATTCAAATCCCACAGCCTACCATTTCAAAATCTTCTTTAAAACTTTGTTTATCAATAACATTGTAAGTAGGCATTCCTTATCTGCAAATTGCGAATTTAATGCGGATCATGCCATTATTTCCGTAAAAAAAATTTGTTTCTTCATCATTGCCGCCAGATGTACTTTGTGCAGAAGATACAAATCTGAGTGGTCTTAAACTGCCAAAAGTAAATCCGACATATTTAGATACTATATCTGTGGGGTATATTTCTGGGTTTTTATCTAAAAAGGTAAAAAGTCTGAAAGATTGCAAAATATGTAAGAAAAATATTATTTCGGAAAAAATATTGAATAATTGGCATGATCTCATCACAGAGAAGAATTATTTAAAGGACTGCTCAAGCAGATTAAAATACTGCACTCCAAATTTCATAGATGGTATTTTGCAATGCTACACAATAGTTATGGCTTTTTTACCAAAAATATGCCATGTCAAACATTGTTTCAAGCTATTGCAAAATTATTTGCTTGAAAATGTTACCTTTAGTTTTGTAAAATGTTCACATAGTGACGATGTCATAAGAAATATTATAGACTATTTCGTATTGTTCTGTTCCCATAATTGGGCAAACGGTGTGAACAATCAGCTCTCGGGAAAAGATTATAGGTACAAATTAGAAGATAAAATATTTGTACAAGCACGAGAGTACCATTGTAAGAGGAAGAAAAATAAATAAGTTTAACATTATTCACTTTCTTTAACTTATACTACCTCTGAAATAGTGTATTATTATATTATTTTATGTGTGAAATATTTTATTATTATACTATGTTATATCATGTGTGAAATAGTGTTCTTGTAAACATTTTTATTTCCAATTTTTTCGAAAAAAATATTTATAATCTCTTTTCTGTTATACAAATAGGATTTACAACAGGAATCGTATTTGTATAACAAGCGAAAGAAATAATGAATAGTTTCTTCGAAAAATTGGAAATAAAAATTTATACAAGAACAGTTAAGTGCATCCCTGTTTATTTAAAATAAGGAACCTGCTGTATCAGGTGGGGCCCTGGATTTTAGTTTGCGAACAAGTCAATAGGTGGCGCTCGCCGCGTCTAATTACTATGGAAGAGTGGCATCTATTTTAGGTTTCTGTTATCTGTGAGTGAAACTTCGATACCAGTTTCTCTGAATTTGATTCCGGTGGTATTAGTTTCAATTGGCTCTACGAAGAGAAGTATTGTAGAAGACTTGTATAGAGCCAATTGAAATTAATACTATCGGAATCAAATTCAGAGAAACTGGTATCGAAGTTTCACTTCTTCCGCGTGTGGCGGCCACACATTTTGTTTTTGGTACCATTGAGTATCTTGAATCATTTTGTACCCAAACTGTGTACTCTTTCTTAATGTTAAAGCTAGGTTTTATTAGTAATCTGTCTTAGAAATCCTTCGGCTAAAGGCATCAAAGTTACAGTTGATTTTCCAGAAGTTTGTCGGTTAGCGGTTACTGCCTTTCTCCATAGTTGGGCAGTATAGGCGGCGAGCGAATATTGTTTAGCAGCGCCTCTCCGCGGCGAACCGAAACATTTATTACGGGAACTGACCAGAGTCACTTAGGTCGGGTGTCCACCGGGTCGGGCCGATCAGAATCGGGCCGATCGCTGAGCACTTGAGTATATCTATATATACCCACAATCTGTATATCTATATGAGGAGTACAGTTCCAAAACTCGTTTAGTCCATTCGCAGTTTGTCCTATAATTGCTAATAGTTTAGCGATTATAAGACAAACTGCGAATGGACTAAATGAGTTTTGGAACTGTGCTCCTCATATATACCTAATCTGTATATATATATATCCAAGTGCCCAGCGATCGGCCCAATTGTGGTCGGCCCGATCTGGTGGACACCCGGCCTTGTAGTTAAGTGACCGTAGGACCTGATGTGTCAATGTCAACTTGCTGGCAATGGATACTATAATTTATTTCGGCTGTCAGGCTGTAAAATTTATGCATCATAATGATGCTTCGTATAAAAATGGCCTAAAATTAGTCTTTTTTCTAAATATGTTTTAAATGTGAGTGAGCGCACAAATGTGGTATAATCCAAATTTCTGTGATAGAAGGCCGTGTGATTCGCCAGACATCAGTAACTCTTAATCCATATTCAGTTACTTTAGAAGTAAGTAGTCAATAGCTTTCCCCTTGAATCACGAAATAATCTCATTCTTTATTTTACCCCCTTAAGGAGTAGGTATATAAAGAGTAGGTATATAAAAAAACGCGCCTATTCGAATGCAACGTTATGTCCAAATTTCAAAGCAATCGGTAAAGAACTTTCGGAGATCTTACGACGCGGTCTCAACGTGTCGACATTGACGTGACACATGCACAATACAGGTAGTGCTTTCGTCCAGTTTATGGCCCTGTGAGACTGCGACGTTAGACCTTGAAGAAACGAATATAACACCTTTATTTAAACGTGTATATGGAAGATAGAAGAAGATAGATAGCGGTATTTATTAGAATGGGTATTGCGGAAAGCGGTTCATTACGACTCGTCCAGTAATTAATCCTTCCGGGAAAGGTGCATGGCTGCGGGCTCATTGACAGCCTAAATTCGCCAAAAACCTACCCCTTCGCCAATGTGACCGATTTACAAAATGTATCAAGTGACTTGAATTTGTGTTAATATCTGTTCCGTCGCAAGGGGACTTCTATGTTATTTCTTACCGCTCACTATCATCGCAACCTAAGTAACGTGCCAATCTAGATCTAATCTCTACATCGATCGCGAACAGTGTATGGCTTTCCTGGATAAACCAGGTATCAAAATTCCCCAAGTGTCCATCGACTGCATCCGTCCGGCTCGGATCGCTTTTATGACGTAACCTATTGAAGCGAGCACTGCGAGAGACGGCTTGCTACGAATCGCTCTAAAATTATCTTCGGAGAAAAGTTCGGAACTGCTACATTTACGACCTAGGTATGTTTATCGAAATATTCGTTTCGCCTACGACGCGATTAATTCCAGTCGGCGAATTATTTGTGGTCGATGCTACCAAGAAGCACGAATCGACCCTCCTAATTCCGTCGCTTTTTGCGATGGAACAGGATTGACAGCTGGCACGTCGCAGTCAACTCATTCCCGTGGAAACTGTACAAAGTCGCCGATGATGGCGCTAGTAGCAAATTCGCTCGCCGCCTATAGAGAACGCTCCGTACTGCTTCGTACACCGATACAGTGAACGTGTAGTAGTAAGTGTGAAGCTAACGCTCGAGGAAAGGGGACCGCCAAGTCGCGGCGCGGGCGGAGAGAGCCGATGCGTCCCGAGTTTTGCGTCTATCCATGCCTGCAACGCCAGGAGGAGCGACGTCACTACCCTAACACCCGTTCTCACCGCCGTAGCGCGGCATTAGATGTTTCACATCAATAAACGTACCTTCAATTCCTAAATAATTCATCTTTAAACGTCGTAACAAATTCTATTAACTTTCCCGTTGCAAAAAATGTCCATCTCTCCCTTTTTCTTGCTCGTCCGCGCGTCCGAATCAATTATGAAACGCGTACATGCCCATTATCAGCGGTTGAGAATTTGCACTGTAGACTGAACTTTCCCGGGTAAGAGCTCTTTCACACTATCCGTTTTTCTAACGGACGGTAAAACTGACGGAACGGTGAAACTACCGGACGCGCAACGTAAGCTCTTTCACATTATCCGTTTTTTTTAACGGACCGGTAAACTGACGGACCGTCAGATAATATGGATATGCATTTTTTAAAACAAAATTTATATTTTTTCATAACTTGTTTAAACAAATGCGTTTTAAACTATAATGTATCACTAGAACGCAAAATCAATAGCGATATTCCTATTCTAGGGGTGAAAATATATAAGACAAACTTTTGTTTATCCTTTGCACTTCAAACCCCAATGAGAGATCAACATGGAAAATATTCTAACACGTTTTTTGCATTTTTTACAGATATCCGGCAATTATTTTGTCGGACAATCATTCCACTGCATTGTAAACTTAATTTCACACAAAATGAAAAAAAAATTAATGTTGGTAATGATGTTAACATGCTTCATAAAAATGACATGTTCAGAGATTCATGTCCGTCTTCGGAAACTTTCTCACAGTAGCTACATCAGCACTGAACGACTTGTAGCAAATTGCATATAAATTTCCTACCGGAACAAATTAATACGGACGAGAGTGTGAACAGTCCCATAAGCCTTCATGTGTTTCTACTAAACGGATCCGTTGTTTTCACCGTTCCGGTAACGGACGAGTAGAAACCCATTCGTTGGTGCGACGGTACCGGAACGTTTTTTTAACGGACGTCGATACATGTGAACGCTCCAATGCAACTCAGTGTGTTTCTACAGTATCCGGTAGTTTCACCGTTCCGTTAGTTTTACCGTCCGTTAGAAAAACGGATAGTGTGAAAGAGCTCTAACGCTTCTCCCGCCGAAAGGAAAGCTCGATGCACCAATGATGACGATGTTTACGTCACCGCGTAGAAATAACATACAGTGTGTATTCGACGAAGCTTGACATACGAGGGGGGAACCAAAAATAACCGGAATCTCTCGTAATGCTGTGCATCATGTACTTATAGTACAAAGTTGCGCTGCCAGGGAATTGTTGTAGGACTTCTCCTGATTCAGTCTGCCAAATGGCGTCATCCGACAACGACGCGCGCGATTTCTCTGGCAGTTCTACGTGATTGCTGTTAGTGTGTGCGTAACGCGAAAAAATAGCTGGTTCTGATGAGCTACGTGCGGCTGTGAAATTTTGCTTTTTACTGGCAAGAACTCAGCAGAAACTGTTGTGATGATACAAACAGCTTACGAAGAACATGCTCTTAGTAAAACTCAAGTGTACGAATGTTTTTCTCGGTTAAGAATGGGAGAAATGGCCATTGAAGATCCGCCCCGTTCCGGTCGTCCTTCAACTCCTCGAACTGAGGATAACATTGCCAAAATTCGTAATCTTATTAATGAAAATCGACGCCGGACAATCGACCAACTCGAATACTTATCCGGGTTGTCCTGGAGCTTAATTCAGCGTATTTTGAGCGTTGATTTAGGAATGCGAAGAGTGGCAGCAAAATTTGTGCCTAAACTTCTCACCGTGGATCAAAAGGATCGTCGCATTCAAGCCTGTCGTGAAATGAAGGACGCATTTAGATGATCCAAATAATTTTTTCAACAAAATCATTACAGGTGATGAGTTATGATGCTATGGGTACGATCCAGAAAGTAAACAGCAGTCAAGTCAATGGAAGTCAACGAAGTAAAACTGAATGTCACGACGGCGCTAGCAGGTATCAAAGAGGATGAATTTAAAAGGTGCTTCCAAGAATGGAAGGAACGTTTGGACAAGTGCATTAGCGCTAATGGAGAGTACTTTGAAGGAGATAAAAGTTGTATTTGAAAAAAAATAAAGTACATATTTTTTATAAAGAAATTCCGGTTATTTTTTGGGTCCCCCCTCGTACGTGATATGCCGTACACTATATGCTATTGGTTTTCGACTAGAGGCTGCGATATCCTGTTACGTAAAAAATGTTAGGAGCAGCCGTAACATTAAAATGGCCTTAGTAGGGATGGAATATCTCTAGAATTAAAAAGGCAGAATGACCCTGACGAGGCCTTAACAATATGTGCCTGAAAAAATGCCTCACAAGAACCTGATATTACCATCGTATCAGACCCTTAAAGAAACATATTTCCATCTCCTCCATAGGAAATATCTATAATGCCCTATTATATTATATATTCACTTGTAGGTATTGCCCAGCATGTGTTAATAATATGCGCCACGTCGAGTAATTTTATAATTTATAAAGTAGAAAATAAGAAAAATATTTAACGTTCAGCAGTATGTACCTACATATTTCCTTCAAAAATAAACAATTACTCAAAAATAATTAAAAAATGTTTACCGCACAGTTTGAAAGTTGCAGTACTCGAAAATTTATATAAACAGTTTAAATGCAGTTAAAAAATGTAATAATTTGACAGTATCAAGCTCTATTTCAATAAAATGCAGGGTGCGGCAAAACTATTTCCCTATTTTTAAAGTTTAACCCTCAAACGCTACAATGGGTCCTATAGGACCCGAGCGTTTATTTCAATGTGCTGTATCTTCAAAACCCAATAAAATTTGTTTGCAAAATATTTGTTATAAGCAATAAACAGTGGTAAGTAAATGTAATATATTCATTGAGAGGTAAGACTTTGAGCTACAATTTAAAAAAAATTTAGTGTGTTATGTCAATTTGAACACGAGATATTGCAGTTTAAACTTTCCTCAGGTCTTTATGGACCCATTGTAGTGGGAACGAAAAATTCAGAGGTTGTAGCGTTTGAGGGTTAATAAAAAAAATGTTATTTGAAATCCATTAAATTTATTTTTATTTCTTAAAGTTACAATTAAAACAGTTTCAGTTTATATGGTTTTAAAAAGTATATCGGCCAAGTGCTGTCCGCCATTATCGCATCACTGCCGCAAGCGATTTCTGAAGCTTTGCATAGCTCTTACTAGCATTTCTTGCGGTTTCGGTAAATTTACATACGGATTGCCTCCTTAGGTTGTCTTATGGTCCTTGAACAACGATTGTAGAGACTTCAGCTTTAAGATAACCCCACAGAAAAAAGTCACAAGGCGTCAAATCCGGCGAGCGCGCGGCCATGGAACATCGCCTCTCAGGTATATCAAGGGCGCCTGGGGAATATTTCTCTCAAAAGTTGCCGTGATGCTCGAGATGTGTGGGCTGTCGCCCATCCTGTAAAACCAGACATTCTGCGCATTAAGTTCAGTAAGGGCTGGGATGAAAAATTTTTGAATCATCGCCATGTAACGTTCTGAATTGACCGTAACAGCCCGATTCCTTTCTTCAAAAAAGTAATCCCCGATTATGCTCATTTCTGATATTGTGCACCAAACTATGACTCTCTCACTATGCAGAGGCCTTTCTTGTATCTATCTCAGATTAGCGTCACACCAGTATCGGAGGTTTTGCTTGTTCACTTAGCCAGACAAGTGGAAATGTGCCTCGTCACTGAAAAAAACCGCTTCCTGAGGTAAATTTTCAAGCATGTTTTCACATGCAGCAACTCGATCGTTCCAATCACGTTCTGACAATTCCTGCGTAAAGCTGGGTCTTCACTGCGCGAAACTGTTTCGCGAAACTGTTTTGCGAAACTAGTCTCGCCTCGTGTATACTTTGTACTCACCCCGAAACTTACTTCGCGAGTATGTTTCGAAGTGAGCCAAACATCAGTCGGTTTTCGATCGCGCATCAAAGAGCTTCGCCTTCCGAGTGCCGCCAGTGTGAACGTGCACCGTGTGTTTCGCCGGCACCATTGTCTCGCGCAAACTGGCGGCTCACCTTATTTTCACCTGAAACCCGAAACGTTTCGTCCCGACACTCGCGGAACATTTTCGCGAAACATTTTCGCGAAACAGTTTCGCGAAACAGTTTCGCGCAGTGAAAAGACCCGGCTTAACAACCATCTTGTATGAATGAAAGTGAAGATCAAGATGAATAATTCTTCGCACAGTGCGATCAGAGAGACGAAGGGCAGCTGCATGCTTGCGTGCAGAACGTGTAGGCGACCATAACAACGAGCGCTTGACTCTCTCGATGTTTTCGGATATCCGAGCTGTCCATGGACGTCCACCTCCTTTCTTAATAACAAATCCAGTTTCTCTAACATTTTTTACCCACAACACAATTGATTTTCGGCCCGGAACTTCTGGATTACGAGGAGTTTTAAATCGGAGGTGGAACGCTCGTTGTGCAGCGATGGCGAATCCATATTCACGGACATACACTTCCACGGCGAAAGCGCGCTGTGCCTTTGTCCACATGGCATTTCACAATAAACCTGTTTCAAACAAAAACTGTTAGTCTTCCGGCCTCTACTGACGTTACCCCCACTTTTCTGGTACGCCACCTCGCTTTATGAGAGTGTATTGAAAATAGGGAAACAGTTTTGGCGCACCCTGTACATAAAGAACATCAAAACATTTTTATATAAGTCGAATTCGACATATCTAATCTACTAGG
This sequence comes from Xiphydria camelus, assembly GCA_963678675.1. Classification (NCBI taxonomy): domain Eukaryota; kingdom Metazoa; phylum Arthropoda; class Insecta; order Hymenoptera; family Xiphydriidae; genus Xiphydria; species Xiphydria camelus. The sequence goes on from OY783191.1 coordinate 22,996,178, forward strand.
AGAATCGAACGCGCTCAAAAAAAGACATGTACCGTAAGCGGAATCCATCTTCAATTATAGGAAATTCTTCTCAATTCACGACCTTAATAGAAATCTGCTTGTAGGAAGACTAAAATCCTATCCATATACCTAATTTACTCGCGGTGAGCAAATTATCAGTTTGATTTAATTAGGCAAAAATATGCAGGCTTTGTATCAGAAGTCTTCGCCTTGAGGTAAGAATATTTTTCTTCTTAACTCAAGAAGACATCTTCTCATCGCCAAAACTAACCTAGCTATTTCGTTTTTGAAGTGAAACTTCTATAGGCGCCTTGGGCGTGAATCGGTTTTGCCGGAGTCAGGTATGTGACAAAAATCCGACACCATGAGTCATCACTGTGCCTTATGGGTCGAGCGTTTGGAGAGGGAAGGGAGGAATCTAGGACCGGTAACATCGCGGTTACCATTACCGGCGGACGTTAGCCTAGTAAGTTAGGTGACCTCACTGGCCCCCCCGAATAAATTTGGCGCTTGCGTATACAGCTGACTGGGGACCAGGGCCCCTATTCTCGAATGTCGTGCGAGAATTGTCGTATACGAATCTTTAGTTTTAACCAATGAAATAGTGGACCGAATGGAATAGCCGAAACGAGATTGGTGAGATTCAAAGATTCGTATACGAAAGTTTCTCGCATGAGCTCGAGAATAGGGGCCCAGTATGGCGTCTTCATTCGTGTGCGTGCTGTAAGTGATATTCATTTGTCTTGTTTTGTGCTATTTTTGAGTGCCATTTAATTGAATTAATTTATAATTGCGAAATCAAATGCGCAGAAATGTAAGGAATATCGTGAGAGACAACGTAAAAAGGATGACAGTAGTGTAAGAAAAGTGAAAAAGTCTGGGGCTCAACGCACGTCCTGATTTTTTGTAATTTTGTAATTTTGATATTTTGTAATTTCCATCATTACGCCAGAGGCGAAGAAGAGATGAAATAGAAGTAAGGTACACGTACACTTCACGTTTGATAGGTCAGTATATAAATTGGAACTTATAATAGTATAATACGAAAGAGGAAATATATCGATAAAGAGAAAATGATAATAAAGTAGTTACTCCATTATTTTAATCCAATTCCATTGTACCCCTTATTTTTTTGCCACGACTTTGATTGTTGATAGTGAAGAAAAATCAAATTTATTGGTTGATCCATCCACTATCAACAATCAAAGTCGTGGCAGAAAAATAAGGGATACAATAGAATTGGGTTACAATAATGGAGTATCTACTTTATTATTATTTTTTCTTCATCGATATATTTCCTCTTTCGTATTATACTATCACACAAGTTCCAATTTATATACCGACCTGTCAAACGTGAAGTTTACATGTACCTCACTTCTATTTCATTTCTTCTTCGCCTCTGGTGTAACGACGGTCAATGAGGAATAACTGATACCGATTAGGGGTCGAGGATTATTCCTTATTCTTTCTAGCATAGCATCGATATTTTGCTGCACCTGTATTCTTCTGGGACTTCCTAAAATAATTATAAAACCCCTATATAATTCAGCCCTGACAAGTACAATCTTATCGAGCTGTACCTTATCGAGGAGATCTTTCGACGTAATAATTCCGAAACGTTTCTATGATGTTTCGCAACATTCACGAATTTATCGAGAAATATATATTTCTAACATACAGTAGTATTCACGCGAATATTGTAAAATATCGCAGAAATGTTACAGAAAAGTTACTTGCAAAAACCTGCTTTGTGGGGTGTAAATGATGATATTTAGTAATTTCCATCATTACGCCAGAGGCGAAGAAGAGATGAAATAGACACGAATTGGGTTACAATAATGGAGTATCTACTTTATTATTATTTTTTCTTTATCGATATATTTCCTTTTTCGTATTATACTATCACAAGTTCCAATTTATATACCGACCTGTCAAATGGGAAGTGTACATGTACCTACTTCACTTCTATTTCATCTCTTCTTCGCCTCTAGTGTAACGATGGAAATTACAAAATATCATCATCATTTACACCCCACAAAGCACGTTTTTGCAAGTAACTTTTCTGTAACATTTCTGCGATATTTTACAATATTCGTGAACAGTACCGTATGTTAGAAACATATGTTTCTCGATAAATTCGCGAATGTTGCGAAACAACATAGAAACGTTTCGGAATCATTACGTCGAACGATCTCCTCGATAAGGTACAGCTCGATAAGATTGTACTTGTCAGGGCTGAATTATATGGGCTTTTTATAATTATTTTAGGACGTCCCAGAAGAATACAGGTGCAGCATAATATCGATCTGTGCTAGAAAGAATAAGGAATAAACCTCGACGAGCATTCGGGCTGTGGCAACAGAGGTTAGAATCAGCAAGACAATGGTAGGGAGGATATTGAAGGATGAACGCACGTCTATGCACTCAAGACAGCAGATCCAGCTCGCCGAATGAACTAATGCAACTGGTTCTTGGAACAACAAGTGGATGATCTCTCGTTCGAAAGAAACCCCTTCAGGTTCGCATACGATCTGTAACAAATTGTAAATAACAATCATATGGGGTTTTTATAATTATTTTAGGAAGTCCCAGAAGAATACAGGTGCAGTAAAATATCGATGCTGTGCTAGAAAGAATAAGGAATAACCCTCGAACCCTAATCGGTATCAGTGATTCCCCATTGACCATCGTTACACCGGAGACGAAGGAGAGATGAAATAGAAGTGAGGTACACTGCCGGTCAAAAAACTTGACCGATGATGAAAAAACCAATTTTTCGACTTTTCACTCATGTTTAATGTATTGTAAATGTTTTAATTCGACAATTTCTTAAAGAATGTACATAACTGAAGCTTATTAAACATTTCGAAATTATTATTCGATGAACATGATGAAAGAAATCAAAATAATCTGAAATATACACTTAAACGCATTTTTCATCAAAGTGACCACCTTTTGCTCTAATGACAGCCGCACACAATTTCGGCATTCTTTCGACAAGTTTTTGTAATGTCTCAAGTTTGATATTGTTCCACGCTGACTGAAGACAGTTCCAGAGATCAGTTTGATTTTTTGGTCGAAGTTTTCTGACTTCTCGATCGAGTTCTTCCCAAAGCAATTCAATCGGGTTCAAATCGGGTGATTGTGGGGGATGATCCAGTATTTTCAGCACTCCTTCTTCTTTTTCTTCCTCAAATAATTCATACAATGTTTCGAAGTGTGTTTGGGATCATTGTCTTGTTGAAACGTAAACTCAGGACCAATCAAACGAACACCAGAAGGAATCGCTTGGCGTTGCAATATGTTGTGATATTATTCTTTTCGCATGGTTCCATCGACTTTAAACAATGAGCCCACGCCACTGTAAGCAAAACAACCCCATACCATGACTTAACCGCCACCATGTTTGACTGTAGGTGCAATACAAGCTGAATCGCAACGTTCATGTACTTTTCGGCGTACATACTGTCGACGTCTTGAACCAAATAGTTCAAACTTTGATTCGTCAGACCACATGACAGATTTCCATTGATTAAGAGTCCAATTTTTATATTTTTGCTCATATGCCAACCTTTTTTTACGATTGACTTCACGAATGTATGGCTTTCTGACTGCAACACGACCGAACAAACCTTTTTCTCTGAGTCGTCTTTGAACCGTTGACACCGAAATCGAACTGTCTTGTGACTTTGGTTAATTTCAGCTGCAATATTCGGCGCTGTGTTGAATCTGTTTCTCTTGCTGAGTATCCCGATTCTATCGTCAGTTGTTTTTGATGTACTTCTCGGCCTTCCAGAACCTTTCCGATTCGAATTCGATCTAGTTTTAGCTAAGCGCTTGCAAGTGAATATGACTGTGCTCTTTGAAATCTGCATGAATTTGGATATCTCCCCGAACGATTTGCCACTTTTTCTCAAAATGACTATTTGGGCCCGCTTTTCGAGTGACACTTGTTTTTTGCTTGCCATAATTAATATATGACACTTACGAAACCTGCTTTAAAAAATATTGAATCAACTTGTTTTTGTAATTTTATTACATTCTTAAAAGTGACAAATTTACCTTTATTTCCGTATTTTTAGTTATCCAACGCTTATTACTCATAAACGGTCATACTCGTGATAATAACAAGGAATTAAATGGTGAAAAATTGTCGTTGGCGATTGTTGACAATACATATACAATGATGCGTGATCGGGTGCGCTCGGCCGACTTGGCCGCGTTTCCCCGAGCCGAGGCGATTGCAGCCGAGAAAAGTCGATAATAGCCGAATATCGATCAATTCAAATTTGAAATGTCTATTCTTTTATCATTCACCTTGAATGTATTTAAAAAAACCTTAACTTGTACAGACAATGGGAATAAAAAGTCGAAAAATTGGTTTTTTCATCATCGGTCAAGTTTTTTTGACCGGCAGTGTACATGTATACTTTAGGTTTGACAGGTCGGTGTGTAAATTGGAACTTGTAATAGTACAATAGAGGAAATATCTAGGATGGTCAGGAAAAAGAGTACAAGTCAAAAAATGGTATTGCTCAGAAAACACCTTTATTTGTTTATATTGAAACACAAACTGTTGAAAAAATGTATAAAATGAAAATAACACTTCTCATAAGAACCGTTAAATGCATGTAGCACACAAATATCTCTAGGAAAGTAGAAGAAAATTGTAGAAGTGTTTTGGTAGGCGATTTTGACTTATACTCTTTTTCCCGGGCATCCTAAATATATCGATAGAGAAAAAATAATGATAAAGTAATTACTTGATTGTTGTGATCCAATTCCATTGCGTTTGTCCCGTGCTCGCATTCGATTCATCCCGTGCTCGCATGACGCTGAAAACAAAAAATAGAATTATCACAAAGATATTTGTCCTTCCATCGAAAGTGATGTTAAAGCTGTTAGACGGCAATTAAACTTATCTGATGGCAATTCTTCTGAGATACTGCTGTCTTCTTTCCTGCTCTTGAACCACAGGCAACTAGAGAAACATAGCACTGCATCCGTTCACTATCTCGATTATTCGAAAAAAATACAAACGATTATCAAGCTATACGGAGCGTCTGTCGCATTCACCACTATTGAGATTCACTACTCCGATTACACTGAATTTTTACTTTTTATTATCAAGTGCGTCCGAGGATCGAAATAAACGCGAGGGAAATTGTTTCGCGAATGAAAATATTTTATTAACTTTGAAAACCATGATCAAACATTCAAGGAATATATTCTCTCACACACTCTCACATACATTAGATGGCTTATGCGTTTGGCCGCATCTGTGTAGACATTTCCGATCATGGCCGACTATCGCCGAAGATAGGCGGAATTTTTGTGAGATTTTGAAATATATGTATTGGCCGGAAAATCGAATTATCGACTTTTAGGCGCAAGGGGCGTGGCTTCGCGTTGCTAAGGAAGAATCTCTGTTAATATGTAACTTATAACATTTATTCTGGTCTCTATCAATAAAGAATACTCAATTTATATGGCGTAACTAAGCATAGTTTTGGTTATAACCATATATTTATTGAGAAAATTCGATGTAAAAATTGAGGGGTGAAGGGGGCAGACATTTTTCCTGTAAAGATACACAGGTGCCCGCGGCGACAGCGCTGTCGTTTCTGACGAAACTAACTTGAACGAACATGCCGCGAGACACTACCGTGTCTTTTGATCTTGCGACCGGGAGTGAAGACACCAGTGTAATATATCGTCGTCGCATCTTCTATTCTCCCTTCGTGGTATAGAAGTCTAGTGAAGTGTGCGAACGAGAGAGAATGTGCGACAGAGACGCTCCTATCAGATGACAATGTTACACCGACGCCCCTGCTCGTACTCGCGCGATTCCTATGTACGGTATCAATAGCCCACGGTCCTGTATATCCACCTTTCCCTCATATACTCTCTTTCTCCCTCAACATTTCTCTCATCTTTTTTCGCTCCCTCCTTCCAGCGGAGGACCATCAAGGGTATAAAGGACCCCCGCGATGCGCCAATGACTGAGTAAAATAAGAAAGCCGACGTTTCTCCTACCGCTTGATTAATATAAGAGGCGCTCCGCGAAAGATCAGGGCCTTCCCGAGTCAGGGCCGCGCAAAACAAACGAGAGGCATTATTAATTGATTTATAACGCGCCATCTTGCTTTACGAAATGACCTGTAATCATTAATTATAGCGCTAATTATCCGAGCGCCGAGCAGTTAACCGACCGAGAGAGAGAGAGAGAGGGAGAGAGAAAGAGGGAGAGGGTGAATTAGAAAGAGAGAGGACAGTAAGGTGATAAAAAAAGAGATAGGAAGGCAGAGAGAGGAAACGTAGGTCATATATTCCTTGTGGAAGGCAATGCTGCAGCCTTGACGTATTTCGTTGCTCCGCTAACGAGATTGAGATATTCACGAGACAATGTAGCCTCCGTGTGCCGGAACGTGCGATCTTTATCGACCCGAAAGGATTTACGAGGGCTCTATATCGATTATTCTGTGGAAAATGTCGGGTTCGTATCACCTTGTTGCCGATACTTTAAAGTAATTATTATCAACGTCCAATGCAGCGTTGTTCGATGTAACGTAAATGTCAATATTGACGGTGGGACTCGATCCACCTACACTTTTCTCGCGGTCGTCCAACGAGTCTATCGATTTCGCTTCTGGTTTCACTTCGCGTCGACATCGATTTTTGCATACATTTTCTTCGCTGGAGGCATGGTCGTGGTGTCTCTGACGTGTTTTATTCTGCATCGTCGTGACTCTCTGTACTCTGTATATAGCTTGTAAATCAAAAAAATTATACCTATAAAAATTGAGAAACTTTTAACGAATAAAAATTACCTTAAACGTTTCTTTCAAAAAGGCATTGAAATCATAAAATAGTATGAAATTCTATTGAGTTAAAGTACAAATAGTCACAACTATCCATTTAGCTATTATAGTTGACCGTCAACTCGGCTAAAGTCTTCTTTCAATTTGTAAAGCGATTCGAGGATTACCAATCTAATTTCTTACAGATCCAACATGGTAGAGAGTAGCGGAGTAGTAAATTGACGATATTTCATTCGCTAGGTTTTTTCATCTAAATTATAGAAAACAAGACGAAACAAATATCCTAATCATGTTGGTTGAATCAATTGGAGTTTAAATGAATATTTACTTTTTATTGATAGTTTTCAAAGATAAAACACTATCTTCTTACATCGATGTTTTTTGGAGAACATATTTTGAGTAATTCTTGTTTATTTAATAGGTCCATATTTGTTAAGATAATGTTTGAAATCACAATTTTTTGGAAATCTCGCTACCTCTTGCCGTAAATATTTACGTACCTAGTTAATGATTTTATGTAGATTTCATCAGTTTTTATATAAAATTTCAGGCAGCAAATAAGTGTACAAACTTTCATGCAACTTCAGTAAACATACAGCTGGAGAAGTCGGTTAAGCTGTCATTAAATTAGATCTTAATGAAAGAGGAATTTTTATTCAAAGTGCTTGAAATAACATGACGTTGTATACCTCAATTATCTCACTTATTAACCTAATGTATCAATCTGTCAATAATAAATGATCAGCTGTACAATTGTGTCGCAAAATTAGTATCGCTACTGTATTAACTATAGGTGTACTGTTCGAAATCCCCTAAACAAGAAGGTGGTAGGTTCAAAGTTTTATATTGAAAATGACATGTCGAATATGTCATTTTGACTCAACATGTCCATGTTAATCCCAGAATTTTAATTTTAATGCTTTTAGTGTGTCTTTAAAGCCAGATTGAAGACTCATTAGTATGCAATTAATTTTTTGTATACTAATTGTAAGACAAAGTGTCGAAGTATATGTTTACTAATCAGTTCAACATACATTTCATGTAAGTAACGTATTTTTAGTCATCTTTGGTCTTCTATATTAAACAAATTGAAATAATAATTATGTTAGAGCAACACATTTGAAGGCACCAATGCAAAAAGTGCCTAAGTCACATTTTGCCGTCTTCGAGGAAAACGCTTTTGAAGTTTTCTTTTCTTCTTGAAAATGTTACCTTTGCTAATATTTACTTGATTTTTTAACACATGATATTGTATTACTATTAGAACGAGTGGCTTTAAATAAAATTAAGATTAGTGTCGTAATTTTCGAATAAAAATTTTTTTTTTAATGGACTTAAGCACTTTTATCTTGGACTTAGGCACTTTTTTCTTTGGATTTAATGAAATTTTAATAAAAACGCATTATATATTTTTAAAATATTTTTATTTTTAATATTTAAGGATACAGAAACAGATTAAAGAACCACCAAGTTATTCATAGATATCAGTGTCGGAGTCTATTTTTTCATCCATTTCGGTTCCATCCATTTCATTATTTTCGGTTAAAGTTCTTTTAAAAAATTCTGTATCTGATGTTACAAAGCTAAGCAAGTGCTTGACGTTTTCAAGTTTAGCGCTTTTTATTGACAGGTAAGTGTCTCCATACGCCAATGCTGGCATCCCTGCTATAAGTCGACTTTGGCCAACTTTATAAAGTTTCGCGTCCGTCCCTTCACTATCATAATTTTGTTTCATCTTTGGGCGATCTCCTTTATTAAACTGTGTGCACCTGGCTTTTGAAATGCCAGAAAGAGAAGGCTTAAGGTGTGGTGTAAGCCATCCCTTAAAATCTTTTATTTTAATAATCCTGTCACCTTCTCTGAGCTTGCCATCCGACCTTAACGAATGCTGAACACTGCTCTTACCTGCTCCTTCTGTACTTTCTGTTCCACAATTTTCCAGCAATAAATAACTAGGTAAACTAACTAAAATACAATAAATCACCACAAGCATGTACGTTTCTCTCACTGCTTTCCAAAGTACTGATTGTAAACAACAAATTACGAGGGAATACTATGCCAGTGGACTTAGGCACATGTTGCACTGAACTGGCAACTATTTGTAAAATTTCATATTCTCATATAATCACTTAAGTACATCTTACACCCATTTTGGAAATAGTGGCAGAAAGCTTACGAAAAGTTTGCCCAGATAGCATTGATAGTTCCAAATGGATGAAAATGTGACTTAGGAACCTTCCATTGGAGCCTTCATTTCTAAAGAATTTTAATAACAGAGTAAAAATTACATAGTTTTAAAGTAATTTTAATTTAAAGTAATAGTCACGATGGCAGAATCATTCAGTTAAAGTGACATGCTCGTATGTAAATCTTTTTAATTAACATTTTATATAAGTTAATAAGTTAATATTATAACTGCATTAAAAACATTACAAAAAGATTGCGAAAACATCGCGATGTTTTAATATAGGTGCAACGTTGCAGAAAGATGAAAGCAATATTGCAATGTTTGCTTACATATGTAATAGGCTAGGCAGATTGTAGCAATATTGTAATGATATTTTATTGCAATTATATATATATAAGATTACCTAAAATTCCAAAGATAATCACAGTGGGAGCCCACACGGAACATGAATGTCTAATATACGTATAATAGAAATCTACGAGTACAACCCCTCCCTGGGGACTGCATGACCTTGACGCTGGTGGGAGGGCTGGTAGGGCTCGATGAACCTTGAGTGGAAGACAAATGAGAAATCTGAAAGCGGAAGATCAAGGGGAGAGCCTGACTAAGAAGCAGTCCAATAACAGCGTAGGGTAATGACGACCCCCATCGCTCAGGCATACTTCGGTATTACCTGCAAACAGTCACCCAAGCCAAGGCGTTAGATTACCGTGCCGAGGGCTGAATGGTATCGGGATATGATATCGTGAACGGTGCCCTTGGGGCAACAGGTCGAACCCCATTGTATTTAGACCTTACCTGGGCACTCGAGGCTCTGTCTACATGCCCTTTGAGGCTCCGGACCCTCCATCGGAGGACTTCGGCAGGCTGGTGAGGGACTGCGAAGAAAAGGGCTGGAACATGCTGGTGGAATGCAACGCAAACAGCCATCACACGGTATGGGGCAGCACTGATGTCAACAAGAGGGGAGAGTCTCTCTTAGAGATGCTTATGGACACATCGCTGGACATAATGAATAAAGGTAGGTCCTATACCTTTCAGAATGCTAAAAGGGAAGAAGTGATTGATCTAACATTATGCAGCTCTCGGATTAGCGTATATGTTGAGGGATGGATGGTATCGGATGATCCGTCGTTATCGGTCCATAGGTACATTAGGTTTGATGTCACGGCTAGCATCATGGGTCGTAAGTCTAGGAGTTTCAGGAACCCGCGTAACACAAGGTGGGTAATTTTCCTGGAAGACCTGGAGCAAAAGATGCTTTCTTTTCCGAGGAGGTACGGCACTCACGAGGAAATTGACCGGGCAGTGCAGATTGTGACTGATGCTGTGCGGGAATCCTTTGAGGGGAGCTGTCCACTGAAGGAAAGAAAGATGAATGAGATGTCGTGGTGGAATGAGGAGTTGTCGAAGCTACGAGAAGAGGTGATGAAAGCCCGTTACAGGGCCAGAAATACTAGGCTGCAGAGAGACTTAGAGAAATCTAAGGATCTTCAAAGGCAGTATAGGTTTAAGACCAGAGATGTGCAAAGGGTCTCGTGGAATGTATTCCTGAAAAGAATGGAGGACATTCCTGAGATGGCCAGACTCTGCAGGCTTCTAGCTAGAGATGGACTGTCTGCCGCTGGCTCCTTCCAGAAGAGTGATGGGAAGTTCACTCAATCCTGGGAGGAAGAGGTGATCGAGCTGTTGGAGAAACATTTTCCTGGGTACATGAGATTGGAAGGAGTGGAACTAGATAGGGAGTCTCCCGAGCTTTTTGGGAGCGCGACCTGTGACTGGTCCACGGCTTCCAAGATCGTGACCCAGGAGAAGGTGAGGGAGGCGATAAAGAGTTTTGATCCCTATAAAAGTCCGGGGGAGGATGGAATCTATCCTATTCTGCTGCAGAAGGGGGTAGATATCCTGGCAGGCCCTCTAACAAAGATATAACGGGCAAGTGTTGCAACAGGGTATATGCCGGCAGTTTGGGGAAGGACCAGGGTGGTCTTTATCCCAAGACCAGGCAGAGGTGACTACACGAAACCAGGTAGTTTTAGGCCAATCAGTTTAACATAATTCCTTTTAAAAGTTCATGAGAGACTGAGAGGTCTATCAAAGAAGAGGCGCTCGTGGAGCATCCTCTACATCCAAGACAGTTTTTCTATCAAGCAGGGAAATCCGTTGAAATGGTATTGCACTGTGTGGTGGGCAGAGCTGAGAAAGCAATGCAAGATGGGGACATAGCGTGTGGACTCTTTGCAGACATAGAGGGGGCCTTTAATTGGACCTCTCATGAGGTAATTGATCAAAGCGCTGAGACGGAGTGCGTCCAACGATTAGACGATGGATTGCATCCATGTTGAAGATCAGGAAGCTCTCAGTTCAGAGGGGAGACTTCAGGATGGGAGTGGCGACTGTTAGAGGATATCCACAGGGAGGTGTTTTGTCACCTCTTCTGTGGAATCTGGTGATGGATGAGCTCATTCGCAGACTGGAGGCTGTAATATACGCCCAAGAATATGCAGATGATGTAGAGTCCTTGTGGCTGGGAAATTTGCAGATGTGGTGAGGAGACTAATAGTCACCTCTCTAGATGTGATAGGACGATGGTGTGAGAGGACGGGCCTATCCGTTAACCCGCAGACAATAAAACTGATCCTCTTCACCAGAAGAAGGAAGCTAGGCGGTTGGAAAAATCCGAACTTTCTAGAAGAGGAACTGATTCCAAAGAGGGCAGTAAAACATCTGGGAGTATTCCTAGATGAGAAGCTGAACTGGAGCAAACACGTGGATTACATTCATAGTAAGGCCTGCTCAATACTCTGGATACCAGAAGGATATGCAGGAGAACGTGGGGAATCACGCCGAAAATGATGGCGTGGATATATAATGCAGTGACCAAACCAGTCATGCTGCAGGGTTCCCTTTTATGGTGGAGGAGAGCTGGGTAGAAAGCGGCTGGGGAGAAACTGGATCACGTGAGGGCCATGGCCCTCAGAGCTATTACAGGAGCAATGGGGACGACGCCGGTCTTGGCTCTGGGGATGCTTGCTGGGCTTCCCCCAGTGAGGATCGAGGTGGAAGCCAGGCAGGGGAATCTCAAATAGGGTGATTTATTACTGAATTGCGAGCGCCATCTGAAGACTGGACGCTTACTTAAGTACCCGAAGTTACAAATATCCCTGGCAGATGGCGCGCTGTAATATATCCGTATCCGATGACGCTTCCGCTTGGCTTCCGCCATTTAGTCATGTTTCTTTATTAGGAGTTTTGGCTTGACGTCGATAAAAATGAGTTCGCGTGCAAGACGAAGCGAACCCCAGGCGCGAAGGCCCCAGGTGAATTATTCATTTTCTTGTATTATTTTCCCGAATATCTGTTGGAATATCTGTAGCATAGAAGTTAAAAGAATTTTAAGAACATAACCTGAAATTTCATAACTACTTTAAAGCATTTCGTGGTGTTTTCTGGATATTCCAACAGGGATTCAGGAAAATAGTACAATAAAATGAATAACTACCTTTTTGCTTTTCTATCGTTGCAACCTGGGATACAACAAGGTCTCGCAAGCGAACTCATGTTTAGTTATAAAAAATCAAATATAATAATTAACAATATCTCGTTTAAATTTTGTTTGCTGTGCTCGATAACAAATGGCCTGTATTTGTTAAACTAAACGTGATGTAAGATATGTTGAATTTTTTAAAATAAATACTTTACTACGCCTGGGCATATTATCGGTGATTGTCCAAGAATTGGGAGGAGATCACGGAAGGAACTTCCTGAGGGAAGAGGAATGTGGACTGATCACTGTCTGGGAGATCAGGAGTTTGATTAAAGATCTTGATCTCCCGTGACGGTGAGAGGTCCACTGAAGCAATGAATGGGAGATAAAAAGGGCTTTAGTCTACTTATTATTTCTTCAGGGAAGGCATCTATGCATAGAAGGATGAAGAAAATTTTCTGATGAAAAAAAAATTTTTTTAAAGACAAAAAACATAAAAAGAATTTTTTTCTTCATGAAGAATTTGCCCTCCCACTACCAAATTTTTTTCTGCACAGTTTATATTGATTTCAAATGTACTGAATTTTTTTAAGAAAAATCGATACTGTCGCATTGGCGAAATAAATATTTTCTGGTGTTTTTTTCACTTTCTTGTAAGAAAATGCCTTTTAATGTCACTTAAAAATGTTTGTATATTTTGTTTTTGAAAAATTGAGAATAAACAAACATTTTCATGTATACAAAGTTGTTTATGAGATTAATAGTATACTTGAAACTTTAAAGTTAACATTTATTTTTCAAATCAAGAGACACGGCAGTGTCTCGCGGCATGTTCGTTCAAGTAGTTTCGCACTCAGACACGACAGCGCTGATGTCGCGAGCGCACCCGTGTCTCTTTACACCACAAATGTCTGCCCCCTGCACCCTTCAATTTTTACATCGAATTTTCCCAATAAATATACGGTTATAACCAAAACTATGCTTAGTTGCGCCATATAAATTGACTATTCTCTATTGATAGAGACCAGAATAAATGTTATAAATTACATATTAACAGAGATTTTTCCTTAGCAACGCGAAGCCACGCCCCTTACGCCTAAAAGTCGAGAATCCGATTTCTCGGGCGATATATATACCAATGAATAATTAATTCTCATGCGCTCATTAGCTACGGTGGCGTCTACTCTCGTTAATGAAAGCATGAGGATTATTAATTATTGGTTAGTACGTTTAAAAATAACGTTTAAAAACAGTCACCAGCGACAGATGCCGTGTCCCCGGGTGTACATGTAGGAGAATAGTTTTTTTATTATTAAGTATTACTGCAGAACGAGTAGGTTAGAAGATTTTCATAAAGACTCACGATTTTCTGACATATCATCTCGTACAGGTGCAACCGAAAAGGATCTAACTCGTGTCCTGTCCGTAAAAAGATGACTCGATGGACATCGGAGAATGTCAGTCTTGTCAGCGAGCGCCTTCATCCATAGTACTCATAGTACTTTCATTACAATATGGGTTTTTCGTTCCAACTATTCCTGCTTTAAGGAGGTTCGACTATCAGACGAAAACCAACTTACAGCCCTAATTTTTTTATATGATATACACGAATACTTTACACAACTAATACGAAAATTTGAGAAATATATAGACCGTCTATAGTTTCTTCGTTATTTTATTCTAAAGTTGACCACTTTTAACATATCGCCTTATGGCAGACGATTGTACTAAGGTAGATTATCACTGACTTTAACACACATTCCGCCAACTTTAGACTTTGAAAGACTAGTAATTTGACAGATGAAATATTAAGGATTGTGTAAAAAATAAGTAAATTGGGTTTTACCGTATAGTTGCAACGTAATATTGTCATGAAATTCGTTTTGACTTCGCAAACCATTAGCACGCCATATTAACGGTGAAAGACTTGGCAACACAGCAGCGAAACAGCTGTAAAGCTCGTCCACTTGCCGTTCCAAAAACCAGTCAGAATAGTTCATTCGTCGAGCTGGATCTAGCTAATTGTACGCTGAAACAGCCTTGAGAAGATTTATTTTCAATATTGGAACAAAGGTACGGCAATCCAGCAGTCTCATAACCGACAGAAATTACGAAAGTGAGATTTATGTTAAATTATCTTAACAAATATTTAATTAAGAAATTACATCCCATAAAACACGTCTTTACAAGTAATTTTTCTGATATTCTTGCGATATTTTGCAATATTTTTGAACACTACCCTATGTTAGAAATATATCTTTCTCGATAAATTCACAAAGTTGCAAAACGTTATAGAAACATTTTGGAATCATTACACTGAAAGAAACAGCTCAATAAGACAGCTCGATAAGATTGTACTTGTCAGAGCTGAATTATATATGTGATTTCTATAATTATTTTAGAAAGACCTGAAAGAATACGAGAGCAGTGGAACATCGATGCTCTCCTAGAGAGAATAAGACTATAAGAAATAGAAAAGAATGTTCATCCTTTTAAAATGAAGTACATACATGCACCGGAGAAAGCAAATCCAGCTCGAGACGAATGAACTATTCCGACTGGTTTTTGGAACGGCAAGTGGACGATCCCTCGTTCGTCAGAAGATTTTGTTCACAGATGAATCGAAATTCTACAACGAAGGATTAGTGAATAATCACAACGCCCACTATTGGTCCGTGAGAAATCCTCACTGGGTAGAAGAAGTCGAAGGCGATGGAGTGAAGGCGATGAACTAAAAATAAAATAAAATTTAGTATATAAATCGAAACTTGTAGTAGGAAGGCAGAGGGCAAGCACCGATGAGAAAAAAAATAGAAATAAAGTATTATAGTTACCCCGATATTGTAGTTACTCCGATGATTTGTTCTTCTCCCACGACTTAGATTCTCCAATATGTAGAAATATACCGTCTTCCCATACTCTGACAGTATACATGCATTTTACCTCTAATATGCCGGAATTAAAAATCTCTAGAACTGTCTCTGCGATACAATGCCACGGTAGGAATATCAAATTCTACCGACATGACATGCTTCGACAAGGTCTGTATCAAGTTTAGCATTATATTGGGGGCACTGCACTAATCCTGTGGCACATTTTTCTATCTGGGAAAGCCGTGGTAGAAAAGTAGAAGATACGATAGAATTGGATTACAATAATGAAGTAATTATTTTATTATCTTTTCTTTATCGATATATTTTCCCTTTCGTATTATTAAAAGTTCCAATTATATATTATCGGAACGCTGTACAGCTGTACTACCATAATAATATGCTTTCTCAGATAGAAAAATGTGCCACAGGATTAGTGCAGTGCCCCCAATATACCGCTAAAGTTGATATAGACCTTGTCGAAGCATGTCATGTCGGTAGAACCTGATATTCCGGCATTGTCCCCGGACAGCTGCAGCAGCAACACCACCAGCAGCAGCAGCGGCAGCAGCAACAACACCAGCAGCTGCTGCGAGGACGACGAGGAGGACAGCGACAACTGCGACGCAAACGACGCCGTCCATCATGGCGTCGACATCGGCCCCAGCTGGCCTGGAGCGCCGACCTGACGCGCCACCGCGCGACACCCGAGGAAGGACTGAGGTAGGAGGGCATCGCGGATTCAATTCCTCGCGCCGCGACCGGACTGCACCGTTTCAGCGTCCGGTAAGTCCCTCGCTACACGATCACGGTGGTGGTTTCGTCGATGGTCCCCGGGCGCCCGGGCGGGCTCACCCTTTAGTTCCCCCACCCCCTCGACAGGGTGCCTCGGCCTCCCGAAGGCGGCCAGATCCGGCCCGCAGTGGTGCGGGAGGACTGGGCGTGCCGCGCGGCGCCGGGGGTGTCGGGCCTGGTAGGGTCAACGCCCAGCCAACGTTGCCAGATGGCTCTGCGCCTCAGCCTCCTTTTAGCGAGACTGAGTGCGTCGAGCTCATCGAAGCGGCTGAGGCTGTCTCGTCAATAGGCGAGTTGGAAGCGCTGGCAAGGCGACTTGCCACGCGTTTTCAGGCTGCGACTCCTGCTGGGCCCGGCGCCTCCGGTGCGCGAAATGCTCCCCGGCGTGGGGGCGGTCGGCCGCGCCGGAGGCGGGCAGCCGAGGATACGAACCCGGAGCGAGTGGCTGATCATTCGGATCAGCCTGATCCCCCGCTTCCTCCCCCCATGGATCGCGTGAGTCGTGCGACTCACATCCAGCGTCTGTATAGACAAGACCCCCGGCGCGCATTTCGCGAGGTGATGCAGGGCCCTACCGTTCAGTGTGCTGTGCCACGCGATAGGGTTCTTCATCACTTCGAGGAAGTGTATCGCCGGCGTGAGGACCCGGAAGGTCTTGTCGGGGGCTGGCCGACTGAGCCCCCTTTGCAGGACGATAACGACGCGCTGGTGTCACCCTTCAGTCAGCTGGAGGTACTCCGTCGGCTCAAGAACGCGGCTAATACCGCGCCTGGACCCGACGGTCTTACCTATCGCGACTTGCGAAGGGTTGACCCCGGTGCGTGTGTCCTGACTGCGGCTTATAACGCCTGCCGCAGGCTGGAAGCGATCCCTGAGGGTTGGAAGACTTCCAACACCGTCTTGGTGTACAAGAAAGGGGATCAGGATGACCTGAGTAATTGGCGCCCGCTCGCGATGGGTTCGGTTCTCGCCAAGCTGTTCGCGGCCGTCGTGGCCGATCGTCTCACCGTATGGGCGACGCGCAACGGCCGCATCAGTCCTTCACAGAAGGGCTTCTTGAAGTACGAGGGATGCTACGAGCATTCCTTCGTGCTTCAAGAGGCCATTCAGGACGCACGTCGGACTGGAAAGGAGGTGGTGGTGGCGTGGTTGGACCTCCGAAATGCTTTCGGTTCGGTCCCCCACGTCTCCATCGCAGCCGCGCTGGAGGGAGCCCAGGTGCCTGCATCTCTCCGCCGTCTGGTGGCGAGTATGTACCGAGGGGCCACTACGAGGGTGAGAACTGCGGATGGTTTCACACCGGAGGTGAACATCCAGTCGGGTGTAAAACAAGGTTGCCCGTTGAGCCCCATAGTGTTCAACCTCGCTCTCGAGCCCGTACTTCGTGCCCTTGCATCCTCGGATGCGGGGTACGATTTACGCGGGACGAGATTGAACACTCTGGCGTATGCGGACGACCTTGCGCTGGTTGCCAGCGACCCCGCCGGGATGCGACTCCTCCTGTCTGCAGCGGAGAGGGCAGCACAGCGGATTGGCCTGCACTTTAACCCGGCTAAATGTGCCACTCTGCATATGAACTGCAGAGGAGGGCGCCGGGTGCTGCCGACTGTGTTCCCTCTCCAAGGAGAGCCCGTTCGCGCGTTATCGGACCGCGACGAATACCCCCACTTGGGTACGCCCACCGGTGCCAACGTGAGCCAGACCCCAATAAAGGCGCTCGTTGACATCGTTGAGTGCCTCAAGGCGATCGATGCCTCGTTGCTCGCCCCTTGGCAGAAGTTCGACGCGGTAGCCAAGTTTGTGCTGCCGCGTATGGACTTCGGTCTAAGGGGAATGAGGATGGAGAAGGGGCCACTCGGTGAAGTCGACCGCCAACTGAAAAGGCTGGCCAAAGGCTGGTTCCATCTCCCTCAGCGCGCGAGCGCGGAAGTGGTCTTCCTACCTCCATCTATGGGGGGAGGAGGGCTACTTCCGCTAGCTGATCTCGCGGACGCGCTCACCATCGCACACGCCTTCAGAATGCTGACGGCGGAGGATGAGGTGGTGAGAACAATCGCGAGTAGCGGGTTGAGGGCGGCGGTCAGGAAGCGGCTCGGCCGAGAGCCGTGCATGGATGACGTGGCGGAATACCTTTCCGGTTCGCTGGAGGGGGATTTCGCCAGGCACGGGGGGGACGTTAAGTCCCTCTGGACCTCGGCACGTGACGCCGCCCGGAGGCAGTCAACGAAGCTCGGCGTGCGTTGGACGTGGTCTGGCGAACGTGAGGAGCTGGCGATCGTGTTGCGAGCGACTCGAGACCGATCGACCATCGTACCACCAGCCGCACGCTCGCAAATAGTGCACCGGATGAGGGTTGCACTGGTCGAGTACTACCGCGGAACCTTGCTGGCGAAGCGGGACCAGGGTAAGGTCCACGAGGTGTCAGGACGGGCGAAGTGGTCTAACCATTTCCTCCGGACTGGCGGCTTTACGCGTTTTGCCGACTGGCGTTTCATTCATCGAGCGCGTCTCAATGTCTTGCCTCTGAACGGAGCTAGGCCTTGGGAGGCGAACGATAAACGATGCCGGCGGTGCGGGAGCGCCCTCGAGACACTACCCCATGTGCTCGGACATTGCACCCCTCACTCCAACGCGATTCAGCGCCGGCACGATGCGATTGTCGATCGGATCGTAAAAGCACAGCAACTGCCTGGCGTCGTGACCACGAACCGCCCTGTGGCAGGGGTGGTTGGGGAGTTGGCCCAACTTCGGCCGGATATAGTTATCCGGGACGACCGGTCACGTGTCATCACCATCTTGGACGTGACGGTGCCCTTCGAGAATCGTCTGCAGTCTTGGGATGAGGCCAGAGCGCGGAAATACGCCAAGTACGCGCCCCTGGCGGACCAGCTGCAGGCGCAAGGGTACCGAGTTGTGGTTGACGCCTTTATCGTGGGTGCCCTCGGGTCGTGGTACTGGGGCAATGAGAAGGTGCTGAGATGGCTACGAATATCTTCGTGGTACGCTTCGATGATGCGCCGACTCATTGTCTCAGACACGATCCGATGGTCCCGCGATATTTACGTGGAACACCTGACCGGCGCTAGGCAGTATGCACCGCTTGGTACTGTAACCGATAATGATTGAAATTTGCCCTCCTGCCTTGGTCCTGGGAAGGTTTGGCATTGCACATGCATTCACATGGGTAACAGCGCTCCCTGTATCATAGTCATCCCATTTTACTCGCCTATTGTAAATATGATCATCCATCTCATTCACCTCATTCGCCCTCATCTATCGTTGCACTGAGCGCCCATTTGCTATTTGGAGTTTTAAAGCATCTACCTATTTACGTTTCTATTTATTTATTATTTATTTACTTACTAAGTTATATGGATGCCACCTTCCCATCCTCGTACAAACCGGTATTGAATTTCGTTATGACATATATGTACAATTATACCACGTTACTTGATTATTACCTTTATTTAATTGTGAGGATTATAGTACTGTTAGCATGGTCTGAACTAAATTAATCTAAATAACTTACTTATGATACAGTACTTACCTAATTACGTGTTGCCCACCGCACTGTGTTTTGTCTTGTGTTGTCCCCGTGTTGTCTTGTCTGTCTTCGTTGTGCGGTGGAGCGGGTACCCCTTGGCCGGCCGGCCTCGGCCCATTAAAAGATGGATCGGGGGATGGCTGGTCATGGGGTGCCGCTGGATTTCTGTTGGTGTCGTCCTGTCCTCGTCCCGCAGATATGGCGTCACATCCCCTGTCTGCTGTAAAAGCGGCGGGGGATCATCATTATAATATTGTAAGGGCCCGTCAGCACAAATAAATTGATATTCTTCTAAACGACGGGCCCCCAATAGTGGGGGGTGGGTACTAGCCGCCTCCCTTATATTTATATCAATATTTATATCTAATTTTGTTTTTGTTCTGTTTTATGTGGCGCCTGCGCCATTTATATTACCCCCGGAGGAGCATTGTTCCTCCGGGGGAACACATTTTTATTGTAAATTTTTTTTTAAATTTTCAATAAATGGCGTTTATCTTTATATTGGGGGCACTGCACTAATCCTGTGGCACATTTTTCTATCTGGGAAAGCCGTGGTAGAAAAGTAGAAGATACGATAGAATTGGATTACAATAATGAAGTAATTATTTTATTATCTTTTCTTTATCGATATATTTTCCCTTTCGTATTATTAAAAGTTCCAATTATATATTATCGGAACGCTGTACAGCTGTACTACCATAATAATATGCTTTCTCAGATAGAAAAATGTGCCACAGGATTAGTGCAGTGCCCCCAATATACCGCTAAAGTTGATATAGACCTTGTCGAAGCATGTCATGTCGGTAGAACCTGATATTCCTACCGTGGCATTGTACCGCAGAGTTCTAGAGATTTTTAATTCCGGCATATATTGGAGGTAAAATGCATGTATACTGTCAGTACGGGAAGACGGTATATTATCGGAACGCTGTACAGCTGTACTACCATAATAATATGCTTTCCCAGATAGAAAAATGTGCCAGAGGATTAGTGCAGTGCCCCCAATATACCGCTAAAGTTGATACAGACCTTGTCGAAGCATGTCATTTTGGTAGAACCTGATATTCATACCGTGGCATTGTACCGCAATTCTAGAGAATTCTTTTCTACCTAGGTTGATTTTTGACTGCGAAGAAAAATCAAATTTCCACCAATCCGTCCCATTCTCGTATGGCGCTGAAAACAAAAAATAGAATAACCACAAAGATATTTGTTCTGTATAAGGGATGAAAATGAGGTTAAGACAGTCAGTTAGGTAGTTACTTATCTGATGCCACTTCTTCCGAGATACAGATGTCTCCTTTCCTGCTCTTCATGCACCAGCAACCAAAGAAAAATGACACTGCTTCCGTGCACTGTCTTGATTATTAAAAAAAAATCTAAACAATTTGATAATAGCTAGCTGTCAGAGCGTCTGTCACATTCACCACTATTGAGATTCACTACTCCGATTACACTGAATTTGTACTTTTTATTAACAATCGCGTCCGAGGATCGAAAAAATGCGAGGGAAATCGTTTCGCGAATGGAAATATTTTTAAATTTTGAAAAACAACTAAACATTCAAGGAATATATTCTCTCACACACTCTCACATACATTTTTGATGGCGTATGCGTGTGGCCGCATCTGTGTACACATTTCCGACCATGGCCGAATACCGCCGAAGACAGGCGGAATTTTTGTGACATTTTTACATATATATATCGCCCGAGAAATCGGATTCTCTCGACTTTGACGGGCAAGGGGCGTGGTTTCGCGTTGCTAAGGACGAATCTCTGTTAATATGTAACTTATCAAATTTATTCTGGTCTCTATCAATAGAGAATAATCAATTTATATGGCGTAACTAAGCATAGTTTTGGTTATAACCATATATTTATTGAGAAAATTCGATGTAAAAATTGAGGGGTGCAGGGGGTAGATATTTGTGGCGTATAGATACACGGGTGCTCGCTTCGACGCCGAGACTAGATGAACGAACATGCCGCGAGACACTACCGTGTCTCTTGATGTCAAAATCTCACAAAAATTCCGCCTACCTTCGGCGATAGTCGGCCATGATCGGAAATATGTACACAGATACGGCCACACGCATACGCCATCAAATGTACGTGAGAGAGTGTGAGATAATATATTCCTTAAATGTTTGGGTATTTTCAAAGTTAATAAAATATTTCCATTCGCGAAACGATTAACCTCGCGTTTATTTCGATCCTCGGACGCGCTTGTTAATAAACTGTAAAAATTCAGTGTAATCGGAGTTATGAATCTCAATAGTGGTGAATGTGACAGACGCTCCGTATAGTTTAATAATCGTTTGTTTTTTTTCAATAATCGAGATAGTGAACGGATGCAGTGCTGTGTTTCTCTGGTTGCCTGTGCATAAAGAGCAGGAAAGGAGACGACAGTATCTTAGAAGAATCACCATCAGATAAGTTTAATTGCCATCTGACAGCTTTAACCTCACTTTCGATGGAAGGACAATTATCTTTGTGATAATTCTATTTCTTGTTTCAGCGTCATGCGAGCACGAGATGAATCTATGGCTTTTCTTCTCTGTCACAATCAAAGCCGTGGGAGAAAAATAGGAGATGCAATGGAATTGGATCACAACAATCAAGTAATTACTTTATCATTATTTTTTCTCTATCGATATATTTCCTCTTTCATACTATTACAAGTTCCAATTTACACACCGACCTGTCAAACCTGAAGTGTACATGTATCTCACTTCTATTTCATCTGTTCTTTGTCTCCGTTGTAACGACAGTCAATGAAGAATCACTGATACCGATTAGGGGGGGGTTCGAGGGTTATTCCTTATTCTTTGTAGCACAGCATCGATATTTTACTGCGCCTGCTTTCTTCTGGGACTTCCTAAAATAATTGAAGGGTTCATTGCAAAAACCAGACAAGTCCAAAATCGTTTATTATTTTATTTTGTCGTAATACAGTTTTCGACATGCCGAATTTTATGCGTATTGTTGCTTCACCAAAAAACGTACAAATTTCCAAATATAATTGACCAAAATATAAGCCGAATTCTGCAAAAATAAGACAAGTCCAACTCGTTTCCGTTTGCTTTATGGAAAAAATATTTATTGGATATATCTGGTTTTTGTCATAAACCCTTCAATTATAAAAACCCCATATGATTGTTATTTACAATTTGTTACAGATCGTATGCGAACCCGAGGGAGTTTCTTTCGAACGAAGGATCATCCACTTGCTGTTCCAAGAACCAGTTGCATTAGTTCATTTGGCGAGCTGGATCTGCTGTCTCTTGTACATGGACGTTTGCCACTTTAAATGGATATTTTGTAATTTCCATCGTTACATCAGAGGCGAAGAAGAGATGAAATAGAAGTGAGGTACATGTACATTTCACGTTTGATAGGTCGGTATATAAATTGGAACTTCTGATGGTATAATACGAAAGAGGAAATATATCGATAAAGAAAAAATAATAATAAAGTAGTTACTACATTATTGTAATCCAATTCTATTGTATCCTTTATTTTTCTGCCACGACTTTGATTGTTGATAGTGGATGGATCAGCCAATAAATTTAATTTTTATTCACTATCAACAATCAGTCGCGGCAGAAAAATAAGGGATACACAATGGCATTGGATTACATTAATGTAGTAACTACTTTATTATTATTTTTTCTTTATCGATATATATTTCCTCTTTCGTGTTATACTATCCCAAGTTCGAATTTATATACCGACCTGTCAAATGTGAAGTGTACATGTACCTCACTTTTATTTCATTAAGTATTACTGCACAACGAGTACGTTAGAAGATTTTCATGAAGACTCACGATTTTCTCACATGTCATCTCGTACAGGTGCAACCGAAGAGGATCTAGCTCGTGTCCGGTCCGTAAAAAGATGACTCGATGGACATCAGAGAATGTCCGGCTTGTCACGGAGCGCCTATTACCCACGGTGCATTAATTGCAATACGCGTTTCTCCTTTCAACTATTCCAGCGTTAAATAACTTTTACTTCTTTCAAGGTAATAACCTTTTATGAACTGTTCGTGGTAGGAGGCAGCGATCGATATTAGTGACTTGTCGTAGACAAGTTCATCTATTAAAACAAAAAGGCAATTCGGTGTACCAAACTACTACTGCGATAATGTGCCCGAGCTGACGGTCTATTCTGCGATTAACATTAACGCAATCGTGATTATGCTCGGGTGATGGGTGTTCCAAAAGAGGTAAAATTGATACTAACCATCGGATGCTGTAAGCTGACTTGCTAGTGTATGCTTTGCAACTGGAACATCATCGCAGGAATAATTTGTCTACGATTAGTCACAATCATTGATCGCTGCACCCTACGATGAACAGTTTGTACAAGGTAAATACTTTGAAAGAAGTGAAAGTTATTTAAAGCAGGAATAATTGAAACGAAAAGCGCATATTGCAATAAATGTACCGTGGGTAATAGGCGCTCGGTGACAAGTCTGATATTCTCCGATGTCCATCGAGTCATCTTTTTACGGACAGGACACGAGCTAGGTCCTCTTCGGTTGCACCTGTACGAGATGACATGTCAGAGTCTGCAGTAATACTTAATGAGATAAAAGTGAGGTACATGTACACTTCACGTTTGACAGGTCGGTATATAAATTCGAACTTGGGATAGTATAATACGAAAGAGGGACTATATCGATAAAGAAAAAATAATAATAAAGAAGTTACTACATTACTGTAATCTAATTCCATTGAATCCCTTATTTTTTTGCCACGACTTTGATAGTTGATAGTGAATAAAAATCAAATTTATTAGCTAATCCATCCACTATCAACAATCAAAGTCGTGGCAGAAAAATAAGGGATACAATGGAATTGGATTACAATAATGGAGTAACTACTTTAAACACTTGGGGAAACTCACCGAAGAAACCCGAATAATTATCTTATCACTTGTACACTTGATTTCGAGGTTACATGCTTCGATCTCCCGAATTGACAGCTACCGGGAGATCAGGGGGGCCTTTCTCGAGTCACTCGTATCTTTGCGTGCACGCAACTCAGCGAAGAGACCAATCAGGATCAAGTATTCCATTGCGGTGGGGGTCCTGATTGGTCTACTCGCTAAGAAACGTATACCCATCTTAGCGAGTAGACCAATCAGGACCCCCACCACAACGGAATACTTTATCTGCAACAGTTAATAGATGATTTTTATTCGCATTGGCATGTTTATGATGATATTTGCAATTAATGTTCTACTCGGACTGAAATGAGTCGTAAGGTCAGCATCGAAGCTGTAAATGATGTGGTAATAATTAAATTAAATTTATTTATGAGTAAGGGGGCGAAATTTCAGCGGTGCATGCAAAAGGATTTCTTAAAACTATTCCAATGTCTCGAGTTAATATATGTAACAACATATCGTCCCCTTCCTGCAAAAAGTCACTAACTAACATTTATCATCAACTGACTTAGTAGGTAGTTTCTGCTCTATAATATCGGTATTATATTTCGGTTAATGACTTTTTATGATGCGCGCATGCTCACTTCCAACGCATTTAGCACTTAGTGAGTTTTACCATTTAAAGATTTAATAAAATTAAGCTACTAGGTCCAGTTAGGTGAATTTTACAAAATATGTTCGCGAGCCTCGCGTACGTAGTCGTAAACGAGGTGTACTCGCGAGGAAAACCTGTTGATCGAATTTACGAGTATTGTAGTAACATATTTATGAAAAATTGTACATATCTATATATATAAAAATGAATGTTTGTCTGTCTGTCTGTCTGTCTGTCTGTCTGTATGTCTCGTATGCCTTCCTAAGCCGTTCATCCGATTGCGATGAAATTTTGGGAAATGGTTGGACGCATGCCCGCGAAGTTTCTGAGTTAGTAAATCTTATACAGGGTGTTCAAAAAGTTCCGGTACGGCTGATTATCTCAGCGGGAAATCATTTTAGAGAAAAATGTTCAATACAAAACTTTTAGGATTTTTCCCTGGCTACCCAATGGTCCTATTGGATTTTACCTTGACCATGACCTTCAAGGTCTGTCTGTCTCTATGTCTCTTATGCCTTCCTAAACCGTTCATCCGATTGCGATGAAACTTTTTGGAATGGTTGGACATATGCCCGCGAAGGTTTCTGAGTTAGTAAATCTTATAAAGTGTGTTCAAAGAGTCAAGGTAAGGATGATTATCTCAACGGGAAATCATTTTAGAGAAAAATGTTTAATACAAAACGTTTAGGATTTTTCCCTGGCTACCCAATGGTCATATTGGATTTGACCTTGACCATGACCTTCAAGGTCATATCAAGGTCAAATTGATTTTTTAAAATGGGAACCCCTATTTTTGATACCCGAAATGAAAGAACGGGAAATTTCACGTTCAAATATGTCCTTGGCCATTTTTTAAATGTGACCTTTATGGTCAGCAGAGGTCAAATTGAGGTCAAGTACAGTTCGGCTTCGTACCATGAAAGCTATGGACCCTAGAAAAATTCTTTGTAATAGTAGGGTTTAGGATTTTTCCATGGCTATGTAATGGTGATATTGGATTTGACCTTGACCATGACCTTCATTTGGAATGTCTTACATCTGACATCATATTCCAAATCAGTTACACGAGAAACCCCTTAGTGCCAACCTTAGTGCATTTTGAATTTCTTACATCTGACACCAGACTCGCATTGAGTCACCCCGGAAACCCCTTAGTGTCTACTTCCATGCAGATTCATGTCGTTTAAGTTTTCATTCGCCATGTTGGATCCGCCATTTTGGGTCAGCCATTTTGAATTTCCTACATCTGACATCAAGTTCACACTCAGTGACCCGGAAAACCCTTTAGTGCCAACTTTCATGCAGCTGCATATCGTTTAAGTTTTCGTCCGCCATTCTGGATAGGCTATTTTGAAATTCTTACACCTGACATCAGACTCGTAATGGGTGATCCCGAAAAGCCCTTAGTGCGTACTTCCGTGCAGAATGATGTTTAAGTTTTCGTCCGCATTATATTGGATACGCCATTTTGAATTTCTTACATCTAACTTTAGATCCATAGACAGCAACCCCGAAAATATCCACGGAAAAATCCTAAACCCTACTATCAAAAAGAATTTTTCTAGGGCCCATAGCTTTCATGGTACGAAGCCGAACTGTACTTGACCTCAATTTGACCTCCGCTGACCATAAAGGTCACATGAAAAAAAATGGTCAAGGACATATTTGAACGTGAAATTTCCCGCTCTTTTCATTTCCGGTATCAAAAATAGGGGTTCCCATTTTTAAAAATCGATTTGACCTTGATATGACCTTGAAGGTAATGGTCAAGGTCAAATCCAATATGATCATTGGGTAGCCAGGAAAAAATTTCTAGAAGTTTTGTATTAAACATTTTTCTCTAAAATGATTTCCCGCTGAGATAATCAGCCGTACTGGGACTTTTTGAACACCCTCTATATCTCTATGTCTTCTGAATATCTCATAATATATGTGTCTAATATATAGATATCTATTTTACATTTATATATTTATCTACAGAGGGTGACATTTTGAAAACTTGCCACCCCAATATCTCAGAAAGTTAAAAAGATTTTCTAAAAAAAATACGGTATCAGCAGTGGAGAGGGAGAACCAAAATGACATAATCGGAGACGCACCCCCTCCAACCCCCTTAGGGGTAGCCCCCCCCCCCCCAACTTTATAATCTTAAATAGCAAACTCCCATGTGTGATACAGCGTTGGAAAGCTCTTTAAAAATGCTTTACAAAAACACCAAATTTTGGTACCTTTCGATGAGTAGTTTTCGCGCAAATCGAGAAAGAATCTGCTAGAAGTAAGTTTTGTCAATTTATTTATTAAAGGTCAATTACATTACAATAAATTTTCAAAATAATTCCATCACCTGATCTTAGTCCCTACGATTTCTTCTTATGGGGATATCTAAAATATTTTGGTTCCCCCTCTCCACTGCCGAAACCGTATTTTTTTAAAGAAAATCTGTAACTTTCTGAGATATTGGGGTGGCAAGTTTTGAAAATGTCACCCTGTATGTCCATAATATGTCTCCAGTTATGCGTCTAGTAGATGTTTATTTTACATCTGTATTTCCAGATCCATAATATATCTCAAGTTATATGTCTAGTCGAAATCTATTTTTTGTCTTTACTTCTATGTCCATGTTGCATCTTGAGTTATACGTCTAGTAGAAGTCTATTTTACGTCTATACCTCTATGTCCGTATTACGTCTCAAGCTATATGTATATCTAGTAGATGTCTGTTTTACGTCTGCACCTAATACATATACGTATATTAGATATCTCATCGATGTTTCATAGATATATATTTGATGTATATTTTTAGTACACCATATGTCCTATGGTAAACCGAGCAGGGGTACGCAAAACTTTTCTCCTGAATTTGACACCAGTGGTGATAATTTGAATTAGGCGTATGAGATTGCAGTACGAAAGGCTCCCGTCAGGCTCCATTTTCGTCTGTTAGACCTTCCAGCAAGACAGATCAAAGTCTTCGGCCTAATCATGAAAGAGTGCCGGTTCTTCATTAACAATATAATTTGGGATTATAACCAGGTGTCGATTTTTTATTCAACGACAAGCACGACGTCCAGGTTACATCGATAATTTTGACAATTTCGTTAAGGTTCGCATTCGCGAGTAAATATTAATCGTACGTATTTCGTAGTTTGAAGAACATCTAGTAGTATGCACGACCCATGTACAATTAATATTCACTCGCAAATGCGAAACATAACAAACTATCAAAGTCATTGATATAATCCTGACGTCGCGCTCATCGCTTAAGGGGGTCTTATCGTGTAAAAACTGATTTTCAAGCTCTATTTTTGAAAATTCATTATGAGAAAACTACAAAAGATTTTTGGACGCAGCTTTTTTGAACGTATTCCTTTATTTTTGAACTTTTTACACTTTTTTTTTAGTTCATTAAATTCACCCACGTGACTTTAATTTGTTCTTGACCATGCCCTTGTCAAGAAAGCCCAGGGCACACGGGGTGAACGTTTTTAGAAAAGCCGTTGCTCTTATCGAGTCAATTTTTTTGTTTTTATTTTCAACAAACATGTCGCTAACGATAGACACAAGCTTTTTTGGAAATACTGATTGAATAATTTTTTACAGCCATTTGTAGCACACAAAAAAGGGAAAAAAATACATATTTTTTCTTCCGAAAGTCTGGAATTTTGAGAAATTTCAAAATTTCTGCAAAAGCGCGTGTCTGACCATAGCCAAGGAGATAACAAATAACAGTTTATGCGGTGATTTTGTTTCAGACTACCTGAAGGGTCAAAATCGTTCACCCCGTGTGCCCTGGGCTTTCTTGACAAGGGCATGGTCAAGAACAAATTAAAGTCACGTGGGTGAATTTAATAAACTAAAAAAAAAGTGTAAAAAGTTCAAAAATAAACGAATACATTCAAAAAAGCTGCGTCCAAAAAACTTGTGTAGTTTTCTCATAATGAATTTTCAAAAATAGAGCTTGAAAATCAGTTTTTACATGATAAGACCCCCTTAATAGAAACTCGACATTTGATTATAATCTCAAATTACACTGTTAACAAGAGCTCTCTTTCATGGTTAGGCTTAAGACTTTGATCTGTCTCATTGACAGCTCTAACATAACGGAGCCTGACGGAGCCTTTCGTACGGCCATCTCATACACCCAATTTAAACTAACACCACCGGTGTCAAATTCATCAGAAAAGTCTAAAATGCCCCTGCTCGGTTTACCGTAGGACTTACGGTATGTTCCGTATGGGAAGCTACACTGACAATGAGACAAATAATTACTCACACAGAAGAAATAGTTTCACAAACTAACTGTTATCTCCAAGGTTAAAAAAATGCAAGTCAATGATATTAAATAGGAGTACAGAAAATGAGATGTACTTTCTCGACGCAAATATGTATTCAAATTCCTACAGTTCTTCAGTAAAGGGAAAAATTTCTTGATACATGAACTTTTTTACTTGAACTAAAAAAAATCTTGTTGAAAAATGCTTCATTTAGCGAGTAATTATTTCTATCTGCATATCTACTTATATTAAATTAAGTTAAATTTTACTGAAAAGAGTTCAACGTATCACAAGGTGTGGACGATTCTTATGCAATAAAAGAATTGATGTTAATAAGAGACGCTGATAGCCGAAGTAAAAAAGACTACCTTCTAAGTTGGAAAGTTTCGGGTTCAAGTCCCGTCGGATCGGTTTCTTTCTTTTTTTTTCTTAATATTGCAGCAATATGTTAACGCTAAATATTATATCTCTCTATTCTATAAAATAGTTTTTCGGTCGACAACCCATCCGAAACCCCCCACCAATCGACCACTGACGCAACTGTCAACCTATCGCCTATCAGAGCGTCTCCCCACCACGCGTCGGCTGCCAATGGGATGCAGTGTGCTATCGATCGTCGATCGGTGCGGTGCAAGCCAGCCGAGCAGCCGAGCAGAGCCGAGCAGATTACTACATAGTGTCGGCTTTTATTACCATGACGGAAAAAACTGTACGACAACTTATGTCCTCCTCTTTCTCCTCCTCCTCCTCCGCCACCACCTCTTCCTCCTACTCCACCACTCCTCCTGAAGAAGTTTATTTCTTTTGACCGGTTTTTGCCATATATAATAATAATTATAAATTAATACACACAAAAAAATGTTTAATATTCATTGACGTAGGAAATGGGAGTTGGGAATTAAGTAAAAGCACTCACTACAAAAAATATTCTTTATCAGAATGCGCTTGGAAGAAACTCTTTCACACTCTCCAGGGAACTAACTAAAAGGGCATACGGGGATCATGATATGGACCATCGATGACTGGTTGCTTTCTTTTGTCCTCTTAGTGGAGATGCGACACTGCGTCGTTTCATAATATCAAGAGACACGGTAGTGTCTCGCGGCATGTTCATTCAAGTCGTCAGAACGACGCCGCCAGCGCTGTCGCGTCGCCGCGAGCACCCGTGTATCATTACAGGAAAAATGTCTGCCCCCTTCACCCCTCAATTTTAACATCGAATTTTCTCAATAAATATACGGTTATAACCAAAACTATACTTAGTTACGCCATATAAATCGACTATTATCTATCGATAGAGACCAGAGTAAATGTTGTAAGTTACATATTAACAGAGATTTTTCCTTAGCAACGCGAAGCCACGCCCCTCGCGCCTCAAAAGTCGAGAATCCGATTTCTCGGGCGATATATGTATGTCAAAATCTCACAAAAATTCCACCTGTCTTCGGCGATATTCGGCCATGGTCGGAAATGTGTACACAGATGCGGCTACACGCATACGCCATAAAAAATGTATGTGAGAGTGTGTGAGAGAATATATTCCTTGAATGTTTAGTTATTTTTCAAAATTAATAAAATATTTCCATTCGCGAAACGATTTTCCTCGCATTTTTTCGATCCTCGGACGCGCTTGTTAATAAAAAGTAAAAATTCAGTGTAATCGGAGTAGTGAATCTCAATAGTGGTGAATGTGACAGACGCTCCGTATAGTTTAATAATCGTTTGTATTTTTTTCGAATATCGAGATAGTGAACGGATGCAGTGGTATTCTTCTCTCCAATGCCTGTGCATCAAGAAAGGAGCAGGAAAGGAGACGGTCTCAGAAGAATTGCCATCAGATAAGTTTAATTGCCATTTGACAGCTTTAACCTCACTTTCACACAATGGAAGGACAATATCTTTGTGTTCGTTCTATTTTTTGTTTTCAGGGTCATGCGAGCACGGGAAAAATCGAAGAAAATCAATCATCAATACAAGCCGTGGCAGAATAGGAGATGCAATGGAATTGGATCACAATAATCAAGTAATTACTTTATTACTATTTTTCTCTATCGATATATTTCCTCTTTCGTACTATTACAAGTTCCAATTTACACACCGACCTGTCAAACCTGAAGTGTACACGTACCGCACTTCTATTTCATCTCTTCTTCGTCTCCGGTGTAACGACGGTCAATGAGGAATTACCGATACCGATTAGGCAGATAAGTGCTGAATAACGTAGTATAATACGAGAGAGGAAATATATCATTTTTAATAATTCTGTCATTATTAGAATAGAATTGATTAACTCAGATATAGTTTTTTAATTTCTACGCTCGAGTAAGTTCGGTATATTTTAAATAGTGAAATGCTGAATATGATTATGTAATTTACAATTTGCTACAGATCGTATGCAAACCCGAGGAGGTTTCTTTCGAACGAGGGATCATCTACTTATTGTTCCAACAAGAACCAGTTGCTTAGTTGCATTCATTGCATTTGACAGGTCGGTATATAAATTGGTTCTTAATTTTTACGCTGAGTAAGTTCGGTATATTTTAAAAGCGAAATGCTGCATATAATTGTGTAATTTACAATTTGTTACAGATCGTTTACGAACTCGAGGAGGTTTCTTTCCAACGAGGGATCATCCACTTGTTATTCCAACAAGAACCAGTTGCATTCATTGCATTTGACAGGTCGGTATATAAATTGGTAGTATAATACGAAAGAGGAAATATATCATTTTTCTTAATTCTGTCATTATTAGAATTGGTTAACTGAGATTAATATAATCTTAGTTTCTACGTTTAGTTAGTTCAGTATATTTTAAATTGTTTGTGTTATTTACAATCTGTTACAGATCGTATGCGAACTCGAGGGGGTTTCTTTCGAACGAGGGATCATCGTCTTGTTGTTCCAAGAACCTGCTGCTTTGGTTCATTCGGTGACCTGGATCTGCTGTCTCGAGTACATGGACGTACGTCACTTTAAATGGATGAATATCCTTTAATATCATCCGAACCGTAGACTTGCTAACCTCTGATTCTAACCTTTCTTGCCATAGCCTGAATATTCTTTCGAGGGTTATTCCTTACTCTTTCTAGCAGAGCATCGATATTTTGCTGCATCTATATTCTTCTGGAACTTCCTAAAATAATTATAAAACCCCTATATAATTCAGCCCGAACAAGTACAATCTTATCGGACTATACCTTATCGGGGAGATTTTTCGACATAATGATTCCGAAACGTTTTTATCGAGAAGTATATATTTCTAACATACTGTAGTGTTCACGAATATTGTAAAATATCGCAGGAATGTTACAGAAAAGTTACTTGCAAGAACGTGCTTTGTGGGGTGCAAATGGTGATATTTGTAATCCATCGTTACACCAGAGGCGAAGAAGAGATGAAAGAGAAGTGAGGTACATGTACACTTCACGTTTGACAGGTCGGTATATAAATTTAAACTTGTGATTGTATAATACGAAAGAGGAAAAACTTATATCGGTAAAGAAAAAAAAAAATAAAGTAGTTTACTCTATTATTTTAATCCAATTCCATTATATCCCTTATTTTTCTGCCACGACTTTGATTGTTGATAGTAGATGTATCAACCAATAAATTTGATTTTTCTTCGCTATCAGCAATTAAAGTCGTGGCAGAAAAATAAGTAATACAATGTTATTGGATTACAATAATGGAGTAACTACTTTATTATTATTTTTTCTTTATCGATACATTTCCTCTTTTGTATTATACTATCACACAAGTTCCAATTTATATACCGACCTGTCAAACGTGAAGTGTACGTGTACCTCACTTCTATTTCATCTCTTCTTCGCCTCTAGTGTAACAATGGAAATTACAAAATATCATAACTTTTCTGTATGGAACAACATATACCGAATGTCCTCTGGCAAAAACTCCTGATTTTGGATTTCCCTGACATTTGGCTGGAAGTGGTTGGCTCGGTGCTTTAAGAGTTAGCTTCGGGAGAGTGCGCTGCGGTCTTACGAGCTGAGCGAAAAGTGTCAAAAGTCTGATCTCCCGGTACCTGTCAATTCGGGAGATCGAAATCGTTAATTTGTAAATAATGATTACTAATGTGTAGAAGTGGTAAGAAATAATCATTCGGGTTTCTTCGATGATATTCCCAAGTGTTTAAAAACCGGTGTCCGATTTTTGCCAATAACTGTTGCTTCAACTTCCAGTGATATTATTAAGTATTACTGCAGAACGAGTAGGTTAGAAGATTTTCATGAAGACTCATGATTTTCTGATATGTCATCTCTTACAGGTGCAACTGAAGCGGATCTAGCTCGTGTCCTGTCCGTAAAAAGATGACTCGATGGACATTGGAGAATGTCAGACTTGTCACCGAGCGCCTATTACCCACGGTACATTAATTGCAATACGTGCTTCTCGTTTCAACTATTCCAGCGTTAAATAACTTTTACTTCTTTCAAGCTAATAACCTTTTATGAACTGTTCGTGGTAGGAGGCAGCGATCAATAATAGCGACTCGTCATAGACAAGTGTACCGAACTACTACTGCGATAATGTGCCCAAGCTCACGGTCTATTCTGCGATTAACGTTAACATAATCGTGATTATGCTCGGGTGATGGGTATTCCAAAAGAGGTAAAGTTGATACTAAACATCGGACGCTGTAAACTGATTTACTAGTGTATGCTTCGCAACTGGAACATCATCGCTGGAATAATTTGTCTACGATTAGTCACAATCATTTATTGCTGCCCCCTACGATCAACAATTCGTACAAGGTAAATACTTTGAAAGAAGTGAAAGTTATTTAAAGCAGGAATAGTTGAAATGAAAAGCGCATATTGCAATGAAAATACCATGGGTGAAAGGCGCTCGGTGATAAGTTCGACAATGTCTGATGTCGATCGACTCATTTTCTTCAGGATAGGACAGAAGTTACATCCTCTTTGTTTGCACCTTATGAAAGAGGACATGCAAGAAAACCGTCAAAACCTTCATGAAAATCTTGTAACCTACTCGTTCTGCAGTAATTACTTACTTACTGCAGATCAATCAGGACCCCCACCACAACGGAATACTTGATCCTGATTGGTATATTCGCTTAGATGCGTATACGTCACTTTGCGAGTGACTTGAGAAATTTATTTACGAGTAAGGGCAAAATTTCAGCGGTGCATGCAAAAGGATTTCTTAAAACTATTTCAACGGCTCGAGTTAATATGTAACAACATATATATTGTCATAAGTAGTATCTTTACATGTGATGAAACAATTCGTCACGGTTATTGGAAGAGTATACTTATTGTTAGAGTTAAAGGTAAAATGTCTACATGGATTTCTGAAGACGACCAAGATATAAGAAAAATCCGATGGCCTGTAAATTCGAAAGGGGTATGTTTTATTTCTCCAAAATACTAAAGCAAAGTGAAAAATATAAGGGCACTCTAGTTTATAAATCCCTTTCAAATTATCACGAGAATAAATCAAAAGTAACGTGGTTATAATTAATTAGCTCGTATCGGTATAAAATGTGAGATTTTAATTTGGTGGTAATAAAAAGCTATTCTTCTACATGTAGTTACGTATTCTCCTCATGAATAAATTCCAAAAAGTAATGAAATCCCCCCACAAAAACAGATTCTCTGTAAAAAAAGGCGGCATGTTCATTCAGTGCCAACAAAAATTGATATGTAAAATACTCTCCAAAAAAGATTTGAAATCAATTAAGATCGCCATGTTCAAGATTTATGTATAAAAAGTAAAAGGCATCATTTGAAAGGAAAATTATTGTAACTCGTTACTAAAAAATTCGACTAAAAAAATTTAGGTATAAACAAATTTTCATAAAAAAGAACTTGCCGCGTTTTTTCCTTCAAAATAAAAAATTTACAGAGAATTACATTCGATGTTTATGCACTTATGAGAGATTTTAAATAAATTCATACACTTATATGATACCACCAGTATACCGAACGTCGCACGAGAAACCGATCAGGCGGGGCCTTCTGAATTTCTCTGAATTTGACTTCGGCAGTGCAATTTATGAATCACTCTAGCACCGTCCAAGCACTGCAAATTATTCGGTATAGTGGACAAAATATGAAAACTTAAACGCGGCAAGTTCTTTTTTATGAAAATTTGTTTATACCTAAATTTTTTAGTCGAATTTTTTAGTAACGAGTTACAATAATTTTCCTTTCAAATGATGCCTTTTACTTTTTATACATAAATCTTGAACATGGCGACCTTAATTGATTTCAAATCTTTTTGGGAGACTATTTTACGTATCAATTTTTCTTGGGACTGAATGAACATGCCGCCTTTTTTTACAGAGAATCTGTTTTTGTGGGGTTATACCACAGTGGTGTGGTAAACAGTGCCACGGACGGTCGAGAGCGGTGGAATGGGGCACGGTCGAGAGCGCTGAGTGAGGCAGGGTGGAGAGCGTCGATCCGAAAAACTATTTTATAGAATAGAGAGAAATAGAGAGAAATTCATACTTCTTTTTTCATCTTATCCTGCATTCCATTACCCTATGCCCGTCTATCCGTGTGGCCGGCATTTGTCGAATTCGAGCGACGCGACCGTTGACCGACCGCCGTCCCCAACAAACTTGGGGGAGCGCCGCGATAGCGGCGCGGGGGCGATAGCCCCCCGGGGGTTGGCGAGCGAAGCGAGCAGGGGGCGGATGCCCCCTAGTAGTGCTTGAAGGT
This sequence comes from Xiphydria camelus, assembly GCA_963678675.1. NCBI lineage: Eukaryota > Metazoa > Arthropoda > Insecta > Hymenoptera > Xiphydriidae > Xiphydria > Xiphydria camelus. The sequence goes on from OY783191.1 coordinate 23,032,413, forward strand.
ATTTCAAAGGTGACAGTCGTATTCAAATTTTTTGCTTCAGAACTTAGTACAACTGATCACAAACTGTATTACGCACGAACGAAACTTTTGAGTAGCTCTGTACTCTGAGCTCCTTGCTACACAGAGACCCCTCCTGTGTACAAATGTACCTCACACCTTAGAATACCGCTACGTGCCGTAGTGGGGGCTGCCGCGCCGTTCCACTGGCTATCCCCTCTCTAGTAGCAAAAGTACTACTGAGTCCCATAGTCACATGAGAGGGCTAAATCAGCTGTGCGCACTGTTGCCACATCACCGTTACTCGTCCCCACCACTTTGCAGTTTCAAGAAAAATCTCAGTTTTTAAGTTATATTATTTCTCTGAAACTATATGGCTCAGCACTTCCAGTTTTTGTGAACATAATCCTACAATATCATTTTATTCGCCGTTAGTTTTTCTTTCACATTGTAAGATTGGTTCTGTAGTTATAACTCAAAACGTCACTGAGGTACCGTCTTTCTACATGTTAGCCATTGAAAGTCAGTGTAAAAAATGCTACTTTCAATTAACATTTTCTTTTAAACTACATGGCTCAGCGTTTTGAAAATTTGGGAATCGATTGGTAATATTACACTCTTTTGATTGGCAAAATTTCATGAGATTCATAAGAAAAACGCAAAACCATAGAAATACCTTAAAATAATTTTTAACGACATCTCTATAGTATGTAATATTAATATTATAAAGAATTGAAAATTGCGGGACATTTCAAGATTGTTGCAATATTTCTGCAACGTTCCTGCAATGACGCGCAATGAAATCGCAATATTTCGAATTATGCAGTTACATTGTCACAATCTTGTAGTAATATGTGCTACTGTGTGTGCACTTTTGAACTAAGGTACCTTAATTAGAATTAACACAAAATGTTGAGTAGAGGAGACCTATTGAGATATGAGATAAGTTGATTTTAACTAATCCTTTCAAACAATAAGTTTGTATAAGTGAGTACGAAATAGGAAAAAAATTTACATGCATTTGTACGGGGACAGAACATCAGAACACTTGATATTCCACATATAGTGACAATCAAGAGACACGGCAGTGTCTCGCGGCATTCTCGTTCAAGTTAGTTTCGTCAGAAACGAACGACAGCGCTGTCGTCGCGGGCACCCGTGTATCTTTACATGAAAAATGTCTGCCCCCTTCACCCCTCAATATTTACATCGAATTTTCTCAATAAATATATGGTTATAACCAAAACTATGCTTAGTTACGCCATATAAATTGAGTATTCTTTATTGATAGAGACCAGAATAAATTTTATAAGTTACATATTAGCAGAGATTCTTCCTTAGCAACGCGAAGCCACGCCCCTTGTGCCTAAAAGTCGAGAATTCGATTTCTCGGCTAATATATATATGTCAAAATGTCACTCTAATTCCGCCTAACTTCGGCGATAGTCGGCCATGATCGGAAATGTCTACGCAGATGCGGCCACACGCATACGCCATCAAAAATGTATGTGAGAGTGTGTAAGAGAATATATTCCTTGAATGTTGGTCATGGTTTTCAAAGTTTATAAAATATTTCCATTCGCGAAACGATTTCCCTCGCGTTTATTTGTATCCTCGGACGCGCTTGTTAATAAAAAGGAGAAATTCAGTGTAATCGGAGTTATGAATCTCAATAGTGGTGAATGTGACAGACGCTCCATATAGTTTAATAACCGTTTGTATTTGTTTCGAATAATCGAGATAGTGAACGGATGCAGTGCTATATTTCTCTGATTGCCTGTGCATAAAGAGCAGGAAAGGAGACGGCAGTATCTCAGAAGAATTGCCATCAGGTAAGTTTAATTGTCATCTGACAGCTTTAACCTCACTTTCAATGGAAGGACAAATATCTTTGTGGTAATTCTATTTTTTGTTTTCAGCGTCATGCGAGCACGGGACGAATCGATGGATTAACAAATAAATTTGATGTTTCTTCTCTGTCAAAGCCATGGCAGAAAAATAGGAGATGCAATGGAATTGGACCATTATTTTTTCTCTATTGATATATTTCCTCCTTCGTACTATATTTTAAATAGTGAAATGCTGGATATAATTTTGTTATTTATAATTTGTTACAGAAATAAACGTGCTGCTATTCAATTCCATCCAGAAGGATTTCAAATCATATACGAACCTGAGGGGGTTTCTTTCGAACGACGGATCGTCAACTTGTCGTTCCAAGAACCAGCTGCATTAGTTCATTCGGCGGGTTGGATCTGCTGCCTCGAGTGCATGGACGTATGTCACTTTAAATGGATAAAAATTTTCATCCTTCAATATCCTCCTAACCGTGGATTTGCTGATTCTAACCTCTGTTGCCACAGCCCGAATACTCGTTCCAGGGTTATTCCTTATTCTTTCTAGCACAGCATCGATATTATGCTGCACCTGTATTCTTCTGGGACTTCCTAAAATAATTATAAAAACCCCATTTAATTCAGCCCAGACAAGTACAATCTTATCGAGCTGTACCTTATCGAGGAGATCTTTCGACGTTCGAAAGAAATTCCGTCGGGTTCGCATACGATTTGGAGTCCTTCTGGATAGAGTTGAACACCAGCACGTTTATTTCTGTAACAAATTATAAATAACACAATCATATCCAGCATTTCACTATTTAAAATATACCGAACTTACTCTACGTAGTAATTAAGAAACCATATTAATCTGAGTTAACCAATTCTAGGTATAAATAATAATGACAGAATTGGAAGAGTCATTGGAAGAGTATACTTAGAGTTGAAGGTAAAACGTCTACATGGATTTCTGTAGACGAGCAAAATATAAGAAAAATCCGATGGCCTGTAAATTATACCCCACAAAAACAGATTCTCTGTAAAAAAAAAGGCGGCATGTTCATTCAGTGCCAACAAAAATTGATACGTAAAATACTCTCCAAAAAAGATTTGAAATCAATTAAGATCGCCATGTTCAAGATTTATGTATTAAAAGTAAAAGGCATCATTTGAAAGGAAAATTATTGTAAATCAAGTTACTAAAAAATTCGACTAAAAAAATTTATAAGAAAATTTTAATAAAAAAGAACTTGCCGCGTTTAAGTTTTCATATTTTGTCCACTATGCCGAATAATTGGCAGTGGTTGGACGGTGCTTCATAAATTGCAAATTCAGAGAAATTCAGAAGGGCCCCGCCTGATCGGTTTCCCGTGCGACATTCGGACGGCTATTCTGTAATTCCGGGGAGAGTGAGCGTACCTGGGAAGTGACCGTTCCACGGGTGAGAGCTTCCCTCGCCCAGCTCATGCCCGACCGTTGAAACGTGTACCTAAACAGCTATTCTCTAAGGGCCGGTTGTACAACATGCCGATAGTGTTATTTCTGCCGACAAGTCCGCTTTACGCTATAGTCAAAATACGTCAAACGCAGACTTGTCGGCAGGATAACACTATCGGGCAGTATATCGGCATGTTGTACAACCGGGCCTAAGTGAGGAGCGGGCGATGTTCACTGAAAAAGCAAGGAGAGTGAAGGAATCACTATTCTGTAACTGCGGAAGCGCTCCCATCGCACGAAAACGGGTGAACTTACTCTCACTGGTCAAGACCGTGAGAAGCAGCCTGCTCCCCGGGAGAACGGCGACTCTAGCCTACCTACTTCTGCGCCAGCGTGCCGCAGTTTACAGTTTGTTAATTTGCGTGTTCCAACAAACGATACACAGTGGTCCGGCGATCTAAGCAAACGCGATCATGAGTATATTAATGAGTTACATAACTGATTTGTGCGATGTAAATTTATGTCTTAGTTATAAAGATATACTGTTAAAATAAAAGACCAAAAATTAACCATATATTTATTCTACTATGATAACGTAAATGGAACATAATAAAAAAATATATTAAACTGAAACATTCATTATTAAATGATATAAAATAATTCAAAAACATACTTATATATAAGAACTTTTTCCAGAGGTGGTAATAGGAAAAGTAGTTGGAAAAAATAATTTAACAAAAAGCACATTTCCCTAATGCTTACAATAAAAGTCAAAAGCAGCTTAATAATTAAAAAAGATATAGGTATTATACTGGTACCTAGTATTATTCCAAAATATGCATCCTTGAAAACATACACTTATAAAACGTACCTGAAACCAAGCAAATTGTTTTAAATAGAGAAAACTGATTTCGTAACAATAAGACTGCGAAACCGTAAAAATTCAATACATTAAAATAGGACAAGAATGGTGACAGTACAAGCTATATTTTGATGCCAATAGATATTAATTTATTTCAATTATTTGCAAGTGAATCATAGTTCAACGGTACCTCACCGTGGTGTATGAATACTTTTTACCCCACTGTATTTTTCGAGTGGGCAAGGATGTCGTTGCTCGTCCCTGGCCATCAAAGGAGTTATGTTGCATCGAATGACGGTTCGATTCTTTGTACCTGGATAAGCCAGGTATTAAGTTAATCCGACCGGCCATCTATTAGATTCGTCTTGTCTTCCCTTTACAAAGCTGATTTACTATTCTAAGTATAGCGGTATCTATTACAATAGGTATTGTGGGAAATGGCTTCTTCCGATGCGGTCGGTAATTACCCCTTCCCGAGCATGGTGCGGGACTGCGAGCGCACGTGCAGCCTAGATTCGCCGAAAAATACCCCGTTCCGTTTCGTAGATTCCGATCCGAGAGTAGCTATAGATTTGCGAGGTATTTCTGACTGTGATACTATTAAACGGTTCGAAGCATTGTGTCGAATTCCGTTTATCGCGAGACGGAACAGCGACCGATAGCAGAGTTAAGAGAGAATAAACTAAATGTGTCATGCGACATTTTAGCGTTAATATAATTAGTTTTAGCCCTAGAATTAGTAATAGCATAGACGCGCTCGGCCAGCGGGCCGACGCGCATAAGTAGTAGCGCAGCTAACCCCACCGTGCGTCCCGCTGCACCGGTCCCCCACCCGACCGCGGTCCACCAATCGAGGGGAAGCGCAGAGGTAGCTGTAGCGTAGGAGGCTAGATATAAGGAGGCCCCGAGCCCGGGGCCAGGCAGTTCTTTTCAGAGCTCCACAACTCGCGCATTAAAGACTCGAGTTCGCAGCACCCAGGACTAGCTCTCTCGCCGTTCTCCCATCCCGACGCAGCCTTCAGACGCTCGCCGTGAGGCTCGAGCTCGCCAGCAGGGTCCGTGGGCAGGCTCCCCCACCGCTCGCTTCCCCGACGCGGACAGTCTTTTTCAAGACTTCGGCGCTCGCCGTGAGGCTCGAGTTTCGCCAGCGGAGTCCGTGGGCTAGCCCTCCCCCCGACGCGGGCAGTCTTTTTCAAGACTTCGGACGCCCGCTTCGGGGCCCGAGTTCCCCGGCGGAGCTCGCCAGACGGGCCTTCCCGCCGCGCTTCTTCTGTGGCGTGTGTCAATTTGGCGCCCAACGTGGGGCACTCTTCAAAAGGACAACGAAGAGTCGAGTGGCAGTAGCAACTCACCAAACAGACGACCGAGATGCCGAATCTCAATCGCACTCCCGACACTAGACGGGCACTAGGACGATCCTGCAAGAAGACCACTTCCGGGAGTGGGAATAAACACCCGGTGGCGCCCAGGTCACGCTCGGCACCCGGTCCGAGCGACAACTCCGACAACGAGGCCATGGAAACCAGGGAGCTGACTGGACAGCTGGCAGACCTTCCGGCCGAGGAAGGCAGCCCCCGCGGACCAACGGCCCAGCACGTACCATCGAGGGACATCGTGACGTCGGGTATAACTCCGACTACCGGAGGAAACCTCCAGGCGCCCCCTTTAACGGAGCCCGATACTACAGCCTTGGTTGCGGAATGGCGTAAATTAATGCGCATCATGTCCGCACCCAGCGTTCCGATACCCGAATTCACGGGGACCGACTACGAGGATCCCGAGGTATTCCTGGAGGAATGCGAAGAATACTTCGAGCGGCACCACATGGAGGAGACCTTGTGGACCCGCAAGGCCGGACAGGCCTTGAAAGGAGACGCAGAGAAATGGTGGGCCTGCTACAAGGGCCTACGTTTCTCATGGCCAAAGTTCAAAGGACTACTACGCTCGCGGTACGCGAGTAACGACGTGATCCTCCGCTTAAAGGCCCAACTGTACTCCAGGAAGCAAGGGGAACAAGAGGACGTTGGACCGTTCCTCCAACAAAAGTACCTTCTGTTCCAGAGGGTACAACCGGAGGCCAGCGATCAAGAGATAGTGGCGACCCTGCTGGAGACTATGAAAGTCTCCATGCGACGGGCTGTCCGCCCCACACGACCGCGTGACTTCGAGGAGCTACTACAGCGCGCCATCGAGGCCGAGACTGACGAACCCGAAAAGCCGGTCAAAGCCCCTAGGAAAGAGGAGGCGGCCACACGCAACTTCCCCAGCAACGGCGGCAATAGCGCAGGTACCAACGCCAAGGGGGAGAAACGAGACACGGCTATACCACAATGCTGGCATTGTCCCGAGCGACACTTGCATAAGGATTGTCCAGTGCTCGCAGGAAGGAAGCGGGCCGAGGAAAGAAGCGGGCCGGAAAACTGGCGGAGCTCGGCGGAAACCCCTACGGCCGCCGACGCCCCGACAGGATCCAACAACTCACAGTAGGGAACGCTCGTCTGCCATCACAGGACTTGCCCTACCTCCAGACTGAGATACGGGGAGTACCTGCGGTGGCACTGCTGGACTCAGGAGCCAGCCAAAACTTTCTGCACTTCCGACTGCTGGACGCGGGCCAAAGGGGACACCTACGACCTTGTCCCCCTACGGCACGCCTGGCGAGTAACTCCGGAGAGTTGCCACTACTGGGAAGCATCGACATTCCGGTGGTGATAGAAGGCAGAGCATACCCCGGCGAGTTCCTAGTCAGCGACACCCTCAACGAGGATCTCATCCTCGGATACTCTTGGCTACGTCATCATGCTGTAGTCCAAGACTACGACCAGAAATTCATATTCCTGGGACGCACTCAACGAAATCGAGTCTACTTGGAACAACGAGACGAAACTCCTGTGGACCAACAAAGGACTGTAGATTGGAATGCGGTCAAGCAGGACTTTCCACCCCCCTACGACGCGGAGTTCCGATCTCTCCTGGATGAGCACGCCGAGTGCTTCTTCAGAGGCGGACGCCTACGGCAAACCCGAACAATCTGCCACGAAATCAGGCTCCGCGACAACCGCCCGATCCGATTAGGCAACTATCGATATTCGGATCAGAAGAAGAGGCTCATTCAGGAGCAGATCGAAGAAATGCTGGCAGATCACATCATCGAGCGAACCTCCTCGCCATACAACTCTCCGATAGTTCTCGCCCCCAAGAAGGATGGCACAGTGCGCTTCTGCATAGACTATCGGAGACTTAACGATGCCACGGAAGGGGCCACCCAGGAGCTACCGATCATCCAGGAAGCCTTGAAGGATCTCGGCGATGCGAAAGTCTTCAGCACCCTGGATTTGAAGAGCGGGTACTGGCAAGTACCCATGGCCGAAAGCTCTAAACCGCTCACGGCTTTCTCTTCACCGGACGGAGGCCAGTACAGGTTCCGGGTCATGCCGTTCGGCCTTAAAGGAGCGCCTGGCACCTTCCAACGACTTATGAGTCAGGAGGTATTGACTGGTCACTTCCGGCGTTTCTGCCTGGCCTACCTCGACGACATCATCATCTACTCCAGGAACTGGAAGGAGCACCTGGATCATCTCCGCGCAGTCTTCGAACGCCTCACCCTACATGGTCTCACCTGTACCCTGGCGAAGTGTCACTTCGGGGCAGCGGAGCTGAAGTACCTCGGACATACAATTGGTCCCAATGGCAACCGGGCCCAAGACGACCATGTGAAGGCCATCACGGAGGCCGAGACCCCCAAGAACCGCAAAGAGCTGCAACAATTTATCGGGACGTGCAACTGGCTCCGGGAGTACGTTCCCGACTTCGCGGGAACCGCAGCCCCCCTCACCGCCCTCATAAGTGACAAGGTCAAGTGGACTTGGACACGGGAGACAGAGGAGGCCTTTAGAAGAACAAAGAAACTGTTTACGGGAGAACTGGCCCTTGGCAGGCCAGACCCTAGACTCCCGTACGTGTTGCAGACCGACGCCAGCGCACTTGGAATGGGTGCAGTACTCTACCAGGAGAAACCCGAAGGCGGTAGGCGGGTAATAAGTTACGCCAGCGCAAAGTTCAGCCCCGTGGAGAGCCGTTACCATTGTAACGAGCAGGAGTGTCTGGCAATTATCTGGGCCATCAAGAAGTACCGACCCTTCCTGGAGGACCGGGAATTTACACTCCGGACGGACAATCGGGCGCTTCTCTGGCTCAGAAGCATGAAGGACCACCGGGCCAAGCTCACTCGTTGGGCATTGTTGCTACAAGAGTTCGCCTTCAGGCTCGAGCACTGCCCAGGCCGCCTCAACGAGCTGCCAGACGCGCTATCCCGCCAGCCTACGGGTACGGAAGTGCTAGACGAGGCGGGCGACACCGAGCGCATGCTGCCGCCGGGTCCCCATCTCAACAACCTCGGCCTCCCCAACCTACGTGAAGAAATTGAGGCCGAGCAACAACTGGATAAGGAGACCAACCGACTCGCCCAGTCATGCCTCCGGGGAGGAAACGCACCGAACGCTGGATTCCACGTAAATGACCAGGCTTTACTACGGGTTACGCCTGAAGGTGTGAACCAGCTCGTGGTGCCCGCCGCAACCAGGCAACGGGTGCTCTTCGAGTATCACGACCTGGCCGACCACCCCGGAGAAGCAGAGACAACCAGAAGCATCCAGAAGTACTTTCACTGGAAAGGCTTGCGCCAAGATGTACGAGGATACATCAGGGGATGCCACCTCTGCGCATGCTGCAAGTCTACCCGCGGGAACGAAGGGGATCCCCAGCGACCTCGGCAACCACAAGAACCCTGGAAAACCGTCGCCCTGGATCTCATGGGTCCATACCCACGTACTAGTCGAGGTAAACGTTTTATTCTCGTCGTTACGGATCTCTTCTCCAGGTATCCCGAGGCTTATCCCATGGGATCGGCGGACGTTCAGCGGATCATCGTCATTCTCGAGCGGGAAGTCTGGCCCCGGTGGGGATACCCGCAGGAAATCCTCTCCGACAACGGGCCGCAATTCACCAGCCGAGAATGGGCCACTAGTTGTCAGCGTTGGGGCGCGGACGTGTGGACCACCCCGGTGTATCACCCTCGCGCCAATCCGACAGAGCGGCGAAACCAAGAAATAAAGAAGGGGCTACGCATCCATTTGGCAGCTGGACGCCACTCCACCTGGGACCATCACCTTCCAAGGATCCTATTTAACTTGCGCAGACGGCGCAATGCGGCTACGGGGCAAACTCCGGCAGAACTCCTTCTCGGGCGAAACCTTACTCGCCCTGGGGAGTGGGGACTACTCGCGCTACAGGAACAACCCCGAACTCCTCGCACTGAGCGAGTCGAGGCAGCCAGAGCTCACCAGAGGCTCTACACCAAGGACCAACCATCCGAGGACGGAGGAAGTCATCAGTACCAACCTGGGGATTGGGTTTATTCAAAGACACACCCTCTCTCCAATGCTAGCCAAGCATTTCACGCAGGTTTTTCACCTCGCTGGGAAGGGCCTTTCGACGTCACTACGTCCCTGGGCAGTGGCGTTTTCCTCATCAATCGTAACGGGGTTGCGGTCAAGGTGCACCAATCCCAACTTAAGCCGGCATACCCAGGCCCGCAGATGGAAAACAATCCACCCCGAGGCGTTCTTGCAAATGCGGACGCACCTCAGTCACCACCTCCCCGGAGAGGACGCGGTAGGCCACGGAAGGAAACGCAGCCTCATCCGATGGACCTCCCCGTAGTTGAGCACAACTACAATCTTCGTCCCCGTGGGAACGGGGAAACTACCTCCGGCCCGTAGAGAGGAGGACCGGAGGAACTAGCCACAGTGGTGGACAAACTTGATTACGTATACTGTGATTTATTTTCTTTTAAGTGTAAATATGCTGATGGACAAATTTGATTACATATAATTTGATGTATTTTTTGTATTTTATTTGCTCTAAGTGTAAATATGCTGGTGGACAAATTTGATTACGTATAATTTGATTTATTTTTTGTATTTAATTTATTTTAAGTGTAAATATGCGTTTCATTCCAAGTGTGGAAAATTTGTAATTCTGAGTGCAAGTGTGCGCTTCATTCCGAGTGTGGGAAATTTGCAATTCCGAGTGCGAGTGGGCGCTTCATTCCAAGCATGGACAAATTGTAAATTTGAGCGTAAGTGTACGCTCCATTCCAAGTGTGGAAAAATTGTACTTTTCAGTGCGAGGGTGCGCTCCATTCCAAGTGTGGAAAAATTGTACTTGTGAGTTAAGTGAATTAGTCTGTAACTTAGGACTAGGCTAAGATTAACTTTGTTAAACGTAGGTTTTAACCGACGGCTCGACTCCCCAGGGGACCCGCGCCTTTGGAAGGGGGAGAGTTGTCATGCGACATTTTAGCGTTAATATAATTAGTTTTAGCCCTAGAATTAGTAATAGCATAGACGCGCTCGGCCAGCGGGCCGACGCGCATAAGTAGTAGCGCAGCTAACCCCACCGTGCGTCCCGCTGCACCGGTCCCCCACCCGACCGCGGTCCACCAATCGAGGGGAAGCGCAGAGGTAGCTGTAGCGTAGGAGGCTAGATATAAGGAGGCCCCGAGCCCGGGGCCAGGCAGTTCTTTTCAGAGCTCCACAACTCGCGCATTAAAGACTCGAGTTCGCAGCACCCAGGACTAGCTCTCTCGCCGTTCTCCCATCCCGACGCAGCCTTCAGACGCTCGCCGTGAGGCTCGAGCTCGCCAGCAGGGTCCGTGGGCAGGCTCCCCCACCGCTCGCTTCCCCGACGCGGACAGTCTTTTTCAAGACTTCGGCGCTCGCCGTGAGGCTCGAGTTTCGCCAGCGGAGTCCGTGGGCTAGCCCTCCCCCCGACGCGGGCAGTCTTTTTCAAGACTTCGGACGCCCGCTTCGGGGCCCGAGTTCCCCGGCGGAGCTCGCCAGACGGGCCTTCCCGCCGCGCTTCTTCTGTGGCGTGTGTCAAATGCGCTTTGAATTAGACAGGATGGTTAATACTTGACGGTAGGTTATAAATTAACAGTTTCTCCGCTCATTATTTCTCGTTAGAATAGCAGTCCTAAATTAGTATAGAATATTCGAATTTACTGCTATAAAATGAAGTAACCCTTGAAGGTTATACGGGCTTTGGTGAACGAGTTATATACAGGTTGTAACAGAGTAAGTGTTACAACGTGAAACTGTAGATTCCTTGTGAAAAAAGAAAAAGATTTTTCCTCTTACAAAAATGTTATGCGTGCTTTCATTTTCGATATACAGGATGTCAAAGTTTTGAAAAAAAAATCGTTTTTCTTTAAACCTCGAACTATTTTTATCAGATTTGAGTGTTGACACCTAATAACAAGTAGTTCGTGGTTTAAATAAGGTAAAACGGGGTGAGTTGGCGAATGAAGTCGGCCCCTCGCTTCCATTTCTTTCCATAGAAACGAGGGGCCAACTTCATTCGCTAACTCACCCTGTTTTACCTTATATCGAAAACGACAGCCTGCAGAACATTTTTGTAAGAAGAAAAATCTTTTTCTTCTTTCATAAGGAATCTACAGTTTCACGTTGTAACACTTACTCTGTTACACCCTGTATATCGCGGTGATACTAATTACTAAGGATCGTTAATCAGAATTCCGACTATCGCACAGTGGTTCTGAAATAGGTCAAAAGTCCATATTAATTCATAACTGTTTACTATGATGCTAAGTTCAGATACGTACATTTTCTGGTTTAAGTTATAGTTTGAAGCATGCTCTTGATTATTAAATAACATTTTACATGCCATTCTTGTCCCATATTTTAATGTATTTAATTTTTACGGTTTCGCAGTCTTATTGTTACGAAATCAGTTTTCTCTATTTAAAACAATTTGCTTGGTTTCAGGTACGTTTTATAAGTATACGTTTTCAAGGATGCATATTTTGGAATAATACTAGGTACCAGTATAATACCTATATCTTTTTTAATTATTAAGCTGCTTTTGACTTTTATTGTAAGTATTAGGGAAATGTGCTTTTTGTTAAATTATTTTTTCGAACTACTTTTCCTATTACCACCTCTGGAAAAAGTTCTTATATACAAGAGTATATCTTTTTATAACTAAGACACAAATTTACATCGCACAAATCATTTATGTAAGTCATTAATATACTCATGACCGCGTTTGCTTAGATCGCCGGACTACTGTGTATCGTTTGTTGGAACACGCAAATTAATCAATTGTAAACTGCGGCACACTGTCTCAGAAGTAGATACATAGGTTAGAATCGCCATCCCGACCAGACCGACCGAGCAGACCGATTCTCCCAGGAACTACGTTCACCCGATTTTCGTACTCCCGCAGTTAGAGAATAGCGACTAGGAGTCTCCTTACTTTTCCAGTGAACTCCGCCCACTTCTCACGGGAACAGGCTTTCACTCAGTTATAGAATAGCTGCATCGGTATACTGGTGGTATCATATAAGTGTATGAATTTATTTAAAATCATAAGCGCATAAACATCGAGTATAATTCTGTTTGAATTTTTTATTTTGAAGGAAAAAACGCGGTTAGTTCTTTTTTATTAAAATGTTCTTATAAATTTTTTTAGTCGAATTTTTTAGTAACTTGATTTACAATAATTTTCCTTTCAAATGGTGCCTTTTACTTTTAATACATAAATCTTGAACATGGCGATCTTAATTGATTTCAAACCTTTTTTGGAGAGTATTTTACGTATCAATTTTTGTTGGCACTGAATGAACATGCCGCCTTTTTTTTTACAGAGAATCTGTTTTTGTGCGGTACGAGGATACTAGCTATAAAATAGGTACACGAACTGAATAAGTTTGAGAAGGGTAGGGTATGTAAGACACAGAGAGGCTCTTATGTATTTACCAGGGTTAGTCGACGTTCTCGCTCGCACTTACACATCCTCTATAGGCAGTATTGTCATATTATTATTGTTTGTGGAATATTAAGTGGACGTCGTTATGCATAACTTGACTAAGCGCCATTTCAATGCATTGAGGAAAATGACTTTTAGTTTTATGCTCTCCGGAAAAAAAAAAAACTATTCATCAGTTGGTTCCTTTTTTATATGGACATCAAAAGTACTAAGAAGAAATTAGTTGACCAGGCGATTAAAACCCGTCTGAAATTGGCGATTGGTCATGTAATACGTAATTCCAAGAAGTTAATGGAGAATTTGGCGTTTAGCGTTTTTGATCATTTAAAAAAAAAGGTTTTCATAAGCCCATTATTCTTCTATAATTAGATTACGTCTATAGACACTAGATGGTGATATTATCTCCAAGTTGGCGATTTGGCGCTTAGTCAAGTTATGCATAACGACGTCCAAGTGTTCTGATCGATGTTGTTTTTCTTTTCATAGTCCTTAGTGTGAGACTCTTTCGAGTTTCTTAACTTTCAGGTGGCCGCGCGAACCGGTGAACATAATTGGTCGTGTGAAGTCGCTCGGTACTCCATCGATACAAATATGAAGATTAAATTTAAATACTTAGTCTAAAATTGAAGAAAACTTATTCTTATCTCAGAATTAGGTACGTCCTAAAATCTAAATTATTTCATTACGCAATTTTTTTCCAAATAAAAAATTACAGTACTTTCTCGATACTTTTCCATTCCTTTTCGAACCAGTTCGAGCGCTTCCCCCACTCTATCGGTGTTGACCGTGCGTCAGGACGCAGGACCATTCTCTCGATTCTTTTTCACGGAGAGATGCGAGTATTAGCCCAAGAGCCAGCGACAGCCAGACCTTCGTTATTTTATAAAGGCTGAAAGTTTCTCAGTGTATGTCCCCAATAGAGGTAAGAACGATCCCCGACTATGAAGTTTGGATCACGGTGGCTTTGGCAGGTAGTGGCAAAGGTGTAAAAAAATGGACCTTACTTTCGTTAAAGTATAAAGCTCAGTTTTTATATATTTTATTCGGAATAATATTAGAAATCATGTCGTCCATTGCCAGACACTTAGTATGGCTCCAACCCTCTGCCAGACACCCTTAAACTATAATAAATTGTAATTAAACTTTCGTCATAGTATAAAAGCTAAATTTTATATATGTTATTTGGGGAACTATTAAAAGATGTTTCCTCAGTAGCCAGACAGTTTCGATGGTTCCTATATCTTGCCAGACACATTGAAAGTTTGCCGTAGGTGCGAGCGCGAGGCACTATACAGGGTGGATCAGGTTAAACGTCTTTTTTTTTTGATATGTGATAGAACAACAAAAAAAGTAGACTTTCATAAAAAAGTTTTTTTCAAAAATGTTTCCTAACAAAGATACAGGGTGTCAAAGTTTCGAAAAAAATGGTTTTCTCATCATAACTTCTAAACTGCTTGATCGATTTCCATGAAATTTCGCATACAGGCTAATGTAGAACAGCTCTAAGCAATAATTAAATAATTTTTAAAAATTCTCCAGTGGCGTAGATACTAGGGGCCGGTACCCCCTTTCCCCCTCCCAATCTTCGGCGCCACTAGATATTTTGCAAAGAAAATTTAATTATTGGATTCCCCGTCTAATTTAGAGAAAAAAATAACCCTAGTAAATTTTTGATTTATGGCTTCGTTTTTGAGATATTTATTTTAATTTATAGGGTTGCGAGCAGGATAAAGCTAGGTTGAACTCCATTAATTGTGATATGTGATAAAGCAACAAAAAAAATAGATTCTCATGAGAACATTTTTTTCAAAAATGTTTCCTAACAAAGATATAGGGTGTCAGTTTCGAAAAAAAAATGATTTTCTCATCATAACTTCTAAGCCACTGGATCGATTTCCATGAAATGTCGCAGGGGGAAAGGGGAGTACCGGCCCCCAGTATCCACGCCACTGGAGAATTTTTTAAAATTATTTAATTATTACTTAGAGCTGTACGACATTAGCCTGTGTGCGAAATTTCATGGAAATCGATCAAGTAGTTTAGAAGTTATAATGAGAAAACCATTTTTTTTCGAAACTTTGACACCCTATATCTTTGTTAAGAAACATTTTTGAAAAAAATTTTCTCATGAGAATCTATTTTTTGTTGTTGCTCTATCACATATCACAATTAGGCCCAGTTGTACAATGTTAGTTCAATGCTGGGTCAGCTTGAACCGCCGTTCTTGGTATATTTCGTGTCACACATAATATACCAAGAACGGCGGATCAAGCTGAACCAGCCTTGAAATTACGTTGTACAACTGGGCCTTAATGGAGTTCAACCTAGCTTTGGCCTGCTCGCAACCCTATAAATTAAAATAAATATCTCAAAAAGGAAGTCATAAATCAAAAATTTGCAAGGGTTATTTTTTTCTCTAAATTAAACGGGGAATCGAATAATTAAATTTTCTTTGCAAAATATCCAGTGGCGCCGAAGATTGGGAGGGGGAAAGGGGGTTACCGGCCCCTAGTATCTACGCCACTGGAGAATTTTTAAAAATTATTTAATTATTGCTTAGAGCTGTTCTACATTAGCCTGTGTGCGAAATTTCATGGAAATGGATCAAGTAAGTAGTTTAGAAGTTATGATGAGAAAACCATTTTTTTTCGAAACTTTGACACCCTGTATCTTTGTTAGGAAACATTTTTGAAAAAAACTTTCTTATGAAAGTCTACTTTTTTGTTGTTGTTCTATCACATATAAACAAAAATGACGTTTAACCTGGTCCACCCTGTATATGCAAGCGGGTGCGAGTGAATTAGTGAGTTCGGTCTATTGCGATTTTTTGTTGCGCATCTTTCATTTACTCAGTATCATGTGTTGAACAGTGTTTTTTGGATTTATCGGAAAATTTCATTATATAGAATTATTTATGACTAAAAAATAAATTTTCAAAAAATTATTCAGTGCAATTTTCATGTCAATAAATCAATGCAACAAAAATTTAATAAATTAATCAATAATGTTTTGATATGATTTCAAATATGTATTACTGGATTTAAAGAAATATTTAATGATTTTCATGATTTTCATCGCTGTCGTCTATATCTTCATTATCTTCGTCACTACTACTCCAGTCCGTGGCTTGATCGTTGTCAATATTGTCTTCTCCGTCAGTTTCTGTAATAATTTTATCGTTAATACAATTATGAATAGTCACAAATTTATGTATAATAATTTGACTTCATATTTACATACCCGATAGAATTTTTAGAGAATCACTGACATAATTTGGTAGCTGATCTCCTTCAAACTATTTAACCCTCCGAGAACACACCTATTTTTTCGATCACGAAGAACACTTGGGGTCAATATGACCCCAACAACTTTGAGTGTCCACCATTTTTGATAGACTGATGCGATCAGCTTAAGAAAATTCTGGGATGTTCTTTCAACATCTTTGAATGAATTAACATGAATGAAAAGGTCTGTTAAATTTATTTTCATATTTAAAGAAATTGCCGAAAAGAAAAAGTGTTCGAAAACGACGTAATTTACGAGAAGAGCCATAAGTTTTTTATTTTTTAATATTTCTTGCCAAAAATTTAGCAGCACGTTCTTGAAATATCATAGAAAAAAGAAAAAAATTGTACTTAATTGTACCTTTAAAAAAAGGTATTTATTTTGCTATGTGACGATGGAGGTTTTGAAGGTAAAAGAAATGTAGAATTGTTGAGGAAAAATCGTATAAAAATATATTTATCATTACAAAAATGTTAATATTTTATTACTTAAGTGAATATTGATTAAAAAATGTAGCTTCTAACTAATATAACGAGTGCTACACGGCAGGACCTCGTAAGTGCAAGACCCCAATTATGTGAGTTACGAGGTCCTGCCGTGTAGCACTCGATAATACATAATATCTTATTCATTTCCGGCACAATCAGTACATAAGTAAGCCCGATGATTTTCACACATTGGTCGGTCACAACTAGGACACTGCATTTTTGTTTTTTTATCGTCTTCGCGAGAACAGAGTGCACACCTTACTCGTTTACCGTACTCCGGGCGACTAACTTCCAGCACAGTTGATTTATTATCAAGAATGAGCTCTATACCTTTGCGAATGTTTAATCGCAACATCTCATTTTTTAGTTTATTATGCAAGTATGGTGTGACCAAATGTAAAACAAGTTGCTTCATGGCAGCTGGAGCAGATAATTTTGTTTTTGTTTCGGCATACTTGCAAGTATACAAAATTCTTGCATTTACTTGCGCTTGATCAAGTGTGCCGGAAAAAAAACGCATCTACCAACATTTTGTTGCACGAGTAGTAGTGTATGCGTGACACAACTTATCAAAAACGTCGGTACCGCCTTTCGTTTTATTATAATATAAAATCATCCACAGCTCTTGCTTCGGCCTTAACATTTCTATTGCATTAAAAAGAAAAAAATTATTGAGAAAAAATTATATTTAGCTATTTAGAACTCAAAATACATCATATAGGTAATAAAATTTACTTACTTGTAGAAAATCAACGCTTTGCAGAGAAAACCGACAACTAATACACAATGGGGTCAGAGTGACCCCAGACCAACTTTGAACGATGCTCAACACTTACTGAGCATTGCTATGTACACCTACAATGTGTTAACGTATTCTTAGTAACCCAAACTACAACTAGAGAGCCTTAGATCCGCCAATTTAAAAAATGCTTTAACGATATTTTCGATCAAACTCGAGGTTGGGGTCAAATTGACCCCATGTGTTCTCGGAGGGTTAAAGTGGTATTGGTCATTTTCCTGTCCTGAAGATATCGACAAAGATGAAAATTATGAAAATCATTAAATATTTCTTTGAATCCAGTAATACATATTTGAAATCATATCAAAACATTATTGATTAATTTATTAAATTTTTGTTGCATTGATTTATTGACATGAAAATTGTATTACATTTTTTGAAAATTTATTTTTTAGTCATAAATAATTCTATATAATGAAATTTTCCGATAAATCCAAAAAACACTGTTCAACACATGATACTGAGGACATGAAAGATGCGCAACAAAAGATCGCAATAGACCGAACTCACTATTTCACTCGCACCCGCTTGCATATATGTATAGTGCCTCGCGCTCGCAACTACGGCAGACTTTCAGTGTGTCTGGCAAGATGTAGGAACCATCGAAACTGTCTGGCTAATGAGGAAACATCTTTTGATAGTTCCCCAAATAACATATATAAAATATAGCTTTTATACTATGACGAAAGTTTAATTATAATTTATTATAGTTTAAGGGTGTCTGGCAGGGGGTTGGAACCATACTAAGTGTCTAGCCATGGACGACGTTATTTCTAATATTATTCCGAATAAAATATATAAAAACTGAGCTTTATACTTTAACGAAAGTAAGGTCCATATTTTTACACCTTCGCCACCTGTTACTTGCCAAAGCCACCATGATCCAAACTTCATAGTCGGGGATCGTTCTTACCTCTATTGGGGACATACACTGAGAAACTTTCAGCCTTTATAAAATAACGAAGGTCTGGCTGTCGCTGGCTCTTGCTCTATGAGGTACATGTACACTTCGCGTTTGACAGGTCGGTATATAAATTCGAACTTGTGTGATAGTATAATACGAAAGAGGAAATATATCGATAAAGAAAAAATAATAATAAAGTAGTTACTACATTACTGTAATCCAATTCCATTGTATCCCTTATTTTTCTGCTACGACTTTGATTGTTGATAGTGAATAAAAATCAAATTTATTGGTTGATCCATCCACTATCAACAATCAAAGTCGTGGCAGAAAAATAAGGGATACAATGGAATTGGATTACAAAAATGGAGTAACTACTTTATTATTTTTTTTTCTTTATTTATATATTTCCTCTTTCGTATTATACTATCACACAAGTTCCAATTTATATACCGACCTGTCAAACGTGAAGTGTACATGTACCTCACTTTTATTTCATCTCTTCTTCGCCTCTGGTGTAATCATTTACACCCCACAAAGCACGTTTTTGCAAGTAACTTTTCTGTAACATTCCTGCGATATTTTGCAATATTCGTGAATACTACCGTATGTTAGAAATATATATGTCTCGATAAATTCGCGAATGTTGCAAAATATCATAGAAACATTTCGGAATCATTACATCGAAAGATCTCCTCGATAATGTACAGCTCGATAAGATTGTACTTGTCAGGGCTGAATTATATGGGGTTTTTATAATTATTTAAGGAAGTCCCAGAAGAATACAGGTGCAGCGTAATATAGATCTGTGCTAGAAAGAATAAGGAATAACCTTCGATGAGCATTCGGGCTGTGGCAACAGAGGTTAGAATCAGCAAGACCATGGGAGGGAGGATATTGAAGGATGAACGCACGTCCATGCACTCGAGGTAGCAGATCTAGCCCGCCGAATGAACTAATGCAGCTGGTTCTTGGAACAACAAGTGGACGATCCCGCGTTCGAGAGAAACCCCCTCGGGTTCGCACATGATTTGGTGTCCTTCTGGGTGGAACTGAATAGCAGCACGTTTATTTCTGTAACAAATTATAAATAACAAAATTATATCCAGCATTTCACTATTTAAAATATAGTACGAAGGAGGAAATATGTCAATAGAGAAAAAATAATGTTAAAGTAATTACTTGATTATTGTGATCCGATTCCATTGCATTTGCTATTCTTCTGCCACGGCTTTGATGGAGAAGAAACATCAAATTTATTTATTAATCCATAGATTCGCCCCGTGCTCGCATGACGCTGAAAACAAGAAATACAATTACCACAAAAATATTTGTCCTTCCATCGAAAGTGAGGTTAAAGCTGTCAGATGGCAATTAAACTTATCTGATGGCAATTCTTCTGAGATACTGCCGTCTCCTTTCCTACTCTTCATGCACAGGCAACCAGAGAAACATAGCACTGCATCTGTTCACTATCTCGATATTCGAAAAAAATACAAACTATTATTAAACTATACGGAGCGTCTGTCACATTCACCACTATTGAGATTCATAACTCCGATTACACAGAATTTTTACTTTTTATTAACAAGCGCGTCCGAGGATCGAAATAAACGCGAGGGAAATCGTTTCGCGAATGCAAATATTTTATTTGAAAACCATAATAACCAAACATTCAAGGAATATATTCTCTCACACACTCTCACATACATTTGATGGCGTATGCGTGTGGCCGCATCTGTGTACACATTTCCGATCATGGCCGACTATCGCCGAAGATAGGCGGAATTTTTGTGACATTTTGACATATATATATATATTGCCTGAGAAATCGGATTCTCGACTTTTAGGCGCGAGGGGCGTGGCTTCGCGTTGCTAAGGAAGAATCTCTGTTAATATGTAACCATATTCTGGTCTCTATGAATAGAGAATAGTCAATTTATATGGCGTAACTAAGCGTAGTTTTGGTTATAACCGTATATTTATTGAGAAAATTCGATGTAAAAATTAAGGAATGAAGGAGGCAGACATTTTTCCTGTAAAGTTACACGGGTGCCCGCGGCGACAGAGCAGTCATTCGTCGTTCTGACGAACCACTTGAATGAACATGCCGCGAGACACTGCCGTGTCTCTTGATGTGCATGTTTTGTGTGAGTAGATAATTAATCAGTCTTAATAATTTAATATTTTTTAAAAGTGTAAGCGTAACTGCATAAGATCTTATCTTTTAATTTATGAGCGCAGTTCTGATCGCTGATACACAGAAAGATAAAAAGGCGTGTAATTAGGTATGTAATTTAAAAAAGTGAAAAGCGCCTCATTTTTTAACCCAACAATTGTGATTTTGAATATATTTGTGTGGGAAAAGTTTTTTACTTTCACATCAAAAGAATGTCACTCG
Source organism: Xiphydria camelus (assembly GCA_963678675.1). NCBI lineage: Eukaryota > Metazoa > Arthropoda > Insecta > Hymenoptera > Xiphydriidae > Xiphydria > Xiphydria camelus. Next base: position 23,053,271 of record OY783191.1, read on the forward strand.
AAAGGGAATAGGAAATAGCATCGTGATTACAACTTCACTATTTCAAAAATGTGTGCTCCACATGCAAATTAGCAAGTAAAGTTGATACGCGCGGCAGAGCGAGTCTCTCGGGGAAAAGTTTTGGTCGTACCGTGCGTCGTCAGCCACCGTTGAATAAGGTTAACGGTTAATGCAGTAAGTGGAGTAGCGGCGCGGAATAAGCAGCTAGGTGAATTACTTTCGCAAAAATCGCCCGTGCAAAATGAAACGGCCTTAGGTGCTCGTGGTGCTGCGTTGTGGATTTTCGCACAATTTGCCGGTGGCAGGAGGAAAATTATGAGCTACGGTTTCGACGACCGTATAGCCAGCCAGCGCGCGCGCGCAGCGGGTTAGAATCCCTTTCCACCTGGCCCATTCTCTCCTTCTCTCTATTTCTGGCTCTCTCTCACCCTCTTCCTCTGCCGTTCTAGGGTAATATACATGGAATATAATTCACCGGCTCCGTAATGTTATCTCTCCATTTATTTATCGCACACAAACCGGTTCTCAGTTGCCGCGTAACATATGTACATAGATGTTCCGAGAAGCTTTATTTTGCGAATTTTTGCTAAACGAATTTAAGGTAGACTCATTTAAAAATCATAACAACATTCCCAGTATCTCCTTTTTATCTACATATGGGGTATTCTCTGTCAAGGCAGCCACCTTTTTCATGAGGGTCTCAAAAAAATCTGATGTTTATTTACATAGTCATACTTGATGAAAAAGCATTACCTAAATTTTTTTAGATTTTTTCAGGCGCCGTTAATGGTATACATCAATTTGAAAAATAAATTTTAACTTTAAAGTTTCAAGTATACTTTTAATCTCATAAAAAACTTTGTATACATGAAAATTTTTGTTTTTTTCTCAATTTTTCAAAAAAATATACAAAAATTTGTAAGTGACATTAAAAAGCATTTTCTTACAAAAAAGTGAAAAAAACACCAGAAAATATTTATTTCGCCAATGCGACAGCCTCGATTTTTCGTAAAAAAAATTCAGTACATTTGAAATCAATAAAAACTGTGCAGAAAAAAATTTGGTAGTGGAAGGGCCATTTCTTCATGGAGAAAAAAATTCTTTTTAAGTTTTTTGTCTCTTAAAAATTTTTGTTTAAACAGACAATATTGTGTATCCGTCTATGCATCTATGCATAGAAGGATAAAGAAAATTTTCTGATTTTTAAACAAATTCTTTTTAAGTTTTTTATCTTAAACATTTTTTCAAAAATCCGAAAATGTTCTTTATGTTTCTATGCATAGATACATAGAAGGATAAAGAACATTTTCTGATGAAGAAAAATTTTTTTTAATCTTATTTTTATACCATTAACGGCGCGTGAAAAAAATCTAAAAAAATTTAGGCATCTAATGTTTTTTCATTAAGTATGACTATGTAAATAAAAATCAGATTTTTTGAGACCCTCATGAAAAAGGTGGCTGTCTTCACAGAGAATGCCCCACATACTCTTTTCTCAGTACCAGTAGGTAATGGATACGGAAGCGAAGATATTTCGACTTATTATTACCTGTATTAATATCCTATCTTTTTAAACGTTGAAGATTTATTTATATTATCTCACAAATACGTTAATTACACAGGCCGACAAATTTCTGACCCAGAATCGGGACCTTGTGTTCCCGAAGGATTTTGATTCGCTGAATCCGAATCTGGCTTCAGATTTAACCCTATACGTCAGGTTTTCGAGATATCCTAACCTAAAAGTGCGAAAAACACGCTTTTCTGCTAAATTCGGGGTTATGTATCATCGCGAATAAATTTTTTTTCTAAAAACGGATGACGCCTTTTTAAAGCAGCACTCTTACCCTTTAAAATTCTGTCTCCAAAAATTTTGTATATAATTTTTTTCATTGAGATATCTATGATTGAAACTAGGTACTTTCGCTATTTCAATACAGAATTGGGTCACATGCAATTTCCTTAACTCCCAACCCTGTAACCTAGGAGTGTATAACCTAAGTCCATTAAAACCCAAATTTTCTCAACATATATTCCTATACAAGTTTCAAATTACATATAGAAAAGACTGATATAATATATCGGTTCATTTGAAAAATTGCACGTGACCCAATGCTGTATTGAAATAGCGAAAGTACCTAGTTTCAATAATAGATATCTCAATGAAAAAAAATTATATACAACATTTGGAGACAGAGTTTTAAAGGGTAACAGTGCTGCTTTAAAAAGGCGTCATCCGTTTTTAGAAAAAAAATTTATTCGCGATGATACATAACCCCGAATTTAGCAGAAAAGCGTGTTTTTCGCACTTTTAGGTTGAGATATCTCGAAAACCTGACGTATATGGTTAAATATGAGGCCGGATTCGGATTCAGCGTACCAAATTCCTTCGGGCACACAATGTCCTGTTTCTGGGTTAGGACTTTCATTAAATTTTGTCGGCCTGTGTTATTTTTACATTACGCAATTGATGAGGGTTTTTCTGATACGTAGTAATACAATGTTCTGCTTCTCTAGAAATGTAAATACGATTTACCTAAACGACTAAATTAAAATAATGTTTAAAACTTTATAGCAATGATTGTTATGATTTTTAATAGTATATTGAGAAAATTTGTTCGGGAAAGATGGAATAGGTCTCCCCTCCATTCTCCTCCCTCCGCCTTCTTTTTTATCTACTTCAGGACAGTTTTATATTATGTGTATTGCTAATATTTATATAGATCTTAGAAGAACTGAACAAAAATTAGTGATTCAATTATAATTTAAGCACTTATATGCCTGCAGCATTTTAATGAACATAGACATATTGATCTTGCAATCAAAATAATAGCATTAAAGGGACTTTCTTTTTTAATAAGCGGAAGTGATTAAATCGAAATAAAAAATATATTTCGATTTAAATCACCAAAAAGAAAATCGTGAACCATAATCAGCTGAATGAACGTGAAAGGTAAGAATTGTTGAAAATACATATTGATTAGATAAAAATTATTAAGTGTTTTAAATACAAAGACTATGAAATTATATAATTAATTAAATAAGAGAAAACATTTTTTCATCTGTTCAAATATACAACAATACAGGAAGATCGGGATAAAAAGGACTCGATAATCATAATGAGATGTTTTGCTTTGCGGTTCTAACTGCGTCTAACAGTTAGAAGAGGGGAGGTTTAGTAAGTAGGCCGCTGGAATCGTGACATGTGGAGGGGACACAAAAAAGAAAAGGGAAGTAATATTTACGGCCCAGGCGTGGTTCGAAAAGAGCCGGAATCGATAGTGGCACACGTGCCCTTAAAGTGTCCAGTTTTCGCCTCCTGTTAAAGAAGAGTTTGAAGATATATTGAAAATTCGTACGCGGTATTCGTACACACACAGGTGCCGTCAATTTTCTTTTCTTTCCAACATTCCATATAAAATTTTAAACTTGCGAGTGAAAGAAATTACGACGTGGCTCTACCTTATACCTACTTCATAAAAAAATATCCAAAAGTTAAAGAAGGATTGGTTACTTACGAGTAGTTTCAATATCACATTTACCTTCAAATAATATTAAGAATTTTAGCGATACTTCATGTAATTAAAGCATGGCTGTAATGGTATTTTGCGATTATTATAGAAAATGCTGGCTCTGTACTGCAATATGAAATAGTATCTTTGAAGTACTTTTTCATTAATTGCTTTTTAAAATTTTTCCGGTAAGTTTATAATATGAAGGGGCAAGTGAAAGAAGGGCCCATGTTACAAAAGTATGTAAGTGATATAATTAAGTTTTACTAAAATTAAATGGCATTTTCTAATTAATGGTGACATCAATAGCTCCTTCTTCCAGTCTGTATCTACGCAGATTTGCATAAAACAGCTACATCCTGGTGCGGGCAAGTCACATATGCACATAACTCCTTCATCCATGGCAAAACTGGACTTTTTCAAAAAATGTTTCAAAACCCCTTCTTCTACTTGCCCCTTCATATTATTTTTTATAAAATGTGCACTCAGAAAAAAACTGTTTAATTTAACTAAATTTTAAGGTTATGAGCAGCTAACTAAATATATATCTAGTTATTTGAACAAATACTTAGTTGAAGTAGTTAAGTATTTAATTACTTCAACTATATATTTAACTAATATTTGTTGAGTTAATCATATATTTAGTTGTCCGTCTGCAAATTCAAATCTAGTTAACCCATCAGACCCATAGCGACTAAGAGCGTCTCATCAGCTGACGTGCCTAACGGAAGGTTAAATCGAATTTGTAGGAGGGGTAATATGTACAGAGCGCGAATAAACTAGAACTAGGGTTTATTCGTGATATGGGGATACAAATGGTAGTGTGTGAGTGGGGAAAAGAAGATTCCAGGAGAGATCGGGCTCGGAGAAGCGTCGGAGGAGGCTGCCGGTCGGGCGGCGCGAAGGCGGTGCGGGAGCGTCGTCCTCAGGAACGGCGGCATCGGTTCTGGCGTGCCGGGGGCTGCTCGCGTCCCGGGAATCGTCATCAGGCCGAAGGCGAAGGGGACTCGTCCACGAAGAGGGTCGCCGGGTAGGCGAGGCGACGTGAGAACGTCGGTTGAGGCGACGAGGACGCTAGGGTGTTCGCGGAGCGAAAACTGCCGCTACCGAACCTCAAGCCGGGACGGCGTAGGGCCGTCAGAGATCTGCGAGCGAGAGGGTGTTCGCTGAGCGAAAACTTCCCTCTCGATTGCTCGAGAGACGATCGGTGAGCCACGAGAGTTGCGATGTTCGCTGAGCGAAAACTGTCGCTACTCGTGGAGAGGACGTTCGACTACCAGGGTGTTCGCTGAGCGAAAACTTCCCTAGGGCGTTCGACTGAGACTTTAAGGGATAGTGGTGTTCGCTGAGTGAAAACTTCCACTACCGTGACTCAAGTTGGTCTGCCGGTGATGGCTCGCCGGGCGTCTAATATACCCCGTTTGCGGACCTTGCCGAAAGCCCGCTGATGACCGATGACCGTTAGGTCCTCGGATGACGCGTCCTAACTACCTGCGCGTCCCTTATGATGCGCTCGGGGCTGTCTCCGACCCTTGAATCGTCGGCAGACTGGCGCCTGCCGACTCGGCTGCGATCCACGCGTTACAAATTATTTTGATGTGAAACATCTTATGCCGCGCTTCGGGGGTGAGACTGGCTGCTCGTGAAACGTCGCTGGAGTGGCTAAATACGCTAAGGCCAGGCGAACGTTGAACATTGCCTCTATATCTATATGCCAGGGCCGCTTCTAGATGATAAGGCGCCTTCGTGCTTGGCGCCTTTTTCTAGAGAAGGTATGAGGCCTTTTGGCGCCCCATGACTAGTGCGCCTTCATGCGCGCCTTCGTGCGTGGCACGAAATGGCCACTCATTAGACGCGGCCCTATCTATATCTATTCTATATATAGATATAGAGGCAACGGTCACCCTGCGTCTCCTCACTGAACTGCGTCCCAACGTTCGCCTGGCCTAACTCGGGACGCATCGGCTCTCTCCGCCACGACTCGATGGCCCCCTTTCACCGAGCCCTAGATTAACCACTTACTACTACACGCTCACTGTATCGGTGTACGAAGCAGTATTTACCCTCATTAATGAAAGCATGAGGATTGATTGATCATTGGTTAGCACGTTTAAAAATAACATTTAAATACCGTTTGTATAGGAAAATTGTTAGATGTGAAACATCGAAATTCTTCTTTGTAGAAAGTATGCGATAGGAAGGATGGACCACGCATCCGTTGAAAGAATACGTGCGCCATTGCGCATTTGTATTTATGACTGTGATACCATTAAACAGTACGAACCGTTGTGTCGAATTCCGTTTATCGCGAGACGGAACAGCGACTGATGGCAGAGTTAAGAGAGAGTAAACTAAATGCGCTTTTTGAATTAGACACAACGGTTTGTACCGTTTAATAGTATCACAATTATAAATACAAATGCACACTGGCGAACGTGTTCTTTCGTTTTCAGCTAGATTTACTCAAGTGGACACAGCATTGAGAACAATCTAGCGAGAGTTAGTCTAGAATCTCGGTTGAGAAAAATAAATCTAGCTAGATTGCAGTGGATACACGATAAAAATTTACTGCCAGAGAAATTTCAGTCTATTTGACCGGCTAAGGGCCGGTTTTACCAACAGGTATAAACGCGGTATAGCGCTATACCGAGAATAACCATACGGCTTATTGCTGGTTATTCTCAGTATAGTGCTATACCGCGTTTATACCGTGTTGGTAAACCGGCCCTAAATAGATAGTAACTCAGTCTAGCGAGAGTGATAGGCGCCGGGTCGCAAGCGAAGGGCCTCGACCGCGTGCTCAGATTTCAGGAGCCTCGCGGGAGGCAACAGAAACCCTCTGCCTTTTATGCTCTCCTCGGACAAAGTGCAGACCCGCAATAAATTCGACTATTGCGGTGCACGTGTACTTCTTCGGGGATAGCACCAACCGAATGGCGCTGAATCTGCGTACTCTCCCGGCGCCAATTTTCATGCTCCAGCTCGGTGGTTTCGAAGAATTTCCTTCTCCCACCATGCATAGCAAAACAAAGTCGAAGCATACCCCTGCCCCGCTAGCCGCTTTTACAATCACTTACTGTTCGCAATTCTCTGTGTAAAGACCAACTCCTGCTCGAGACTCAATAGACATTTTTGTATATATTTTGATGCAAATTAATTGCAATCTCAAACTTTGTTTATATTGATTTCCACTTCCATCATTTTTGTATATATTTTGATGCAAATTTTTGTGTACATTTTGATGCAAATTAAAGAATCATTTTAGTTATTGCAATCTCAATCTTTGTTTACATTGATTTCCACTTCCTTCAACACACCAACCTTCCTATCGCATAGTTTCAACAAAGAAGAATTTCGATGTTTCACATCTAACAATTTTTCTATAAAAACTGTTACGATAGCATCTGGTATTTAATTAGCTTACAATTAGTACCATTTTACAGCATGAGGTGTAGGTATTTCTTCCTTGCGATGGCATACTATTTCACGTGACTGTAAGGAAGAGATATCGGATCGACGTATTAAAAAATATCTCATCGAGGCAAATAAACAATTGCTTGCGACCGCGAAAATAATTTTCAGTAGATCTAACTAATTCTTTTTTTTAATAAAAAATATTTGGTAGGCTCGAGTAATTATTATTTTTTGCACATGATGAACTCCTTGTCACAATGAAGATATTCTTAAATCAAAAATGTATATTCTTCGACCCAGAATCTGCATTATTAAATATTTTTAAGATCATGTGTTCTTGGTTCAAGAAATATTTTTATTGATTGGTCATTTTTTTTTCTCAGTGTATGTAAATTTTAAAAATCTCTAAAAGTACATAAAATGGCTTTTATGGCATGTATTTAATTGTGTACGCGGTAAGTATTCAGTACGGTGTCGATGATGCTGCTCATAGAAGACGTATGAATGAATGCAAGCGAGAATGTCGATTAGTAGGTACTAGTAATCGCATAAAAGTTCCTCTGCTAGACACTCGGACTCGATAAGTTCGAGAAAGACAAAATAAATATATGCGATAGAGAGGCTATTTTATGCGTTCACCGGGGTTAATCAATGTTTTCGCTTGCATTCACATGTTTCATATGAACAGCATCCTCGTCTTCCTGTATAAAGATAATTGGAATAAAACCTCGAGCATGTTGTTGTTTCTATAAGATAACGCGGTGAATTTCGCTTTTTAGCTCTAAATTCTTTATCGAATCTAATGATATATCAATGTTTTACAGGAGAAACATATTATAATCATATCAAACTATAATATTAAACAAATTTGGAATTTCAGCTAATAATTAAGTAAACGATTGAAACTCTTTAATTTAAAAATCCAGTATACTTTCCATGCGAAATGAACGAGCATCGAACGATTGATTATATTTGAGTGGCTCCGTGCCATCCTTGCCGCCTTCTCCAAATATAACACTTTAGCACTGACATATTGCTGCATATACGACATGATGTTAAACAATAAAGCGCCAAATTCAAATTTTCGTGGGTTAGGCAAGAATGACACTGAGCCACTCATTTATTTTATGAATAGAAACTTAACCATTCTTCACTTGCGGGCGAGGAAATCACACTAAATTAAAATCGCACTACCCGTCATTTTAAAATAATTGTAAATTGAAATAGCTTGTAATACAAAACCGAAAGGGCACGGAAAAATTGAGATCTGTATTAATAAGAAATATTTTCATTTATGAACGTAGAAATATATTTATAGTTTAATACGTGAAGACAAGGAAACCTTAACGTTTTATTAACAATGACATGATTTGTCTCGACAACGCAACATATGATTGTATTCTACCTACTGTTACGAAATGTATAAGAATTGACCATAGTTTCACCATTAAACTTAAAATTAGTATCGAAAGAACATGTATTATAATTGCTCCTTATATCCGTGTTCTTAAAAAATATTACTTTCACTCTCCGCAAATACTTTCTTAAATGATACATGCGAGAATATTCAAGTATCTCGGTGGCGTCATAATCGACGTCTTAAAGGCTACAACTTAAGCCTAATATCCACGGCCAGGAGAAGCAATAAAAACTTAGGCTTAGAAGCAAAACTTATCATTGAAATCTTTCAAACGACTTTCCTTCTCGCATGGACCACGAGTAATCTTCATACATATTATACGAGTACTAGAGTAAATCACAAGTAATCCGACCTCTACTCGCAATCAAACACGCCGTAACTCATGGCGTCACTCCTATCGATTTCCTAATTAATACAGGTATATAAATAAATAGAGCTTTTACTACCCTTATAAATCACTGTGTTAACCGTTAAATTTACGTCGTCTTTCGATCCTTCGGTAATGGTCATATAAAAGTCGAATGGACAGGGAGGTATACGTAAGCGCGAGGTATACGTAAGTGGGTGGCTGGTGCGGCGTTGGAAGTTGCGACGGTGGCGAGGGCCCGTAAAATGTGGTCGCGAGACGCTCTCTCTCGGAAGGTGCCAGCGGCAATTCTCTTTCCCCATTCACGCCCGGGAAGAAATCTTAAATTTCGGAACGCACCCCTGCTGAACTAACCCTATATATGGAATACGCGCGTCGAGCCCAAGAAATTCCAAAGAATCGAAATGTAACGAAACTTTTTGTGGGGGCCACTCTCCGTTTTCACCCTTGAATCACTTGACGCACAAAGGTAATCCGACCCCCTCGAGCAGTTTAACTCCCGGACGGACGCCCACGCTGCTTCTGGGCAGCGGCACCTAGTCCTCCCTCCTCCTCCCTCCTCCTCCTCTCCCATTACACTTCTGATACACACCGAAACGCTGGCGCAGTACCCACTGAGCCGAGCGGCACCCACTGTCGCGCATCGTGAATTATTACACGTATTATTAAGCTGCGCGAGAGGATGCGAGACAGGCGAGCGGTGTTTTGATGTGGCTTTTGAAACGGTCCGGGTCTCGCCCAAGCAGGGACTCCAATGATACACGCGGCCCCGGCGACGTCGGCGAAATGGGCGACATTTGTCGAAACGCCGCAGGACAGGTAAAGCGCGTATATGTAGCGTTCGGGAACAGTGAAGCATAGTCAGAAGGTAAGCCTCGTTGGAGTAAATATTGAAATTTAAGAGCTGCTCCCGCTGAGTTGCAGGTGTCGGTGAAGTGATGGGGGGAATTTATTTGGGATGTGGACTTTTCATATCTACGAACGATATTTCCTTTGGGAGTCCACTCGACGGTGATTTCCCTCCACCTGCGTATTTCTGAATACCTGGGTTTTGTTAGCTTTGAAATCGTTCTAGCTTTTATATACCTCTTTGAAAAGCGAATTTTTGACGCGTGAGATAATTTTGAAAGGGGAGATGAATTTATTATCACGTTCTTTACTCCGCATAATGAGGAGCGTTGGTAGATGTTAAAATACCTACCTATACAACTTTAACAACATTAAGAATCGAAGCAACTTAAGCAGTTCTGGTAGGTACAGAATGTCGATTGCAATTAATATCTGCTTATACGGGAATCGATTTGCGTTCAAGACAATATTTCGTTTTCCAACGGGGTAGGTTATATTTTGATTCGAGGGCCCGTGTTTAGCCCAATCAATCAAGAGACACGGCAGTGTCTCGCGGCATGTTATTCAAGTAGTTTCGCGCTCAGACACGACAGCGCTGATGTCGCGAGCACCCGTGTCTCCTTACATCACAAATGTCTGCCCCCTGCACCCCTCAATTTTTACATCGAATTTTCTCTATAAATATACGGTTATAACCAAAAATATGCTTAGTTACGCCATATAAATTGACTATTCTCTATTGATAGAGACCAGAAAAAAAAGGTGTGAGTGCCGTTGTACTCACGGAGGATGTGTAAACATCTTACAATTATCTGCGGTCCGAGTTTAATTGGGGAATATGACGTCGTAGTTCGACGTAAATAAGTTTAATTTTTTCTATAATAAAATATCTTTATTATTATACAGGGTGTTCATTTTATAACTTACCACCCACGTTATCTGCGTAAAGAGACATATTTCTGAAAATCGCCGAGACACGTCAACAAAATTATTGAGGGGGAACATTTTTTATAAAAATTCGACGCCCCCCCCCCTCAACCACCTGACTCCGGGGGCGGTAACCCCAATATTCTTAAATGGAACAGGGGATCGAGTGATACCTCATTTTAACGTCAAATTTGAAAAGTAGGACGTCAAAATGTACACAATTAAAAGCCCTTTAAAATGAGGTATCACTCGACCCCCTGTTCCATTTAAGAATATTGGGGTTATCGCCCCCGGAGTCAGGCGGTTGAGGGGGGGGGGGGGGGGGGCGTCGAATTTTTATAAAAAATGTTCCCCCTCAATAATTTTGTTGACGTGTCTCGGCGATTTTCAGAAATATGTCTCTTTACGCAGATAACGTGGGTGGTAAGTTTTAAAATGAACACCCTGTATTAGATTCATAACTTACTAGCAGCCCGTCCCGGCTTCGCACGGGTAGATTGTGGATTGATTTTGTCCGTCCACCATTGTTTAAATACATTTTTAATACAAAACTTTTAGTATTTTTCCCGGGCTACGCAATGGTCATATTGGATTTGACCTTGACCATGACCTTCAAGGTTATATCAAGGTCAAATTAATTTTTTTTCACGTTCAAATGTGTCCTTGACCATTTTTTTCATGTTACCTTTATTGTCAGCGGAGGTCAAATTTAGGTCAAGTATAGTTCGACTTTTTGAACACCCTATATAAGATTTACTATCTCAGAAACCTTCGCGGATATGCGTCCAACTGTTCACCAAATTTTCATCGCAATCGGATGAACGGTTTAGGAAGGCAAAATAATCATCCGTACCGGTACTTTTTGAACAACCTGTATAATATTTACTAACTCAGAAACCTTCGCGGGCATGCGTCCAACCATTTCCCAACTTTTCATCGCAATCGGATGAACGGTTTAGAAAGGCATAATAATCATCAGTACCGGTACTTTTTGAACACCTTTTATAAGATTTACTAACTCAGAAACCTTCGCGGGCATGCGTCCAACCATTCCCCAAAGTTTCATCGCAATAGGATGAACGGTTTAGGAAGGCATAATAATCATCCGTACCGGTACTTTTTGAACACCCTGTATAAGATTTACTAACTTAAACCTTCGCGGATATGCGTCCAACTGTTCCCCAAATTTTCATCGCAATCGGATGACCGGTTTAGGAAGGCATAATAATCATCCGTACCGGTACTTTTTGAACACCTTGTATGAGATTTACTAACTCAGAAACCTTCGCGGGCATGCGTCCAACCATTCCCCAACTTTTCATCGCAATCGGATGAATGGTTTAGGAAGGCATAATAATCATCAGTACCGGTACTTTTTGAACACCTTTTATAAGATTTACTAACTCAGAAACCTTCGTGGGCATGCGTCCAACCATTCCCCAAAGTTTCATCGCAATAGGATGAACGGTTTAGGAAGGCATAATAATCATCCGTACCGGTACTTTTTGAACACCCTGTATAAGATTTACTAACTCAAACCTTCACGGATATGCGTCCAACTGTTCCCCAAATTTTCATCGCAATCGGATGAACGGTTTAGGAAGGCATAATAATCATCCGTACCGGTACTTTTTTAACACCCTGTATAAGATTTACTAACTCAGAAACCTTCGCGGGCATGCGTCCAACCATTCCCCAACTTTTCATCGCAATCGGATGAACGGTTTAGGAAGGCATAATAATCATCCGTACCGGTACTTTTTGAACACCCTGTATAAGATTTACTAACAAGGAAACGTTTCGAGGCCGCCGCTTCCGATCTTGATGAAACTTCGTAAATTTAAAGTTTATCGAAAAATAAGAGACCCCTATTTTTTTATAGCGGCCCAATTTTGGTTTAAGGGGGTGAAATGGACCCCTGAATTTTCACCCCCTTCGAGCTATCTCCGAAACGAAGCGAGATAGATGAAAACTTTCAATGTACGTTTTGTTTGGTTTTTTTAGTATAATAAAATCCCCTAAACAGATTTTGAAAAAAAGCATTATTTTTCAAAAAAAAAAATTTTTTTATCTAATTTTTCGAAATTTCGGTTTAGTCATGTGGACAAAAATTTAGGAAATTTTATTACAAATTCAACCATGTATGACATGATATATTTCCCTCCTACAGTTTTGCAAATTTCTAACTTTTATGTCTGATAATGAGCGGGCTACCAATGGCAGTGACGGGATAGGTCGGGGGTTATTACTTCTATGTATTTTAATGCCACTTTTCTTTTATTTAATAAAGTTCAACTTCTATGGCTCATAATTATGACAATAATGGTATTCCGTGAAAAAATGTTTTATACAAAGTTGTTTCTTACACCAAGCACACGTAATAACGGCAATATCGCCACATATGTGGCATCGTGGTTCCGAGTCCTGTGCAAAACAAAATTCTACAGGATGTTCAAATTCAGGAGGTCTCCTGAATATATATCCACTCTTGAACCACGAATATTTAATAAAGTTAGTAAACCGTGGTGAAGAAAACTGATTATGAGTAAGAGATTGAAGTTTTAAAATATTATCTCTCGAATGAAGGTTAATATCGTAATTGAAAAGAGTTACAATATCTGAAAACCTCCTTACAAAATTCTTCCACATTCGAAAGCCGTATACGTCTAGCGGAATATTATCAAAATAAAATGGACAAAAATTGTTCAGAAATCTTATTAATAAATCCGACCGTTAATTTATTTATATTATTTTCTGTTTGTGTGTAAGTAACTAATAATTCACTCACAGGTTAGATAAAATTGTCTGAATTTTTATAGTTTTTTGTTGGAATCATTTTTTTCTTTACTTTTCTTCTTCGCGTACTGTTTCCTCCAGTACTCCTCACATTCTTGCAGCTCTCGTTCTACTTCGGCCATGGATGGTCCTGTTGTGCGGAATGTCAGATCCAGCGATTTCCCGGGAGACGGCAATGGTATGTGCCCATTTTTAAGATCCTCCACGATCTTCTCAAAAGTCGGTAACTCGTTTGAACCCATCACTTGAATGATAGACGCAGCCAATGAAACTGAAGCTCTTTGCTTCTCGGCCCTGTATATATACTCCTCGAAAATGCCGTAAACAACATTCCTGTTATTTGTAGGGTTGCCTTATATGGCCCCGGTGATGCGAAAGAGGGAGTTTAGTTCTTTGGACAAGCTTTATTATTAGTTGGCTTTGTGCCCATGTAAAAATATTTTCGTCCGCGCTCTCGAGTTTCGTACGCGGACTCCGAGGATGATGGCCCCTTTTTGGGAAGTCGGACCTCCCACCCTCTCCAGTCTGTTTCGTTCTTGTGAGGCGACTTCATTATATATAAGGAAGCGAAAGAGAAAGCTTTTTAGTCTGAATATTCAGTTTCTATGGTGCACAGCAGTTCATATTATTATTATGGCAATTATAAATCCGATCAATGTGTTAACTTTATTGGTGGCCGTTTTCAGTGTACCAAATGGAAGAGAAACTCCAATGAATATTGCAGAAGTGCAATTGAAATATTTATTACAAAATATTATTATACGTAGCATGGAGGATTCATCATTTCGAGTCGAACATGAAAATAAATTGGAATTGGAAGGTTCAATCGAGGATAGTGAAATGCACGCTGTTAATACTGACTGGCTGGAATCGGATGTCGAGGATGTTCCTCACGTAGAAACCTCTATACCTCCAGAACCATATCCCTGTACACCCGATGAAGAAGCGGTAAGCTTTGAATATAAACAAAGTGCCATAGATTACTGGAACAGTGGGAAGAAAAGACGTCGAACCGTAGCAGCAGTTCAACATCAGTTTAAAAAAGTGAAATCTGATAGACAATTACGAAGATGGGCTGCGCAAGTAGGACAGGGGGGTACTCAAAATGATAAATTAATACGCATAGCGAAATATACTTTTGATAAATTTGTAGAAGCTAGTAGATCGAAAATAATAGTACATGATGTAGACCTTAAACGATGGGCTTTACAAGCAAAAGAAGTAGAGAATCTTCCAACCTTCAAAGCAAGTCAAACATGGTTGAGGTCATTCAAGAAAGCATATAGAATTGTCTCTCGAAAGATCACAAAGTTTGTAACGAGAAAAAACGTTGAGGGTGAGGAAAGTTTGAAAGTACGAAGCCATGCCTTCGTAGAACAAGTGAAGCCACTCATTACACAATATGGACCACAAAATGTATTTAACTCTGATCAGAGTGGATTTAATTTAGAAATACATTGTGGCCGAACTTTAGCTACATCGGGGCAAAAAAAATTGAAGCTGTGGTACAATCAATATCTTCTACAACCCACAGCTATACTATACAACCCACCATATCTGCTGATGGAAAACTACTGTCGCCTCTTTATGTGGTATTAAAAGAGGCTAGTGGGCAATTGGGAGAACGAGTGCAACAAACCGTGTTTAGGCCGCCAAATGTATACTTCATGGCTTCCAAATCTGGGAAACTTACAACCGATCTCATGAAAACATGGCTGCAAGAAGTTTACTTCCCTAACACTGGATCTACAAGCGTCTTACTGCTGGACTCTTGGAGTGGACAATGTGAGCGAAGTGTTCGAGAAGCTACACCAGAAGACAAGACAATAATATTAATGACGATTCCACAAGGCACCACCGGACTGATTCAACCGCTAGACGTATACGGATTTCGAATGTGGAAGAATTTTTTAAGGAGGTTTTCAGATATTGTAACTCTTTTCAATTACGATATTAACCTTCATTCGAGAGATAATATTTTAAAACTTCAATCTCTTACTCATAATCAGTTTTCTTCACCACGGTTTACTAACTTTATTAAATATTCGTGGTTCAAGAGTGGATATATATTCAGGAGACTTCCTGAATTTGAACATCCTGTAGAATTTTGTTTTGCACAGGACTCGGAACCACGATGCCACATATGTGGCGATATTGCCGTTATTACGTGTGCTTGGTGTAAGAAACAACTTTGTATAAAACATTTTTTCACGGAATACCATTATTGTCATAATTATGCGCCATAGAAGTTGAACTTTATTAAATAAAAGAAAAGTGGCATTAAAATACATAGAAGTAATAACCCCCGACCTATCCCGTCACTGCCATTGGTAGCCCGCTCATTATCAGACATAAAAGTTAGAAATTTGCAAAACTGTAGGAGGGAAATATATCATGTCATACATGGTTGAATTTGTAATAAAATTTCCTAAATTTTTGTCCACATGACTAAACCGAAATTTCGAAGAATTAGATAAAAAAAATTTTTTTTTTGAAAAATAATGCTTTTTTTCAAAATCTGTTTAGGGGATTTTATTATACTAAAAAAACCAAACAAAACGTACATTGAAAGTTTTCATCTATCTCGCTTCGTTTCGGAGATAGCTCGAAGGGGGTGAAAATTCAGGGGTCCATTTCACCCCCTTAAACCAAAATTGGGCCGCTATAAAAAAATAGGGGTCTCTTATTTTTTGATAAACTTTAAATTTACGAAATTTCATCAAGATCGGAAGCGGCGGCCTCGAAACGTTTCTTGTGAGAATACCCGTAAGGCTTGCTGGTTATTCTCAGTATAGCGCTATATCGCGTTTATACCGTGTTGGTAAAACCGGCCCTAAACGGTATACTAGGAATAGTTTTACTTCTCGCCACCAGACGGCGTATCGAGACATGTCAGATCCCAGTATATTTCGCACTCACAAGGGGACCCTTCGAAAGTCGGAGCACCGATTTTAATTAATTTTTTTTTATAAATAAAGGGAAGTCCCCTGAGTAACGCTCATACTTTACTTTTGTCCAATGCGCCTTTGTTTATTTAAAAAAAAAGAAATTGTTTTGACGCGTAAAGTGTGTACTGTAATGTAATACTCGGTATCCAAGATAACGGCGTGGCGCAGTCGGCTAAGGCATAGACTTACCACGCGGGCGTCCCGCGTTCGATTCCCGTGCATGCATTATCTTTTTTTTTGCCAATTTCGAACTTTTTCACTTTTTTTATTATTCAAACTATTGCTACTAATCTTTAGAAGTAAAATAAATCTAGGTAAGGCGAAAAAACAAAATTTAAACACGTTCAATTACAAAAAGCATTTTCATTTATTCGTAACAAGTGAAATTTTAAATTTAATTGGTATACTTATCGCTAATTCCATCGGACGATTCCGATGGTGATTCTGGGGCCGACATCTTACATACTTTAGGATGATAAATATCATATAAACACTTAAAACACAAAATCTCTTTACACCAAGCACATTTCATAAACGTTACAAAACCGCAGTTACATTTTTGTTTCAAATTGTTTCAAACGTCACGAGTGAATTACCACCAAATTTAATGAATGTTTCGTAGGAAAATGAGTAATTTGCACTTACCCGGCATTGACGTCATTTAATGTGAAGCATAGAAATTGTTACCAAAATTTCACTAATTGCCTTCGAATGACACTTACCTGGTGTTGACGTCACGAGTGAATTACCACCAAATTTAATGAATGTTTCGTAGGAAAATGAGTAATTTGCACTTACCCGGCATTGACGTCATTTAATGTGAAGCATAGAAATTGTTACCAAAATTTCACTAATTGCCTTCGAATGGCACTTACCTGCTGTTGACGTCACAAGTGAATTACCACCAAATTTAATGAATGTTTCGTAGGAAAATGAGTAATTTGCACTTACCCGGTATTGACGTCATTTAATGTGAAGCATAGAAATTGTCACCAAAACTTCACTAATTTGCCTTCGAATGATTAGTAACAATCGTTCAAAATATAGTTTTAAATGCAAAAAAATTTTTTATTCACGTTACCTAGATTTATTTTACTTCTAAAGATTAGTAGCAATAGTTTGAATAATAAAAAAAGTGAAAAAGTTCGAAATTGGCAAAAAAAAAGATAGTGCATGTACGGGAATCGAACGCGGGACGCCCGCGTGGTAAGTCTATGCCTTAGCCGACTGCGCCACGCCGTTATCTTGGATACCGAGTATTACATTACAGTACACACTTTACGCGTTAAAACAATTTCTTTTTTTTTAAATAAACAAAGGCGCATTGGACAAAAGTAAAGTATGAGCGTTACTCAGGGGACTTCCCGTTATTTATAAAAAAAAATTCATTACAATCGGTGCTCCGACTTTCGAAGGGTCCCCTTGTCAGTCGTAAGATAGGTACCTATTGTGTTACAAATTCCGTTATTCGGGCTCCACCGTTCGGCTCCCTCCGTGACCATTCGGGCGTACGGGTTTGGCACGCAGGGCCGCTTCTAGATGATGAGACGCCTTCGTGCTTAGCGCCCTTTTCTAGAGAAGGTATGAGGCCTTTTGGCACCCCATAGAGCGAAGGCTCGTATATACCCCCCCCCCCCTCCCCCCGTGGGAATTTCTGACTCACATATTTTTTTGTTGGTATTGCCATGTAGTTTAAGGTTTTAGTTGTTTGCCTCTTGTCAATTACAGCATATCCCGGAAAAACGTGGAAAACAACAGTGTTCCGTCGCACTGAGCTACGGAATTCGGAAGGTCGATTCATACCCCTTAATAGCGTCTGTAGATCACAAGTTCCAAGTTCCAGAAATTCTATTGACATCACAATAGAACAGACAATCAATCGATATGCCAAATGTACCGGCGGCATAGTGGGTTACAGCAGACATTTCTGGGCATATGCACGATGGTGTATTACAAGGGATGAACGTGCTAAATATTTAGAATTGGCATTTGAAAAAGCAAGTATGTTACATACATCAGATTCCTCTCACCGAGACATGCAAATAGGAGAAATGAAACGAAATGAGCAAAGTGTATTGAAAGTAATTTAAGCTATTGAGTAATATATCAATCCATTTGAAGTTGACGACAAGGATTCTCTGTTCTGTTTATCATCTGGAAGGCCTGCACCTGAATCGGTGGAAGAAGATTTACTCAATGTAGATATTCTGGGGAAAGCTGCCTACAACACTTTCCTACAAGACAGATTTATTTTAAAGAATAAAAAATTTCATGAACCACTGAAGAGAAAAGCTTAAAACTTTTAAGAGTATTCAAGAGAAGATAATTGTTATGTCCTCTCAAAACAGATTAGTTGAGATAAGAGCAGAAAGAAATATTTTTGCTCGAGCTTTGCTCCTGTCCCAGGAATGTCAAATTAGCCTAGAGATGCTGTTCTCCTATCCATTAGGATCAGTACCATGGTCATTAGCAAGCTGATGGGTGTTCTACAAAAACAGACAAGGCCAAACTACTCCATGCTTTGGAGATCAAGGGTGCGGTAAATGAACCTCCTAAGGATGAAGAATGCATTTATATGATTGATGGCATGGCTTACTTTCAAGCTCTCAGTAATATTCCAGAAACCTTTGGTGAGCTCGCCGAGATAGTCTTAAGCCGCTTTTCAAAATGCAAGAGGATAGATTTCGTGACGGATACTTACGCAGAGATGTATCTATTAAAAACATTGAGGGACTAAGAAGGGGCCGTGGAAATACCTAAGACAAAAATTCCTCGGGATTGGAAAACATTCCTCAGTAATGGCAAGAACAAGGAACATCTTGTCAACCTTCTACATAATGAATGGAAACAAGACATATATGCCCACTATTTTCATGGTAGAATCTTTACTCATCACACATAATGATAAGTGCATGTTGTTTACTAGCGCAGACGGTTCAACTGTGAATTATACGATACAAGAAGAGCTATGCTCTTCACAAGAGGAGGCGGATACTAAAATTACATTACATTGCTTTCATGCTTCTCAATCCTGTCAAGACAATTTGCCTATCAGAATTATATCACCAGACATAGATGTTTTTATGTTGTTATTAAGTTACGCCAACAAAATTGAAAACGTGTTACTGTTTCATACAGGAACTAGAAACAAACGAAGGGTTATTAATGTCACCATCATTTCTCGAGATTTAGGTGTAGCAAAGAGCCATGCTATGTTGAATATGCATGCATTATCCGGATGCGACACTACCAGTTCATTTGTTCGTCATGGAAAGTTGTCAGTAAAATCTAAATTGGAAGTTTTCGAAATTCATGCCTATCCTGACATCATTAGGATCATCACTTACAATTACAGACATGTTACAGACAGGCCTAGAGGAATTCGTCTGTTGCTTGTACAGTGATAAGGGATACACATATATAAATAAGCTACGGTACGATTTGTTCACACAAAAATGCTCTCCCACAATGACATTTGCATTGCCAAATACACAAGGTGTCGAATTGAGTCTACTACCTCCTTGTAAAGCTTCACTTGAAAAGCACATCAGTCGTGCAAACTACCAGTGCTATATATGGAACAATGCACATGTCGCTAAATCCATACTACCAACTCCAGTAGGACATGGCTGGCAGTTGGAGAATGGACAACTGAAGTTTGATTGGATTAAAGGGGATCCGTTGCCGCACGAATTAACCGACATTATGGAAAGCTTTCATCCATATGAGTTTGAAGATGGAGATGATCCAGAAGTAGTTAACTTAGCCGATATAGTACATCCGAGAGCACGGAATCTGTCGCTGGTGACTTTTTTTAAACGTTATTTTTAAACGTACTAACCAATGAACAATTAATTATCATGCTTTCATTAACGAAAGTAGACGCCACCGTAGCTAATGAGCGCATGAGAATTAATTGTTCATTGGTTAGTACGTTTAAAAATAAGGTTTAAAGAAAGTCACCAGCGACAGATTTCGTGCTCTCGGGTGTACATGAGGATGAAGAAGACTGCTGATTACAGATGCTGTTATAAAATGAAATACTCTTATTTGATTTTGAGGTTGAAAGTGAATTTTCATTATTATAACTAGAATGTTTTCGTTTATATTCACATAATGAGAATTTTGTGTTAAGGTTCATATTTACAATAAAAAATGGAAGAATGTGTAACTAAAAACTCAGGGATGAATTCCTGCACAAAATATTATTTATAAACATACCTTCTTCAACGAAAAATTTAAATGAAATGAGAATGAATTGAAAAAGAGTCATTTTCTCCGTGTTTTCGTGGTTTTTCATGTTTTTTCGGGATATGCTGTAATTGACAAGAGGTAGAAGATGCAGAGGTCATTTACGACGAAACGCAGCCACCGAAAAATGGTGAAAATGTGTACTTTTTTTCGGCAAAATGTGAAGTACGAAGGAACAGTAATCATGCGTTCAGGTAAACCTTTGTACAATTCTTTATGTAAACTGATAAACTCCTTCGCAATAATGCATGTGATAAACGGCTGAATGCTAAGTAGTACGTATGTCGCAAGCGTATTGTGATACTATCGAAATCATGAAGAACCTGACAATTTGATTGATAATTTTAGTCGTATTATAATACCTACATCTACTTTTGCCTAGGCAAATAGCTTTTGTGGCTTCGCTCGCTTCGCCGATTCTAACCTAATACATTAAAATGTAAATATATTAGATTCGGTAAGATTAGATTACGTTAGATTAGGCTAGAATCGGCGGAGCGAGCGATAATCTAACCTTACCGAATCTAATTTATTTATATTTTAATGTGTTAGATTAGGTTAGGTTAGGTTAGAATCGGTGGAGGGAGCGAAGCCACAATAATACGCCTAAAATTTTCAGTCACATTGTCAGATTCTTCATGATTTCGGAAGTATTACAATACGCCTAGGCGTACTGTAAAAGCCTAGGCGTATTATAATACGACTGATATTACAAAACCGAGAAGATAACAATTACAAATGAAGATGACTTTTCCACTATGACAGAGAGGAGTGAGTCTAGCGAGCAAGCAGTGGAGGAAGATGACGCCACAAAAATTGATAACTTTTTGGCAATGAAGATCAAGAAAATAAAAAGACTACCGATCCTATCAAAAAAGAAAGAGAAGATAAAGATGACGCTGAAACACCAGCAGATGAGACGGATGACCAAATGTTTGGGAAAAATTGGACGGGTGAGAAAGTTAGTTATATTTGAATAACTAATTTAATGCAATACTTTTCGTAAGTATTTATATATCCATTATTTTCTATGTGTACTATCCACATAATTTCGGTGGAATAATGTACCAGACGATAATGGTAAACGTCACTATTACTGATTAAAGCCCCCAAATATCTTACGATTATTATTCATTTACTAAATATTCTTTGATTAGATTGCGTTAATTCTACTTTTTGTTTAGATACATAGAGATTTAAATCCCTGATAGTTTTTTACTGTCGGATTTTTCAGTGATGCGACGTATTGCTAAATACATACATGTAACAGCAAATAATAAGAGCTTCCTGGGGCATGTATCTTCTTGCAATAAAAAAACATTTTTTCGTTTTGTTTACACCCTCTTGCTTACTATCAAAAGAAAAGTATTTTTTTTTAGTTTTCCATAATAATATTACTTAATTAAAAAAAATTCTGATCACGTGAAATGTAACTTTTCACGTTTCGTACAAATCGAAATAAAATAATATACATACGTATGTAAGTAAATCGATATGTATTGTAATAAAAAATTAATTTTTATTTTTTTTTATACCCCACAAAAAGAATCGTATACCACCATATATATCTAATTTTACCTGATGCATCAGATATAATTAGATCCGAACGATTACGAAAAAATTCTGATATACACAGGAAGAAGATTACGGTTGGTAAGATTATCATACTTGGTATAGCAATTTTGATGTATTGCATGCGCACTTCGAGTGTTACAGTCATACGTATGAATCACTCAAAGTGTCCAATACATGGAAATTGCTATACGAAGTATGAGAATAGGAATCGTAATCTTTTCTCCATGTAGAACCATATATAATTATATATAACTAATCAGATATGATCAGATCCGAAAATTGGCACGATCTAGTCATATATAACCATATATGAACATATATTGTTATATATAATCATATATGGTTATATATGACTAGATCGCGCCAATTTTCGGATCCGATTATATCTGATTAGTTATATATAATTATATATGATTATATATAAATGGTTTTTGAGTGTATGTACACCTAATGTCAATGATTCTGATCGGGTCGATTTGGGTGACGGTATTTTAAAAAATCGAGTCGACCGTAACTAAACAGCGCAAGAGAATCTTATTGTTTTGCCATGAGAGCTAAATCTGATTGGGCCTTCATGGCAAAACAAGAAGGTTCGCTCGTACAGTTCAACTACAGTCGACTTAATTAAAGTACTGTCACCCAAAGCGGGTCGATCAGAATCATTGACATTAGGTGTACATACACTCAAAAACCAGAGTGTCCATACAATGAAAAAATAGAGTGTCTTTGGTCACCAGTCTTCTGGCTGCTGAAGCAGTAACATAGTCTCAAATGAATACAACACCGTCGTCAGGCTGGTACAGCTAGAAGACTCCATAAATAGGAGCACGGTATCGTTGCTGTAGCATGTTCCACTCATGTAAAAATGCTTAATGATATAATAGTGAAATGTTCTTAGGTACACGATGGTCTGCTGCAGAGTCACCACTTTTTTCAATACAAGAAAATTTTATATCATTTTAAAATTCCAGAACAATTGCAAAAAGGTTAAATCACAATATCCGGTATCTCATTCCAATGATTAATATCTGATGCGATTATTCCAAGCTCCTTCTCTCGACTTCAAAAGAATGTTGCTCATTAAAAAACAGAGATGCGACTTTTTAAAGGACTTTTCCGCTCCCGACATCTCGGACTGTGCATTTAGGTATATATCACAAGAGCATAAATTCGTGCTCATTTACCACCATAATCTGGAGTAATGTACCCATTCGAGCAAGTCCCGCGGTCGAGTTTACATTGTAAATCCACGGGTGCGGATCTAGGTGGTCCCGTATTCATATTCAAATGCAATACGATTGTTGGGCAGCGAAAGAGGTTCGACCCTTCGACTGCGATATTACGGGGCAACGTCATTTTTCCAGCTCCGTCTACGAGAGAGGCCGATGCCACTGCTGTACGGCTTCTTCCATATAACACGGTATATACGACATCTGACTGTGCGGAAAAGAAATGATTATAAACGAAATCCCACGTAATCGTGCCTTTACGGGACTTCCAGGAAATTCGACTGAAGAGTTCCGATGGAACGCCAGTACTCGAGCCTACTGTTGGAGAAGGTAATATCAGGGGATATTCGAGGCAACCTGGAACTTAAGTACATACTTCGCTCGCGGGAAGATCTCTACAAAATTCCCAGTGGAAACAACGAGTCAGACTTTCATTAACCTTTACAGTCATCCGGGCAAGGAGTACATCTAGCCGTGTACAATGAACTGTATTCACCTCAAATATTACCACGAACTGACTCCTTTCCGGTGATAAAGTATTATATAATTGGCACTAGACTCTAACGAGTTTTTTGTTGAAAAACTCTATCGAAACGGGGAAATTCTATCACGTGTATATCTTAAAAGTTATACGACTCAAGAAAAATGTGATTACGTTTATTTTCATTTATTAAATATTTCTTTTGCTAAGCTGATAAACAGTTTTTCGCCATTAAAAAATATACATCTTCCAAGTTACGTCACTTCAAAAATACATGTGTGATATTTAAGTACTGTTACAATTACTGTTAGAGTAATTCACGCATTAAATTATTTAACATCTTGTCATAATTTTGAAATGAGACTTCTTTACTTCCACTAGGGTAAGTCGAGGGGATGATTCACCAGAGTATAACGAAAAGTGCAATGCTTAGGAGTGGGGCGCTCAATAGCTACAGTGGGGATATGGAGCACCCCACTCTTTACTCTCGGGCAAGCGTTAGTGAGATGACGTTACAGTGTTGAATTTTTCAATACACTGGAGACAATTTTCTCTTTAAAACAGTTTCTCTTTATGAATAATATAATAAAATGAAATAAGTGGATAGAATTTCAAACAGATAGAGGATCCACATTTCACCAAACGGTTCGGTCATCGTCTCAAAGATTTTGATTAAATTAACGAAATTTTTTTTTCTCGGTGTAGTAATAATTTTCACCTCTGGATTAAAATAATTGAAACGTCCAAATTGTTAGGGAAGATATATTTTTACGCTAATATACAGGGTGGACCAGGTTAAACGTCATTTTTTTGATATGTGATAGAACAACCAAAAAAAAGTAGACTTTCATAAGAAAATTTTTTTCAAAAATGTTTCCTAACAAAGATACAGGGTGTCAAAGTTTTGAAAAAAAAATGGTTTTCTCATCATAACTTCTAAACTACTTGATCGATTTCCATGAAATTTCGCACACATGCTAATGTAGAACAGCTCTAAGCAATAATTAAATAATTTTTTGAAAACTCCAGTGGCGTAGATACTAGGGGCCGGTACCCCCCTTTACCCCTCCCAATCTTTAGCGCCACTGGATATTTTGCAAAGAAAATTTAATTATTGGATTCCCCGTTTAATTTAGAGAAAAAAATCACCCTTCCAAATTTTTTATTTTTGGCTTCGTTTTTCACAGATATTTATTTTAATTTATAGGGTTGCGAGCAGGCCAAAGCTAGGTTGAACTCCATTAATTGTGATATGTGATAGAGCAACCAAAAAAAAATAGATTCTCATGAGAAAATTTTTTTCGAAAAAGTTTCCTAACAAAGATATAGGGTGTCAAAGTTTCGAAAAAAAAAATGGTTTTCTCATCATAACTTCTAAGCCACTGGATCGATTTCCATAAAATTTTGCACACAGGCTAATGTCGTACAGCTCTAATAATTAAATAATTTTAAAAAATTCTCCAGTGGCGTAGATACTGGAGGCCGGTACCCCCTTTTCCCCCTTCCCAATCTTCGGCGCCACTGGATATTTTGACAAGAAAATTTAATTATTGGATTCCCCGTTTAAATTAAAGGAAAAAAATCTCAAAAACGAAGTCACAAATCAAAAATTTGCAAGGGTGATTTTTTTCTTTAAATTAAACGGGGAATCCAATAATTAAATTTTCTTTGCAAAATATCCAGTGGCGCCGAAGATTGGGAAGGGGGAGAGCGGGGTACCGGCCCCGAGTATCTACGCCACTGGAACATTTTTAAAAATTATTTAATTGTTACTTAGAGCTGTACGACATTAGCATGTGTGCGAAATTTCATGGAAATCGATCAAGTAGTTTAGAAATTATGATGAGAAAACCATTTTTTTTTCGAAACTTTGACGCCCTATATCTTTGTTAGGAAACATTTTTGAAAATAATTTTCTTATGAGTACTTTTTTTTTGTTGTTCTATCACATATAAAAAAAATGACGTTTAACCTGGTCCACCCTGTATAAATATTTATTTCAGTTGCAAATACGGTTTTAATTATCTAACCCGCTTGTATATATGGAGCGTGCATTTCTAAAATTTTATAAGTTTTAAAACTAAAGTTTTTCAGGGGAGAAGAAAAATGTGTTTAAGAAAAATGGGGGCGTGGCAGCCATGCACGTTAGAAGTGAAACTTCAGAGATCCCTGCATCAAGGAATAAGACCAACTGAGGGATAGAGGGATCTCTGAAATTTTTCACTTCTAACGCGCGTAGCTGCCACGAATCCATTTTTTTATTACATCCAAATTTATAATAGTCCATGCAAAAAAACAAAAAAGTACATTCTAATCAATCATAATATCCACCGAATAACTCAGGTGCTCTGGAAGTATACTCCTATACGAACCACCTCATTTCAAAAGTTGTAAAAGATATTAATAAAATCCCTCTATCAAAACTTCCATAAGCTAAGTACAATAGTCTATGGCTTAAATTGATCTTCGCTTCATCCCGCTTCAACCCTTCCTTTCAGTCTCCCCGTTATTGCCTCTCTTTAGCCATTAATCGCAAGAACTTACGGTAATTCCTATGGTAATTCGGAGACTTCAGCGCCCAACTTTCCAACTGCATCTGCCTGTGGAAATGGAGAAAATTATTTCAAAGAGAGTTTCGCCAGAATTTGAAACGTCGGTGCTTTTAGATACATATAACAGCTTCGAAGTTAGTTTCCGCATTACGAGTGTATATGGGGCGTTCCACGCCAGATCGACAAGCTTCTGACCCTCACCCTCGCGGATTTGCTTCGCGATTTTTTCCCGTGTTGTGCACACTCTAAAAGGCCTCTAGTCTTTAAAACAGATTCTTTCATCATGGCGTTCATGAATTATGAACTTCTTACGATATTCAAGGAACGCCATTTTTTTAAATTCTGAAAAAGATCTCATAAATATTTTAAGAAGTTACAACCAGTTTAACTCATTCGAAAGTGACAAAGTTTGGCTTACTATTTTTTTACGCACTTCAAACATAATTTTTTCACAAAAATCATTTTTTAACCTGGTTCAAATTCTGTAAAAAATATTAGAATATTGTTGGATAAATAAAAATCACTTCCAAAGTGAAATTAGTAATTGTCTCAAGAAATGTGGGAAGACATTAATTTCATTTTTAAAACGATTTTTGTTCAATAGGAAATCTCTCTCTCTCTCTCTCTCTCTCTCTCTCTCTCCCTCTCTCCCTCTCTCCCTCTCTCCCTCTCTCCCTCTCTCCCTCTCTCCCTCTCTCCCTCTCTCCCTCTCTCCCTCTCTCCCTCTCTCCCTCTCATAGGGAGCAGCATCATAAACGCCAAACGCCTGCTATACGCCGATGATCTGCAAATCTATCTGAATTGTCCTCCTCACGAACTAAACTCATGTATAGCCTAACTCAATGAAGATATACTCCGTATTGACCGCTGGGCTCACAACAACCTTCTCAAACTCAATCTTGGCAAGACTAAAGCGATCATCCTTGGCAATGAGCGTTACATCAACTCCATCGATTCCGACAGTCTTCCACCACTTGGATCCAATGGTATTAATATCCCGCTCGTCAACTCGGTGAGGAATCTAGGATTGATTATCGACTCCAAACTCAACTTTAAAGAGCATGTCCGCTTTGTCACTGCAAAAATCAACCGATCCTACTATCAACTGCATCGAATCTGACCTTACACCAACTTTAGCCTTCGGAAAATCTTGGTCAGAGCGCTTTAATCTTACCTCACTTAGACTACTGTACGGTTGCTCTAAATGGTGCTGGAACTGTTCTCAATGTCAAGCTCCAACGACTAGTTAATAAAGGGATTCGCTACATTTTTGGATTACCGCGCGATACCCACATCAAGAGACACGGCAGTGTCTTGCGGCATGTTCGTTCAAGTAGTTTCGCACTCAGACACGACAGCGCTGATGTCGCGAGCGCACCCGTGTCTCTTTACACCACAAATGTCTGCCCCCTGCTACCCTCAATTTTTACATCGAATTTTCTCAATAAATATACGGTTATAACCAAAACTATGCTTAGTTACGCCATATAAATTGACTATTCTCTATTGAGAGAGACCAGAATAAATGTTATAAGTTACATATTAACAGAGATTTTTCCTTAGCAACGCGAAGCCACGCCCCTTGCGCCTAAAAGTCGAGAATCCGATTTCTCGGGCGATATATATATGTCAAAATCTCACAAAAATTCCGCCTACCTTCGGCGATAGTCGGCCATGATCGGAAATATGTACACAGATACGGCCACACGCATACGCCATCAAATATACGTGAGAGTGTGTGAGAGAATATATTCCTTAAATGTTTGGGTATTTTCAAAGTTAATAAAATATTTCCATTCGCGAAACGATTCACCTCGCGTTTATTTCGATCCTCGGACGCGCTTGTTAATAAACTGTAAACATTCAGTGTAATCGGAGTTATGAATCTCAATAGTGGTGAATGTGACAGACGCTCCGTACAGTTTAATAATCGTTTGTTTTTTTTCGATAATCGAGATAGCGAACGGATGCAGTGCTGTGTTTCTCTAGTTGCCTGTGCATAAAGAGGAGGAAAGGAGACGACAGTATCTCAGAAGAATCACCATCAGATAAGTTTAATTGCCATCTGACAGCTTTAACCTCACTTTCGATGGAAGGACAATTATCTTTGTGATAATTCTATTTTTTGTTTCAGCGTCATGCGAGCACGAGACGAATCTATGGCTTTTCTTCTCTGTCACAATCAAAGCCGTGGGAGAAAAATAGGAGATGCAATGGAATTGGATCACAACAATCAAGTAATTACTTTATCATTATTTTTTCTCTATCGATATATTTCCTCTTTCGTACTATTACAAGTTCCAATTTACACACCGACCTGTCAAACCTGAAGTGTACATGTACCTCACTTCTATTTCATCTGTTCTTTGTCTCCGTTGTAACGACAGTCAATGAAGAATCACTGATACCGATTAGGGTTCGAGGGTTATTCCTTATTCTTTGTAGCACAGAGCATCGATATTTTACTGCGCCTGCTTTCTTCTGGAACTTCCTAAAATAATATTATAAAAACCCCATATGATTGTTATTTACAATTTGTTACAGATCGTATGCGAACCCGAGGGGGTTTCTTTCGAACGAAGGATCATCCACTTGCTGTTCCAAGAACCAGTTGCATTAGTTCATTTGGCGAGCTGGATCTGCTGTCTCTTGTGCATGGACGTGTGCCACTTTAAATGGATATTTTTTTGTAATTTCCATCGTTACATCAGAGGCGAAGAAGAGATGAAATAGAAGTGAGGTACATGTACATTTCACGTTTGATAGGTCGGTATATAAATTGGAACTTCTGATAGTATAATACGAAAGAGGAAATATATCGATAAAGGAAAAATAATAATAAAGTAGTTACTACATTATTGTAATCTAATTTCATTGTATCCCTTACTTTTCTGCCACGACTTTGATCGTTGATAGTGAAGAAAAATCAAATTTATTGGTTGATCCATCTACTATCAACAATCAAAGTTGTGGCAGAAAAATAAAGGATACAATAGAATTGGATTACAATAATGTAGTAACTATTTTATTATCATTTTTTCTTTATCGATATATTTCCTCTTTCGTATTATACTATCAGAAGTTCCCATTTATATACCAACCTATCAAACGTGAAGTGTACATGTACCTCACTTCTATTTCATCTCTTCTTCGCCTCTGATGTAACAATGGAAATTACGAAATATCCATTTAAAGTGGCACATGTCCATGCACTCGAGACAGCAGATCCAGCTCGCCGAATGAACTAATGCAACTGGTTCTTGAAGCAACAAGTGGATGATCCCTTGTTCGAAAGAAATCCCCTCGGGTTCGCATACGATCTGTAACAAATTGTAAATAACATAATCATTTGCAGTTTCACTATTTAAAATATACCGAACTTACTCAACGTAGAAATTAAGAAACTATATTAATCTGAGTTAACCAATTCTAATGACAGAATTATTAAAAATGATATATTTCATCTTTCGTATTATACTATCACAAGTTCCAATTTATAAATCGACCTGCCAAACGTGAAGTGTACATGTACCTCACTTCTATTTCATCTCTTCTTCGCCTCTAGTGTAACGATAGAAATTATAAAATATCATAACTTTTCTGTAACATTTCTGCAATATTTTACAATATTCGTGAACACTACCGTATGTTAGAAATATATATTTCTCGATAAATTCGCGAATGTTGCAAAACATCATAGAAACGTTTCGGAATCATTACGTCAAAAGATCTCCTCGATAATGTACAGCTCGATAAGATTGTACTTGTCAAGGCTGAATTATGTAGGGTTTTTATAATTATTTTAGGAAGTCCCAGAAGAATACAGGTGCAGCAAAATATCGATGCTCTGTCCTAGAAAGAATGAGGAATAACCCTCGAACCCTAATCGATATCAGTGATTCCTCATTGACGTTCGTTACACCAGAGTTGAAGAAGAGATGAAATAGAAGTGAGGTACATGTACACTTCACTTTTAACAGGTCGGTATATAAATTTGAACTTGTGATAGTATAATACGAAAGAGGAAATATATGGGCATTTCTCTGTAAACTGGGCAAGTTTTGAGTGAAAGTTGTCTAGGCAACTTTTTTCTTAAATATTAAAAAAATCTTATTAACGGAATAGCTATATACCTAATTAATAATAAATAGCAGATGAACCAAAAATATTCCCATTATTTTAACAAATATTGAGAATTTTCTGAAAAATCGACACAGGGGACTGTTTCATTTGATTTCATTGGAAGGTAGCATAAAATGTAATAACTTTATATTATTATGCTGTACACAAGGAATTTTATTTAGTATAACAATATCAATTTTTGATTATATAAATAAAATACATGGGCGTTTCTCTGTAAACTTGGCAAGTCGTTTGTAAAAGTTGTCTAGGCAACTTTCTTTCTTATATATTAAACAAATCTTATTAAGGGAATAGCTATATACCTAATTAATAATAAATAGCAGATGAACGAAAAATATTTCATTACCTACTTTAACAAATATTGAGAATTTTCTGAAAAATTGACACAGGGGACTGTTGCCAGGGGACTGTTTAATTTGATTTCATTAGAAGGTAGCACAAAATGTAATAACTTTATGTTATTGTGCTGTACACAATGAATTGTATCTATTATAACAATATAAATTTTCCAAGATATAAATAAAATACATAATAACACATAAATATAATTCATGCCAGGGGACTGTCAGCTGGCAGGTTGCGACGCGGGTTCCACGAAGCGATGCTCGTGCAGCACTAGAAAAAACAGCGTCCGGGCGCTTCTGGTTGCACAACCATGCAAACTTCAGATCGTCTACGTTTCGTAACACGCATTAAAAAAGTAATAGTTTAAGCTGTAGACTACGTGAGGTGTACTTTACAATATAGACAGGGCGACTGTTCACAAAATTCTGAGACAAACTTTAATAATACTTTATTTAGGTTCACATATGTATATTAATGAAAAAATGAGTAGGGTGACTAACAGTGATGTAACATTGTTGAAATTATCAGATAATTTCATTGATTCCTAAAGTTATTATTTCAATTCATTTAATCTAAAGTACTCACTTGCTTTGGTGACACGCCAGGGGACTGTATTTCGGGCGTTATTAAACTACTTTTTTTATAATAAAGTTAATATAAATGGATACTGTACGCTGAGCAGAGATAAATTAGGTAATTATCTTCAAACTTAACCACTAGATATACAGCAATCTATAATTTTTTATATAATATTGGTCGGAGACAACCAGTTGCCCAGTTTACAGAGAAACACCCATATCACTTTTAATAATTCTGTCATTATTATCTATAGAATTAGTTAACTCAGATTAATATAGTTTCTTAATTTCTATGTGAAGTAAGTTGGGTATATTTTAAATAGTGAAATACTGAATATAATTGTGTTATTTATAATTTGTTACAGAAATAAACGTACTGCTATTGAATTCCACCCAGAAGGACTCCAAATCATGTGCGAACCCGAGGGGGTTTCTTTTGAACGAGGGATCGTCCACTTGTTGTTCCAAGAACCAGCTGCATTAGTTTATTCGGTGGGTTAGATCTGCTGCCTCGAGTGCATGGACGTGCGTTCATCCTTCAATATCCTCCCTGCCATGATCTGCAGATTCTAACCTCTGTTGCCACAGCCCGAATGCTCGTCGAAGGTTATTCCTTATTCTTTCTAGCACAGATCTATATTATGCTGCAGCTGTATTCTTCTGGGACTTCCTAAAATAATTATAAAAACCCCATATAATTCAGCTCTGACAAGTACAATCTTATCGAGGAAATCTTTCGATGTAATGATTCCGAAATGTTTCTATGATATTTTGCAACATTCGCGAATTTATCAAGAAATATATATTTCTAACATACGTGGTAGTATTCACGAATATTGCAAAATATCGCAAGAATGTTACAGAAAAGTTACTTGCAAAAACGTGCTTTGTGGGATGTAAATGATTATACCAGAGGCGAAGAAGAGATGAAATAAAAGTGAGGTACATGTGCATTTCACGCTTGACAGGTCGGTATATAAATTGGAACTTCTGATAGTATAATACGAACGAGGAAATATATCGATAAAGAAAAAATAATAATGAAGTAGTTACTACATTATTGTAATCCAATTCTATTGTATCCTTTATTTTTCTGCCACGACTTTGATTGTTGATAGTGGATGGATCAGCTAATAAATTTAATTTTTATTCACTATCAACAATCAGTCGTGGCAGAAAAATAAGGGATACACAATGGAATGGGATTACATTAATGTAGTAACTACTTTATTATTATTTTTTCTTTATCGAAATATATTTCCTCTTTCGTGTTATACTATCCCAAGTTCGAATTTATATACCGACCTATGTCAAACGTGAAGTGTACATGTACCTCACTTTTATTTCATTAAGTATTACTGCACAACGAGTACGTTAGAAGATTTTCATGAAGACTCACGATTTTCTCACATGTCATCTCGTACAGGTGCAACCGATGAAGATCTAGCTCCTGTCCGGTCCGTAAAAAGATGACTCGATGGACATCGGAGAATGTCCGGCTTGTCACGGAGCGCCTATTACCCACGGTGCATTAATTGCAATACGCGTTTCTCCTTTCAACTATTCCAGCGTTAAATAACTTTTACTTCTTTCAAGGTAATAACCTTTTATGAACTGTTCGTGGTAGGAGGCAGCGATCGATATTAGCGACTCGTCGTAGACAAGTTCATCTATTAAAACTAAAAGGCAATTCGGTGTACCGAACTACTACTGCGATAATGTGCCCGAGCTGACGGTCTATTCTACGATTAACATTAACGCAATCGTGATTATGCTCGGGTGATGGGTGTTCCAAAAGAGATAAAGTTGATACTAACCATCGGATGCTGTAAGCTGACTTGCTAGTGTATGCTTTGCAACTGGAACATCATCGCAGGAATAATTTTTCTACGATTAGTCACAATCATTGATCGCTGCACCCTACGATGAACAGTTTGTACAAGGTAAATACTTTGAAAGAAGTGAAAGTTATTTAAAGCAGGAATAATTGAAACGAAAAGCGCATATTGCAATAAATGTACCGTGGGTAATAGGCGCTCGGTGACAAGTCTGACATTCTCCGATGTCCATCGAGTCATCTTTTTACGGACAGGACACGAGCTAGGTCCTCATCGGTTGCACCTGTACGAGATGACATGTCAGAGTCTGCAGTAATACTTAATGAGATAAAAGTGAGGTACATGTACACTTCACGTTTGACAGGTCGGTATATAAATTCGAACTTGTGGGATAGTATAATACGAAAGAGGGACTATATCGATAAAGAAAAAATAATAATAAAGTAGTTACTACATTACTGTAATCCAATTCCATTGAATCCCTTATTTTTCTGCCACGACTTTGATAGTTGATAGTGAATAAAAATCAAATTTATTAGTTGATCCATCCACTATCAACAATCAAAGTCGTGGCAGAAAAATAAGGGATACAATGGAATTGGATTACAATAATGGAGTAACTACTTTAAACACTTGGGGAAACTCACCGAAGAAACCCGAATAATTATTATCTTATCACTTGTACACTTGATTTCGAGGTTAATAGATGCTTCGATCTCCCGGATTGACAGCTACCGGGAGATCAGGGGGGCCTTTCTCGAGTCACTCGTATCTTTGCGTGCACGCAACTCAGTGAAGAGACCAATCAGGATCAAGTATTCCATTGCGGTGGGGGTCCTGATTAGTCTACTTGCTAAGAAACGTATACCCATCTTAGCGAGTAGACCAATCAGGACCCCCACCACAACGGAATACTTGATCTGCATCAGTTAATAGATGTTTTTTATTCGCATTGGCATGTTTATGATGATATTTGCAATTAATATTCTACTCGAACTGAAATGAGTCGTAAGGTCAGCATCGAAGCTGTAAATGATGTGGTAATAATTAAATTAAATTTATTTACGAGTAAGGGGGCGAAATTTCAGCGGTGCATGCAAAAGGATTTCTTAAAACTATTCCAATGTCTCGAGTTAATATATGTAACAACATATCGTCCCCTTCCTGCAAAAAGTCACTAACTAACATTTATCATCAACTGACTTAGTAGGTAGTTTCTGCTCTATAATATCGGTATTATATTTCGGTTAATGACTTTTTATGATGCGCACATGCTCACTTTCAACGCATTTAGCACTTAGTGAGTTTTACCATTTAAAGATTTAATAAAATTAAGCTACTAGTTCCAGTTAGGTGAATTTTACAAAATATGTTAGTTAGTGACTTTTTGCAGGAAGGGGACGATAGATACTGTCATACGAAAGAGGAAAAGCTTATATCGATAAAGAAAAAATAATAATAAAGTAGTTATTCTATTATTGTAATCCATTTCTATTGTATCCCTTATTTTTCTACCACGACTTTGATTGTTGATAGTGGATGGATCAACCAATAAATTTGATTTTTCTTCACTATCAGCAATTAAAGTCGTGGCAGAAAAATAAGTGATACACAATGTCATTGGATTACAATAATGGAGTAACTACTTTATTATTATTTTTTCTTTATCGATATAAGTTTTTTCTCTTTCGTATTATACTATCACACAAGTTTCAATTTATATAACGTCAAACGTGAAGTATACATGTACCTCACTTCTATTTAATCTCTTCTTTGCCTCTGGTGTAACGATGGAAATTACAAAATATCACCATTTACACCCTGCAAAGTACGTTTTTGTAAGTAACTTTTCCGTAACATTCCTGCGATATTTTACAATATTCGTGAACACTACCGTATGTTATAAACATTCCTTTACTCATAATATATAGGTATTTCTCGATAAATTCGCGAATGTTGCAAAACATCATAGAAGCATTTCAGAATCATTACGTCGAAAGATCTCCTCGATAAGGTACAGCTCGATAAGATTGTACTTGTTAGGGCTGAACTATATGTGGTTTTTATAATTATTTTAGGACCTCCCAGAAGAATACAGGTGCAGCAAAATATCGATGCTGTGCTGGAAATTTATTTACGAGTAAGGGCGAAATTTCAGCGGTGCATGCAAAAGGATTTCTTAAAACTATACCAATGGCTCGAGTTAATATATGTAACAACATATATTCTGTCATAAGTGGTATCTTTACATGTGATGAAACAATTCGTCATGGTCATTGGAAGAGTATACTTAGAGAAAGTTGAAGGTAAAACGTCTTCATGGATTTCTGTAGACGACCAAAATATAAGAAAAATCCGATGGTCTGTAAATTCGAAAGCGGTATATGTTTTATTTCTCCAAAATACTAAGGCAAAGTGAAAAATATAAGGGAAAGATTTTAATGTTGTGGTAATAAAAAGCTATTCTTCTACATGTACGTATTCTCCTCATGAATAAATTCCAAAAAGTAGTGAAATCCCCCACAAAAACAGATTCTCTGTAGAAAAAGGCGGCATGTTCATTCAGTGCCAACAAAAATTGATACGTAAAATACTCTCCAAAAAAGATTTGAAATCAATTAAGATCGCCATGTTCAAGATTTATATATAAAAAGTAAAAGGCATCATTTTAAAGGAAAATTATTGTAAATCAAGTTACTAAAAAGTTCGACTAAAAGAAGTTATAAAAAAATTTTAATAAAAAAGAACTTGCCGCGTTTTTTCCTTCAAAATAAAAAATTCAGACAGAATTATACTCGATGTTTTTATGCACTTATGATTTTAAATAAATTCATTCACTTATATGATACCACCAGTATACCGAACGTCGCACGGGAAACCGATCAGGCGGGGGCCTTCTGAATTATCTCTGAATTTAACTTCGGCAGTGCAATTTATGAATCACTCTAGCACCGTCCAAGCACTGCGAATTATTCGGTATAGTGGACAAAATATGAAGACTTAAACGCGGCAAGCTCTTTTTTATTAAAATTTTTTTATAACTTCTTTTAGTCGAATTTTTTCAAATGAAGTTTCTTTATATGAAAGACCCTATCCCTTTTTCGATGAGGAATCACCTCCTCAAATGTTTTACACTTATTTTGTTACACCCTGTATATATATATACATATATATGTATACATATGCATATATATGTATATGTATACAGGGTGTTTCAAAATGCAGTACAAATAGTTGAAGGGCGTATTTTTGAGAACGAATTAAGACTTTTTTTTCCTATAGACATGTGTCCTAAAATACACCCCCTTCGAGCTACAGCCATATAATTTTCATTTTTAAAAAATCGATTTATGGAATTTTTAGGTTACGAAACGATTAGAGCACTCTTATTTCAAATTTTTAGAATATTTGATTCATAATTATTGCAACCACAGTTTAAAATAATCGATTTTTTCGTGTAAACTTCACTACGTAAACGATCCCCCGTTCGTTCATCGGCGATTATCTCGAAAGCGGTAAGTTGTATCAAAAAAATGCAAGAGCCCAAAATTTTAGATTTTTGTCTGTCCGACCAGATGATCGTACTCATTTTTTAAATTTCTAAACGGAAACATAAAATTTCAGTCATTAAATGTGCATACCCCCCCCCCTCAACCCCCCTCCCGCCAAATTACGTTTATGCCATTTTAGGGGTAAAAAATCAGTAGAACGTTCGAAACAGCAGTGCAAATTCTTAAGACATTTGATGAATAATTGAAGTCAGAATTGAAAATAATCGATTTTTTAATGACAATTAAGATGACTGTAGCTTGGAGGGGGTGTATTTTAGGACACAGGTTTATAGGACAAAAAGTCTTATTTTGATCTAAAAAATACGCCCTTCAAAGATTTGTACTGAATTTTGAAACACCCTGTATATACAGCGTGTATCAGCCAAATGGAATAAATTCGATAACAAATAAATGGAGCCGTGTTCGAAAAAACTCTCGGACATGTCGATTGGTATTTTGAGTTGCGCATTTTTTTCAACAAAAACTTTTTATACAGGGTGTGTCATGTAACAGTGGCCAATACCAACTTTCTTATTTTAAATGCAACTCCCTGTATATTACTCAAATTTGGGTTCTTCAGAAAATTCTAGACATATTCCATGTACAATGTCTTATGCGTATCTTAAGCTATTTCGAAAATATTAAGTGTTTTCAGATTTATTATAAAAATTAACATTAAAAAAAGAAAATTATTTTATACAAAACTATTAAGGACGAATAACGCTTGCGATTATATCGGTCACGCCTGAGGTGTTGAGTAACGTTAGAAGAAATTTCTATTTAAGATTAGGATGTTGCCAAGACTTTCGCGGCGAGCATTTTGAACATCTCCTACATTGACATTAATGTTTTCTTGGGTTTTTTACATTATCAGTAAATAAACAGTATTACTTATTAGTTTTTGAGTGTGTTGTAGCGAAGTTCTGTAATCAAATAAGTTTCTTTTTTTAATGTTAATTTTTGCAATAAATCTGAAAACACTTAATATTTCCGAACAGTTGAAGATAGGTATAGGACATTGTACATGAAATATGTAGAATTTTCTGAAGAATCCAAAAATTGAATAATATATACATAGTGTTGCATTTAAAATAAGAAAGTTCGTATAAGCCACTGTTACATGACAAACCCTGTATAAAAAGTTTTTGTTGAAAAAAA
The DNA here is from genome assembly GCA_963678675.1 of Xiphydria camelus. Taxonomy (NCBI): domain Eukaryota; kingdom Metazoa; phylum Arthropoda; class Insecta; order Hymenoptera; family Xiphydriidae; genus Xiphydria; species Xiphydria camelus. The sequence goes on from OY783191.1 coordinate 23,091,205, forward strand.
CGCGTAACTAAAAATACCAATCGACGTTTCCGAGCGTTTTTTCGAACACGCCCCCATTTACTTATTATTGAATTTATTCCATTTGGCTGATACACACTGTATATAGTATGTATGTATGTATGTATGTATGTATGTATGTATGTATGTATGTATGTATGTATGTATGTATGTATGTATGTATGTATGTATGTATGTATGTATGTATGTATGTATGTATGTATGTATGTATGTATGTATGTATGTATGTATGTATGTATGTATGTATGTATGTATGTATGTATGTATGTATGTATGTATGTATGTATGTATGTATGTATGTATGTATGTATGTATGTATGTATGTATGTATGTATGTATGTATGTATGTATGTATGTATGTATGTATGTATGTATGTATGTATGTATGTATGTATGTATGTATGTATGTATGTATGTATGTATGTATGTATGTATGTATGTATGTATGTATGTATGTATGTATGTATGTATGTATGTATGTATGTATGTATGTATGTATGTATGTATGTATGTATGTATGTATGTATGTATGTATGTATGTATGTATGTATGTATGTATGTATGTATGTATGTATGTATGTATGTATGTATGTATGTATGTATGTATGTATGTATGTATGTATGTATGTATGTATGTATGTATGTATGTATGTATGTATGTATGTATGTATGTATGTATGTATGTATGTATGTATGTATGTATGTATGTATGTATGTATGTATGTATGTATGTATGTATGTATGTATGTATGTATGTATGTATGTATGTATGTATGTATGTATGTATGTATGTATGTATGTATGTATGTATGTATGTATGTATGTATGTATGTATGTATGTATGTATGTATGTATGTATGTATGTATGTATGTATGTATGTATGTATGTATGTATGTATGTATGTATGTATGTATGTATGTATGTATGTATGTATGTATGTATGTATGTATGTATGTATGTATGTATGTATGTATGTATGTATGTATGTATGTATGTATGTATGTATGTATGTATGTATGTATGTATGTATGTATGTATGTATGTATGTATGTATGTATGTATGTATGTATGTATGTATGTATGTATGTATGTATGTATGTATGTATGTATGTATGTATGTATGTATGTATGTATGTATGTATGTATGTATGTATGTATGTATGTATGTATGTATGTATGTATGTATGTATGTATGTATGTATGTATGTATGTATGTATGTATGTATGTATGTATGTATGTATGTATGTATGTATGTATGTATGTATGTATGTATGTATGTATGTATGTATGTATGTATGTATGTATGTATGTATGTATGTATGTATGTATGTATGTATGTATGTATGTATGTATGTATGTATGTATGCATGTATGTATGTATGCGAAATTGTAGTAGTCATTAACCGAAATATGAGGCGCTCAGAGCTGAAGTGGATCAAGTCCATATATTATAGTTTTGAGAAAATAGAGGTTAAAGTTAATTAACACCGGTTGAATATTAAAGTGATTTAGATGTTAATTCTCTTGCTATTGTTTCAATATGAAAAGTAACTTAAATATTGGTGATAATATGAGAATTAAAAAATAATAATTAAGGTTGCAATTGAATTATAAAGCGTAATTAACTGGACTTGATCCACTTTGGCCCTGAATCATTTTTCACATAAGGTCAATCAAATAAAAACGAAACAGAGATAACTGAAACTTTTTATTAGTTTTACAACAAATGTATTAGAAAAATGAATAAAAAGTTAGGAATTATGTTCTAAATAATATCAAAGATAGGTTCGTCGTTATCTGACTCTGCATTTTCTCCATTCAGAGATGTTTGTGACCTAGTGGTAGTTTCTGTACGTAGCTTTTTGAAATGGGCGTGTGTGTTTGGGGGAAGAAATGGTAAAAGTGAAAGCATATCTTTTTTCTTTGCGTCAGTAACAACTCTTGGTGTTTTGTACAGCGGCTCTTGATTATCAACAAATTTGGACTTTTTGGTGGACATACTTATTGTCGAAAAGGCAACATCTTCATTCAAGGTAGTCTTAAATTGCAATGTCCAAGGTTTCTCCCGCTCGAACCTTATCCACCTCATTTCCAACCATTTGACAGGATAGCCTTCATCAGTTTTTTTTCTGTTGACTATCATGTCTTCAAGCTTTTTGGTGGATAAAATTTCAGGTGTTGCTACTCTGACAACTACAAAAGGCTTCTTAGTCTTCGCTTTCTTGACCACATGAATCCAGTCTTCAGGGGTGAAGAGTTGAATGCATTTTCGTGACGCTGATTCTATTATTCCAAAATCTTGATCGTTAGGCAGGAATGAGTGACCAGAAACCAGAAATTTATGATCAACTGTTTTAATGCTCAACTGATTATCCAAGACCAAGTTCATCAATGTAGCGGCGACTTTGATATTTCGATTTTGGCCAGTACATGAGTCCGAGTAGAGAATAACATGTGTGTGGTTTGAAGCCTCTTGTCGAAGATGTTTGGCAAGCATACATGCTACTTCTTGGGATCCTCTTCCTCCTTCTGTCTCGTCCCATAAATGCATAAACCCATTGTCACTGTTAAAAGAATGGATTCCAAAATTATACACATACATATTCCGTTTATAGTATGCCAGAGATGTCGTTAGTTTTGGATATGGAAGAGCCTTCTGTAGGTCGAATGTTGCAACGTAACATTCTTCAGATGCAGCAGCTTTGTCATTTTTCAGAGATTGTCTAGCCTGCGAAGCTTTGGCCAAGTGCAGTTTTTTTTCTAATTCAAATGTTCCGCGCCGTTCCAAGTTATTTGTTTCAGCTAGTATCTTCAGTTGAAGTTCGTCACATCGACTACATGTATCTTTTGCAGGAACTTTAAAATGTAAATTGAACTTGGTAGAAAAAACATGATAGTAAAATTTTTGTTTCAAAGGTTGCTTTCCTTCACTGTGACATTTCTCAACATACAAGTCATACATTTTTCTGATATTTAAATCAGGGTGGAGATACTTCCTTTCAGGATTTTTTTTCCTGCTGTAATGGCTCTGATACGCTGGAAATGATTTGATATGGGCGACTATATCTGAATCGTCGAGTTTATTAGATGGCACATTTCTCCCACGCGAATCAATCACAGCATTAATTTCAGTCTTTGATATACACCTGTAAACCCTACCATGGCTTAGCTGAAGGGTTCCAAGAAAATAATTTTTGCACACCGTTTGAGAATTGGCACCGTCCCTTAAGGTGTAGGAATACGAAACATTCTTTTCATTACCATTTCCATCTCGTATTCGTTTACGATCCACTGTGTGACTCATGACTGAACTCCTAATATACACATTTTGCTTGCTGAAATCTCCCAACTTCCAGAACGATTCGAATATGCGCTTGCGTTCCTCCATAGTGAATTTTTGGTCACATTTCTTCTTACAATTACAAGGTGCATTTGTGAAACACTTTTTGGCAATTTCCTTACCCTTTGTTGAATGGTAAGCAAGTCCACTGTTTCTTAAATTTTGTCTTTTCCTTTTTTTCCAGGTATCTTCATTTTTCTTTCGTTTTCTACCCCTTTTTTTATTTGCCTGCTCATCTTCTTCAACAAACCTACTTGGTTGAGCAAATGACGTAGAAGCTACAGCTTCTTCCTCGGCTTCTTCCACCTGGCTTGCATCGGAGTTATCTATAATGAAAAAAAAAGTACAATAAAGTTTTATCGATAGGTTTTCATGTCCAAAATCACAAATTTCAGAATTAAGTGTGAACAACGTGGAAACAGCTTAAACTACCAAATCAATTCAGAAAAGATAACAATAAAAACAAGTCACCAATTAAAAGAAATCCATTTAGAAAAGGTTATGTTGTATTAATTTGTTATTTTTATCATGCTTTACCTTCAGTTTCTGAAGTAGATGATCCATTCTGCGAAGGCACGTAGTCTGCTGATGAATCAGGAAAGTCCACAGATTTATCTAAATCCATTATTAGAACGCTTAATAACCAAATCACGTGCACAAATACACAAACAAAAACAACGTGCTACGATATTGGACTTGATCCACTTAAGCACGGAAAAAACATGACAGTTTTTCTGGGCTAAACACAACTAATGCCATCTATTAGAGAACAGCAGTAGTAGGGACTTAGTTCACTATGGCTCTGAAAAGATACACTAATAACGAGTAATAATCCGGGACTAACTCATTTTTTTATATTTTTGGACTTGATCCACTTTAGCTCTGAGCGCCTCAAATGTAGATAATATAATTTTCAATGTATAAAACCCTTCAAAGAAACTTATTATCGTTATCATATCCATCCATTCATATTTATACTACAATCTATATATATAAAAATGAATGTTTGTCTGTCTGTCTGTCTCTTATGCCTTCCTAAACCGTTCATCCGATTGCGATGAAATTTTGGGAAATGGTTGGACGCATGCCCGCGATGGTTTCTGAGTTAGTAAATCTTATACAGGGTGTTCAAAAAGTCCCGGTACGGCCGATTATCTCAGCGAGAAAACATTTTAGAGAAAAATGTTTAATACAAAACTTTAAGGATTTTCCCTTGGCTACCCAGTGGTCGTATTGGATTTGACCTTGACCGTAACCTTTAAGGTAATATCAAATGCCTTCCTAAACTGTTCATCCGATTGCGATGAAACTTTGGGGAATGGTTGGACGCATGCCCGCGAATGTTTCTGAGTTAGTAAATCTTATATAGGGTGTTCAAAAAGTACCGGTACTGATGATTATTATGCCTTCCTAAACCGTTCATCCGATTGCGATGAAACTTTGAGGAATGGTTGGACGCATGCCCGCGAAGGTTTCTGAGTTAGTAAATCGTATACAGGGTGTTCGAAAAGTACCGGTACGGATGATTATTATGCCTTCCTAAACCGTTCATCCGATTGCGATGAAACTTTAGGGAATGGTTGGACGCATGCCCGCGAAGGTTTCTGAGTTAGTAAATCTTATACAGGGTGTTCAAAAAGTCCAGGCACAGCTGATTATCTCAGCGGGAAATCATTTTAGAGAAAAACGTTTAATATAAAACTTTTAGGATTTTTCCCTGGCTACCCAATGGTCATATTGGATTTGACATTGACAATGACCTTCTAGGTAAAATTGATTTTTTTAAATCCGAACCTCTATTTTATATACCGAAAATGAAAAGAGCGGGAAATTTCACGTTCAAATATGTCCTTGACCATTATTTCCATGTGACCTTTATGGTCAGCGGAGGTCAAATTAAGGTCAAGTACAGTTCGACTTCGTACCATGAAAGCTATGGGCCCTATACAAATTCTTTTTGATAGTAGGATTTAGGATTTTTTAGTGGGTGTACAATGGTGATATTGTATTTGACCTTGACCATGACCTTCATTTGGAATCTCTTACATCTGACATAATATTCCAAATCAGTTACACGAAAAATCGCTTAGTTCCAACCAAATTTAATCGAGATAACAATCATCACTGGCAAATTCAAAGGCGAAGACGTCCTCATTCACGCATACCTATGATTTCCAACGATTTAACATTCGAATTCAAGCGGCTCCAGTTCCCTTTGCGTCTTGCTTTTGCTATTACCATCAACAAAGCACAAGGTCAATCGTTGACTATTGCTGGCTTAAATTTGGAAAATTCATGTTTTTCACACGGCCAATTGTATGTGGCTTGCTCCAGAGTTGGCACACCGAAAAATTTACACGTTTTTACTCCAAATAAAAAAATAAAAAACATTGTCTATCCGCTGGCCTTAAGATAAATTAATAAAAGAAATATACTTTCCAATTTAAATTAAATACATGTGTTTTTTTTAGCGTAGCATGGCTCCCTACCTATGAGTACAGATATCTGCTAAAAATTCATTAAATGACGACCAAAATCAATCCACAATCTACCCGTGCGAAGCCAGGACGGGCTGCTAGTAGTATTATAAATGCGAAAGTGAGTTTGTTGTATGTTTCTTACGTCTTTACGACTAAATTACCTAAGCGACTTTGATCAAATTTGGCAGGGAAATGACTTGAAATTCAAAGAAGGACATAAAGTATATGACGTCATCATAAACTCAATACGGCGTATGCTCTAAGATAGCGGCATTCAATGAAACCCAGCAGGCGATATCAGCGGTGCACGGTTGGGTGGTGGGGTTCACATCCCTTATTGATATTCAACATTGATATCCGTTAATTAAAAAATATATAACAATTAAAATTCCACGCGGATGAAGTCGCGGGTAACAAGTAGTAGTACCTTATAAATTTTTATACCGTGAAATCAAATACGCGAGTAAGAAAATAAATATTACGTATCATTATAGAATCGAGGATATACAAATATAATATTTTATATGCAAAATATAGATATGCAATACACATCAGACGTTATTTCTTCGAGGGACAAATTACAAAAATAACTTTCCATAGTAAAATTACCATAAAATCGAAATTCCGCCGAAGCGATACCACGTCGGGACGAAGGGACGACTGTGTCAGAAAAGAAAACCAATTACGTCGCAATCCTTATCGGCTCGGCTTCATTGGGAGAGGTGGAAAGTAATAAAACCTTACACCTTTTAACAAGTAAACCGGTAGAATGAATATACGTGACATTTCATTTCATTTCGGGTACCGTTCTTGTTTCAGGGTTGTCGCGCCGGGTTACCAATATAGTTTGGAAAGGGGATAGTTCAATATGTCGCCACCAAGTCACAACGGGTCGCCACATGTTGCGACTAATAACGTCATAGATCAGTTACGGACTTTGCCCTCGTCGGAACATTATAGGTCCAGGAGTTATGGTCGAGTAGGGTCCGCCACGGATACCTACTTATAGAGGCGAAACAAACTTTCGGAGGATTATGTGTGCGATTCAACACCTTTTTCAGGTAGGAAGAGATTTGTCACTTCTGCCGCTCTCGGAAATTTGCTTAGAGTATAGTGGGGCTACAGGCAGAAACAGGCTGAGCTCACGTCACGTAAGCTCACGTGCTATCACGTTACAGACGAAAAGTGTATGGAGCGCTGTTTTGCATAGTATGTTAATACATCAGAACCACACTGAAGTCACCTCGCGCGTATTACATTACATCGCCAACCGCACGCGTGCTAGCATGTGATTGTCTTCTGCCTATCCACACATTTTCGTCTCACGTGAGCTCTCTTTTATACGGTTTTGTTGAAGTTGTGTTGTTTATGTTTGAAAATGGATGAGATTTTAATAGAAAAAGTTAGAGAACATACTGTTTTATATAATCATGGATTGCCTGAATATCGTGATCATCATATTCGCCAAGCAGCAAAAAAAACAAAAATGTATGCTTCAAAAGTTTTATTAACTTAACAATTGGGTTGTATCATATAAAAAGTTAGGTTAGTTATGAAATATCTAAAATTAGTCGAACTAAATTTGTAAAGTTCACAATTCTTGTGACCGACGCTTTTAACAAACTGCGCATGCATAGATCTGCCAACGGTTTGTGACTGCTCTGCGAACAAAGCTATCATAAAACGTGATAGTAGTATGTTTCTAAGCATGCTATCATGGTTAAATCATGACAACGTGATAGCACGTGAGCTCACATGACGTGAGCTCAGTCTGTTTCCGGCTTAAAAGTCCCATGGGGTAGAAGGTACCATTCTGTTAGAGTTTAATAATGAATGACTATTCGATAATTGTGCGTTACGTAGAAATAGTTTCCGTGTGCGACAGCTGCTGGAGAAGGCTGATTGCGAATAAACGAAGCGGTTAGTTATAAAAATTTAGCAAATGGCACTTTTAGCCCCACTTTACCTTAAACTCTACTCTACAATTAGTCGACCCGCGTTAAACGCGCGAAAATATTATAATAACTTTGTTAAAAATTCTCCGATGAAGAACTGTAGAAAATGAACCATACTGTTCAAAAATACCATTGCATCGAACAAAGTTTGTCATATTTAATGGTATTTTTGCACGTATTGAAAAGATTATCGATTGTGCCAAAAACTATTTTTTCAAGCTATAAATCTATTTTTTTTAAATAGGAACATTATTTTCAAGTTTCTAATATTGACTCACTAATTAATAATCTCTTTTAAAGTTTTGGAAATTCGTGTTCGATGGTATGAGACAATCCTGTACCTTGAAATAGAGTTTTTATTTTCGAGAAACTGTCTAATATCTCCTGAGTAAAGGAGAAAATGATAATACAGACGAGAACCCCTTGAAGGACGAGCCCTTTGAAGTTAGCTCCTGATTATCGCGTCGAATAATGACAACGAGGGGCCAATTCGAAGGGATTCGGATTCACACCCTTTCCTCCAGTTGTTTATTTTTAACTGAAGAATTGAAAAATAATTTGTAGATTATAATCAAATCTCCCAAGATAGACAGGATTAGAGACTCGTATGACGTGAGTGTAGATACGAGTTATTTATTGAAAAATAAAGTACCATTTCGAGAGATGAAATTTTAAAGCGCAAATGGAACCAAAGAATATATGGCTCTAAAGATAGTAGGTCTAGGAAATTCCATTTTATTCAATGGATATCAACCGTATCTGTTAATGAAACCTAAACAGCAAAGATTAAGTAGTCTCCCATCTGAAAAATTTCATCACAGTTTAATTTTTAAGTAATGAAAAGTAAACTGTGGCTTAAGAACCGTTCGACTTTCGTGAAAGTTTAAGTAAATCCATGCAGGGTAATTGCACGAGAGGTATACCACTGCAGGTGATGTCCTACTTGTTAACTTCATTTCGCACGTCAGAGCCACTTATTGTTAAGGAGTTTCAACCGAGACGATACACGTAAAAATTTTGGACGCTCTGGGTTGGCGTTACGCTTAGTAAAAGGTCTGAGTTGAAGCAAAAAGTTTTGGTGAGGTACAGTCTCGTTCTATTCACGCACACCTAAAAGTATGATACATGAATACGTACGCATACAACTAACGCCCGATGGTGGCGACCGTGGCAGCCGCGCGCAGTCTGTCTCTCTCGGGTTCTATTCAACCTCTTCGTCTGCTCCCTATAGGTTATAACCTCGTTTAGGCTGTGCTCTGTGTTCTGTTGCCAAGTTGGCACTCTCAAATCAGTCGTCCCGGCCATTGAGCAAAATAAATGAACTTTCATTAATTATTTCTCGAACCAAATGGTGAATTACTTTCATTTTTTTTGCTGTATTCACTGATACGTTTTCTACACTATATGTTTCATTTAATTGAAAAATGTCGAGCCGTTGATTTAAAAAAATTAAAATAGATGAAGTTCTATCTAAACACATGTAAATTTAATTATTTTCAAAAATGTATAACTACAGTTTGAGATGGTCAATCATCGTCGGGTTTCGCTCATTTTGTACTTAATTTTTTGAACTATCTATCATAACAATTTTTTTAAAATATGTCGACGTTAACAGTTACGGTTGAACCTCCTTAATAGTAACACACGTGGCGATGAGCCTCTCCTCTATTTTTACTCAGAAAGTACAATACATCGAGGAAATGATTTATTTATAGTTAATAAATGTTTGTTTGATTATGGCGAAGTAAACTCTTTATTGAACCAAGTAAATATTTATTAATTATTACGACATTTAATTGGCACAGTTAAATCATTTCAGGTTATCAATTGAATGGAATAAGCATTTTAATAATTAACATAATATTCTCTTATCCTAACGAAACATTTATTTTGCTGTATTTAAAATTACATTTATTAACTGTTAATAAACGGTTCTGTCTGTAAGTATTTAGTCTCGGTATGTTTGTCCTTCATCTCCAGAAGTATTTTCTTCCAAAATTGTGTAATCTGTGAGCATTTATTTTATTCATACTTACCGATATATTTCTTAGATATTTACTTTTATAAAATTCTTTAATTAAAAAATAGGTAGTGATATTTAAGTCACTAATGCTTAAGGTTTCTCGAGCGTTATACTAAAAATAGTAAGAAATGCTTGAAAATGATTGCATTCGGTAGATTGAAGTAAAAAAAAATTCAGTTCAATTTTCAAGTTTTTAAGAAGCTCATTGCAAAGATTTTTGAATAAAAAAATAACATATGTTCTTATGAGTTATAACTGATAAATCGCGATATTTCTGAGAAAAATAGTGAAAAAATTCTGAAAATTTTTGAACAGCAAGTTTAATGAACTAAAATCATCTATACCAATGTTCACGTTCATTAAGAAGCCTGTTATTTTTTTTATGAATTGTTCGTTATAAATTTAACCTTTGATAAGTCAATGTGGCAACGTTGCATGACGTCACCAGATGTTCTGGGCTCCATTTTTGAGCTCACAGATACATACATACTACTGTACCTCAAACGTTGTTGCCACATCACACGAAGAACATACTTTAGAGTGTTACTGTACTTCAGTGGACTAACTTTTAGCAGGGAAAAAGCCCCTGTACCGCTCGAGAAACCTTAACATGAGTTCATCATTCTTCCCTTAAAGAAAATATTGTAATTATTTTAGTAATAATATAAGAAGGTTATTTAACTCAAGAATCCTAGCAGGAAACTCTATAAAAATGTATATGTGTGTAAAAATTGGTTTGAATATACGAGGGCAGAGTGAAAAGTCCAATAATTTTCTAGTAGTTGATGGTGCGCCCCAAAGTCTGTAAAGTAGCTCCCTGCTGCGGCGATGACCTCTTCGTTTGATGAAAATTTCTTTCCAGTCAGCCATTTTTTCAAGTCTGGGAAGAAAACGAAATCGTAGGGAACCAAATCCGGTGAATAAAGTGGATGCGGCAGCAATTCGAACTTCAAATCAAACAAGAGAAAACCAGCGGCTTTCCTGCAACCCCCTAATAGATAAAAATGTAATTTTCAAAAAAGTGTTACATAAGTATGAAGCAAAAGCTCATAGATAATGAGATAATAGTGATTGAAGTTTCTTTCCTAGCGAGTAAGTTTAGCCTCATATGGTACAGGATGAGGCAGTGAAACAGCACGATTTAGGTAAGGGATCATCACAGTGTGACCGGCCGAAAAATCACTGATTTCCGGATTTTTTTTTTTCATGATTAGGATAAGCTAATCGGTATGGGTTTTTTTTTTATAAATTAAAGCAGCGATGAATACGAAATAGTTTTTTGAGGTGATTTATTAATTGTTTATTATTATTATGAATTATGAAACATTTTGTAAAAAAAAAGGTCCTCACCGGTGTCCACTTTTCCGGCCTCAATTTTGACGTGAAACAAAAATTTCAAAAAGATTATTAATCTATAGGAAAGCCGCTATCGTCCTATGGAGGCTTTTCTTCCTTTTTTTTGTTTGACCAAATGGCGGCGATTTGAATAGAACATATCGAATTTGGCCTTTTTTTTCGACAGTTTTTCGTGAAAAAAAGAGGAAGTTTTCAAAAAGAAAAAGCTTCCATAGGACGATAGAGAATGACAAGAAGAATGTTCTGTCAAAATTTGAAGTCGATAGCTTGAAAACTCTTCTCTCGGCAGCGGACACCGTTTTGAAAACATCATTCCGAGAAAAACGCGTTTAAAGTTTGAAGTCAGGAACTTTCAGATAAATCGTTCACTTACGATCAATCGGCGATGCCAGGTCCATACAATATCCCTTCGGCTTCCTCGAACTCCTGATTTTCTGCAGACATTTCCTGTCGACGAGCTGTTCTAGCTTCTTTGCTGTCCAGAGAGCTTCGCCTTTCCGCGGTTGCGATGCGCTCCGCCCTGTACTTCGCAGCGAAGTCTGCCGCTACCGGTCCTATGGTGCACCCCATTGTCTCTATGATTTTTAAAATCGCATTGTACCCTTCATTGAATGTACAAGCTGCACAGTATAAGTAGCGATTTCCACGGTTTGTTTTCCACAGAAAATGTGCTTAGGAGCAAGTTGCCACACGCAATGATTGAAGCTCTCATTGTTATTCTGCGTGTTAGCACCCGTACATCTTTCCAACAAATCATCTGTGGTTAAATCATCGTAAATTGGCTTCAGAACCTCTTGCACATCTTCATCGAGCGCTGGTGGATGGGAATATTTTTCCCGAAATCCACTGGCCTCAGCTTTGCGCCATTCGCACCACGAATCTCCTCCCGAAGGACAATACTGATGCCCCGTTCCCTTTCTCTAAGAAATGCTGTAGCGACCGAAATAATTCGAATTTCGATTTAGAAATTTAACAGAATGTTTATAACCGTGTACACTATCCGATAATGCAGAAGAAAAAAAATCGATTTTTTTTTAAATTTCACACTGATGATCCCTTAAAATATTCGCCAAAAATAGAGATTAAAAAAAAGTTGTTTTATTTTAGTATGCATCAGGTCTATATTAGAGGAAATTTACTTTACACGAAAAATAATCATATTTTGAAGTTGGTATCATCTACTTTTACTGAATGGAGAGGTTTTTCATGGAGATTGTGTGGGTTGTTTTCGGACCAATATCGAAAGTTCTGGTTGCTAACTAAGCCACTATGGTGAAAGTGGACTTTGTCAATCATCCATAAGTTGTTAACTCTCTCTCCATTTCCGATAACACGTAACATCGCTCGGCAAAAGCGTATGCAATTATTGCAACCTTGAGGTTTTAGGGCTTGCACTATTTGCATCTTTTATGGCTTTACAGCAAACGCACATTGCTCACTGGACCAACGTTCCATGGCTTCTAACATTTTCACCTATCTAGATGGCAAAGATCCAGTCCATCACTCTCGTGACCCCCTACCAAGCCCGCCAGCCAGAACTGAAATCGTTTCACTGCCTCACCCTGTATACCGTATGTCCGCGGAGAAGCCCCATTTTTTGAATTTCCCCGACATTTGGCCGGAAGTGGTTGGGTCGGTACTTTAGTCATTAAATAGTTAGAATTGGTTTCGGGAGAGTACGCTGCGGTCTTACGAGTCGAGCGAAAAGTGTCAAACGTCTGATCTCCCGGTAGCTGTCAATTTGGGAGATCGAAGCATCTAACCTCGAAATCGGTAGTTTGTAAATGATGATGAATAATGTGTAGAAGTGATAAGAAATAATCATTCGGGTTTCTTCTATGAGATTCCTCAAGTGTTTAAAAATCGGTATCCGGTTTTTGCCAATAACTGTTGCTTCAACTTCCAGTGATATTACGTATTACTGCAGAACGAGTAGGTTAGAAGATTTTCATGAAGACTCACGATTTTCTGACATGTCATCTCGTACAGATGTAACTGAAGAGGATCTAGCTCGTGTCCTGTCCGTAAAAAGATGACTCGATGGACATCGCAGAATGTAAGGCTTGTCACCGAGCGCCTTTCATCCATGGTACTTTCATTGTAATATGCGCTTTTCGTTTCAACTATTCCTGCTTTAAATAACTTTCACTTCTTTCAAAGTATTTATCTCTCTCTCTTGTACGAATTGTTGATCGTAGGGGGCAGCGATCAATGATTGTGACTAATCGTAGACACATTATTCCTGCGATGATGTTCCAGTTGCAAAGCATACACTAGCAAGTCAGCTTACAGCATCCGATGGTTAGTATCAACTTTACCTCTTTTGGAACACCCATCACCCGAGCATAATCACGATTGCGTTAATGTTAATCGCAGAATAGACCATGAGCTCGGGCACATTATCGCAGTAGTAGTTCGGTACACCGAATTGCCTTTTAGTTTTAATAGATGAACTTGTCTACGACGAGTCGCTAATATCGATCGCTGCCTCCTACCACGAACAGTTCATAAAAGGTTATTACCTTGATAGAAGTAAAAGTTATTTAACGCTGGAATAGTTGAAAGGAGAAACGCGTATTGCAATTAATGCACCGTGGGTAATAGGCGCTCCGTGACAAGCCGGACATTCTCCGATGTCCATCGAGTCATCTTTTTACGGACCGGACAGGAGCTAGATCCTCATCGGTTGCACCTGTACGAGATGACATGTGAGAAAATCGTGAGTCTTCATGAAAATCTTCTAACGTACTCGTTGTGCAGTAATACTTAATGAAATAAAAGAGAGGTACATGTACACTTCACATTTGACAGGTCGGTATATAAATTCGAACTTGGGATAGTATAACACGAAAGAGGAAATATATATCGATAAAGAAAAAATAATAATAAAGTAGTTACTACATTAATGTAATCCAATTCCATTGTGTATCCCTTATTTTTCTGCCGCGACTGATTGTTGATAGTGAATAAAAATTAAATTTATTGGCTGATCCATCCACTATCAACAATCAAAGTCGTGGCAGAAAAATAAAGGATACAATAGAATTGGATTACAATAATGTAGTAACTACTTTATTATTATTTTTTCTTTATCGATATATATTTCCTCTTTCGTATTATACTATCAGAAGTTCCAATTTATATACCGACCTGTCAAGCGTGAAATGTACATGTATCTCACTTTTATTTCATCTCTTCTTCGCCTCTGGTATAATCATTTACATCCCACAAAGCACGTTTTTGCAAGTAACTTTTCTGTAACATTCCTGCTATATTTTGCAATATTCGTGAATACTACCGTATGTTAAAAATATATATTTCTTGATAAATTCGCGAATGTTGCAAAATATCATAGAAACATTTCGGAATCATTACATCGAAAGATTTCCTCGATAAGATTGTACTTGTCAGAGATGAATTATATGGGGTTTTTATAATTATTTTAGGAAGTCCCAGAAGAATACAGATGCAGCATAATACAGTTCTGTGCTAGAAAGAATATCGAGATCTTTCGACGTAATGATTCCGAAACGTTTCTATGATGTTTTGCAACATTCGCGAATTTATCGAGTAATATATATTTCTAACATACGGTAGTGTTCACGAATATTGTAAAATATTGCAGAAATGTTACAGAAAAGTTATGATATTTTATCATTTCTATCGTTACACTAGAGGCGAAGAAGAGATGAAATAGAAGTGAGGTACATGTACACTTCACGTTTGGCAGGTCGGTTTATAAATTGGAACTTGTGATAGTATAATACGAAAGATGAAATATATCATTTTTAATAATTCTGTCATTAGAATTGGTTAACTCGCTAAGATGGGTATACGTTTCTCAGCGAGTAGACCAATCAGGACCCCCACCGCAATGGAATACTTGATTCTGATTGGTCTCTTCGCTGAGTTGCGTGCACGCAAAGATACGAGTGACTCGAGAAAGGCCCCCCTGTTCGCCCGGTAGCTGTCAATCCGGGAGATCGAAGCATCTATTAACCTCGAAATCAAGTGTACAAGTGATAAAATAATAATTATTCGGGTTTCTTCGGTGAGTTTCCCCAAGTGTTTAAAGTAGTTACTCCATTATTGTAATCCAATTCCATTGTATCCCTTATTTTTCTGCCACGACTTTGATTGTTGATAGTGGATGGATTAGCTAATAAATTTGATTTTTATTCACTATCAACTATCAAAGTCGTGGCAGAAAAATAAGGGATTCAATGGAATTGGATTACAGTAATGTAGTAACTACTTTATTATTATTTTTTCTTTATCGATATAGTCCCTCTTTCGTATTATACTATCCCACAAGTTCGAATTTATATACCGACCTGTCAAACGTGAAGTGTACATGTACCTCACTTTTATCTCATTAAGTATTACTGCAGACTCTGACATGTCATCTCGTACAGGTGCAACCGATGAGGACCTAGCTCGTGTCCTGTCCGTAAAAAGATGACTCGATGGACATCGGAGAATGTCAGACTTGTCACCGAGCGCCTATTACCCACGGTACATTTATTGCAATATGCGCTGTTCGTTTCAATTATTCCTGCTTTAAATAATATTCATTTCTTTCAAAGTATTTACCTTGTACAAACTGTTCATCGTAGGGGGCAGCGATCAATGATTGTGACTAATCGTAGACAAATTATTCCTGCGATGATGTTCCAGTTGCAAAGCATACACTAGCAAGTCAGCTTACAGCGTCCGATGTTTAGTATCAGCTTTACCTCTTTTGGAACACCCATCGCCCGAGCATAGTCACGATTACGTTTATTAACGTTAATCGCAGAATAGACCGCGAGCTCGGGGACATTATCGCAATAGTAGTTCGGCACACCGAATTGCCTTTTAGTTTTAATAGACAAACTTGTCTACGACGAGTCGCTATTATCGATCGCTGCTTCTTACCACGAACAGTTCATAAAAGGTTATTACCTTGAAAGAGAAGTAAACGTTCTTTAACGCTGGAATACCTAGTTGAAACGAGAAGCGCGTATTGCAATTAATGTACCGTGGGTAATAGGTGCTCGGTGACAAGCCTGACATTCTCCGATGTCCATCGAGTCATCTTTTTACGGGCAGGACACGAGCTAGATCCTCTTCGGTTGCACCTGTACGAGATGACATGTCAGAAAATCGTGAGTCTTCATGAAAATCTTCTAACCTACACGTTCTGCAGTAATACGTGATATCACTGGAGGTTGAAGCAACAGTTATTGGCAAAAATCGGACACCGATTTTTAAACGCTTGGGGAATCTCATCGAAGAAACCCGAATGATTACACAGGCCGATAAAATTTAACGAAAGTCCTAACCCAGAAAGAGGACATTGTGTGCCCGAAGGATTTTGGTACGCTGAATCCGAATCCGGCCTCAGAATTAACCCTATATGTCAGGTTTTCGAGATATCCTAACCTAAATGTGCGAAAAACACGTTTTTCTGCTAATTTCGGGGTTATGTATCATCGCGAATAAATTTTTTTTCTAAAAACCGATAACGCCTTTCTAAAGCAGCACTCACCCTTTAAAACAGTACCTCCAAATTTTGTATATCATTTTTTTTCATTGAAATATTTATGACTGAAACTAGGTACTTTCGTTATTTCAATACAGCATTGGGTCACATGCAATTTTTCAAATGAACCGATATATTATATCAGTCTTTTCTATATGTAATATGACCATAATTGAATGTTGAAACTACTCTAGAATCTCAAAATATCTTAATCTCAAAATGCAAATAAGGACTAAACTGGATTTGGAGTTAAGGAAATTGCATGTGACCCAATGCTGTATTGAAATAGCGAAAGTACCTAGTTTCAATCATAGATATCTCAATGAAAAAAAAATGATATACAAAATTTAGGGACATGGTTTTAAAGGGTAAGAGTGCTGCTTTAAGAAGGCGTCATATGTTTTTAGAAAAAAAATTTATACGCGATGATACATAACCCCGAATTTGGCAGAAAAGCGTGTTTTTCGCCCTTTTAGGTTAGGATATCTCGAAAATCTGACGTATAGGGTTAAATCTGAAGCCAGATTCGGATTCAGCGTATCAAGATCCTTCGGGCACACAAGGTCCCGTTTCTGGGTCTTGTCGGCCTGTGTTATTTCTTATCACTTCTACACATTATTCATCATCATTTATAAATTACCGATTTCGATCTCCCGAATTGACAGCTACTGGGAGATCAGACGTTTGACACTTTTCGCTCGATTCGTAAGACCACAGCGCACTCTCGCGAAACCAATTCTAACTATTTAATGACTAGAGCACCGATCCAACCACTTCCGGTCAAATGTCAGGGAAATTAAAAAATGGAGCTTCTCCGCGGACATACGGTATGTATGTATAGTACCAGATTAATTTATAAAATCCGTTATTTTTCCGACGTAAGTACTATAAAAGAACACTAATTTATTCTCTGTCTAGAGTATGGAAAATACTCAATTTCTTAGTTTGTTCGCTGAGTTGCTTTTTATTAAATAAATTATAAGAAAGTGAAGCAGAATTTTACGATATACATACATTAAAATATCTTTTCCATGCCATTTGGGATAAATAAATATTTTAGTACTATCGTTTTTAAATCCAGCTACCTATATATAGGTGTGTATGATGTAATAAAAATACAATGTATACTTGTTATCGTTATTACACGTTATACAATTGCACAATATGTTCCGAAATTGTCTCAAGGAACCAAGTGATTGCTATTTTCTTATCTGCATTTCGTTACTAAAAAGAAATTGGCGCTTCTCTCCTGAAATTAGATCAATATAATCTGGACCGCGGAAATAAAATATCGCCGCTTTTCGATTCCATCTTTGAAAGGAACCTTTCCAAATAGTAAGAAACTAAAATACGTAGCATTTTGGTATATCCTGGTTGGTTGAAGCTAGACAATCATATTTGTAAAACCTGCTTTTTCAAGGGAATACTGCTGCATTGCACGGCAGAGATCTCTTAAGATCTGAAGAAGCTGGAATAGGATTTATATGTTTATTGGAAGCGCACCCTTTCTTTCCGCTCTGGCGATTCTACAGGTTAGACTTGGATGGCTCTCCTTCAGGGGGCTCGCCTCTACCACTGGTATTGTGTTCGGCTTCCATTCCTTGTACTTCGCAATCTTTCTTATCTAGGTACTTCAATGCCTCAATGGAGAGGTATTCTGGTTTGTTGTTGTTGTGGCTCTCATTATTATCTTTCCTTCCATTCATCTCAGGCTCCACGTCCGCTAGAAGTTTGAAGATAACGCTAATGGGCGAATGAATAAGCTGCCCCCTTACAAGTCCCGTATAAGCTTCATGATTTCGAAGGACTCCACACGTACTTCAACTATACAGGGTGTTCATTTTAAAACTTACCACCCACGTTATCTGCGTAAAGAGACATATTTCTGAAAATCGCCGAGACACGTCAACAAAATTATTGAGGGGGAACATTTTTTATAAAAATTCGACGCCCCCCCCCCCCCCCCCTCAACCACCTGACTCCGGGGGCGGTAACCCCAATATTCTTAAATGGAACAGGGGGTCGAGTGATACCTCATTTTAAAGGGCTTTTAATTGTGTACATTTTGACGTCCTACTTTTCAAATTTGACGTTAAAATGAGGTATCACTCGAACCCCTGTTCCATTTAAGAATATTGGGGTTACCGCCCCCGGAGTCAGGTGGTTGAGGGGGGGGGCGTCGAATTTTTATAAAAAATGTTCCCCCTCAATAATTTTGAAAAATGTTCCCCCTCAAGCTTTAAAATAAAAAAAAAGTATTAAAAAATTTCAAATTCTCACTAAGAAAACATTAATTTTTAACTGGGATGTGGGGTACATCCCAGGTGAGCTTTTATGTTTCAAAAACCCACGTGAGTAACGAAGGGTTAATGCTTGACAAGTTTTTTTACATGTTTATTCGCCTACTATAATATCGCTAAGTAGTATCAGAATTTAAGAACAGCGGAAGGTAGAATAGTGAGATAAAACACAGTTAACAATGTGGAAAATCGATTTCATAGCTATTTACATTGGGAGAAATACAGGGTGGATAAGAGCACGTGACTTTTAACAACAATAACGTATACATTTTTTGAAAAATAATGTACAGGTGATAAACGCGACGATGATTTGTCCAGAGGGATAGGGGATGCTCATCAGGGTTGGTATTCGTTTTGTCAATGTATTATAACTTCTCTCCTGACTCTAACCAGGCTAAAGTGATATTTGTGCACAATCAGGCATATATACCTCAACAGACAAGTTGTTTGAAATTCAAATCGATTGTCTTCACAACAATTCGAGATATCAAGAAGAAGTTTAAATAAAAAATATTTACCTGTATTTTCATTAGAAAAAAGGCTAATCCTAATTTTGCATATATCTCCAATATGTTGTAAGATAATCGTGTTCAAAGTTGAACAAAAACTGAGGCGTTTATCCTACGTATACATTTTTTGAAAAATAGTAAAAACCCTATGTGGCGTATAAAAAATCTGACCTTTTCAGTAAGGATCATACTTTTAAGAATATATTGAAATTATGGCTCTCAGTTTAGTGTCAATGCATTTATCATGTTCTTACGTGCGACCATTTGCAACCACGAATTTCAATTTAGTAATCCATATTACACAAACATTTTTTCTGCTTCTATACAATCATTTTATTGAAAGTGATTCTTACGGTAGACACATAAGCGCGAGTTCTCACTTTGCTCGGCTGTGTACCGCTTTATGCGCGTATCTCGTCATTCGAACGGAAGAAAGCACAGCGCTCAGAAGGAACTATATGAAGATCCTTATCCAGGGTACGCGCAATAGTCCCCGGCACCGAATGCACTCGAGTCTCGCGGTCGACGGTAAAGCATATATACAGCTTCGGGGTTTTCAACCGTAAAACTTGTTTGAATTCTGTACCAGCTGTTCCAAGGCTGAAGTAGGGGTCGCTCGTGAATAAAGCAAGCTAACGGCCCATTAAATCGGTACACATATAAAAGGCTAATAAATCTGACTTTTGTTTATCCCGCGACGGAGGTATACGTCCGTCGAGATAAAATCGGAAAAGGGGGTGATTCGTTTCTAAGATCGGTCGCGCTCCCTTTCGTCCGCCGAGCATTTCCTTCCACAGCCGATAAAAATTCGAGTCAGCATTCGACATGTGTATATGCATGAGAGTAAAGACGAAAAGGCCCATCGAGAAAAATTGATCGATCCTTCTCAGAGTTCGGTTATTCGAACGGGAAGCTTATATGGATATAGTCTTAAAATGGTTTCTCGCTCGGATATTGCGGCGCACTCTTGTGGATATTCTACAATATAATATGTAGTTTTTCATGACTCTCTCTTTTAACGCCATTATCTTATTCTCGAGTAAGACAGACTTTAAATCTATAGAGCGAAGAGGGATGACTAAGCATTTTTCGGTTATGTAAAAAATCAAGTTGACTGAAATGACAATAGTCGTGAAAAAGACAGAAAATGATATTCCTCTCGATACACACGTATGCTATATGAGGCGTTGAAAACCAGAATGGTGTGAGTCACATTTTATGTACGTTGAGATTATTTGACTGCAAAATTAAGTACAATTTGAAAAATCTGTCTAGATGATACAAAACAGATATTTTAAATCATACATATTTGTTTTGTATCATCTATATAAGTACAGATTTTTCAAATTGTACTTAACTTTGTATTCAAATAATCTCAGCTTACATAAAATGTGACTTACACCATTCTGGTTTTCAACGGCTCATATAATAAAATGTAAAACGCATTTTCTATAGTTCATCTATAGTATCGAAATATTATTTGTATATATCTCTATAAAGCGACACTAATTAACAGTTAATAAATATTTCAATCCTTCTAAAAAGAGTTGCATCTACTGCCTCCAAAAAAATTATTAAGATCCTACGTTCATTTCAAACTGTACCCACTCTAGAAGCATTTGGCGCAGAGCTTAAAGTGAATATAGCCATACAATCTATCGGTTAATTAATTTATAATAATTTATAATATCCAGCATAGCATATTCCAAAAAAAATTATTCGATAAACTTAAATATTGTTTTATTTCGCCATTTTTTGAAATACAGTTTATAATTATTAGATAACCGCAACATTATCTTATATGATGTGTAGCTCTTCTATTTTCAGTAGTCTAAAAAATATTATCTCCCCTTGTATTTATACACAACTCTAACGGAAATTATTCTCTGCCGACCTGTAAATCGACTTTGATTGTTGATAGTGAAGAAAAATCAAATTTATTGGTTGATCCATCCACTATCAACAATCAAAGTCGTGGCAGAAAAATAAGGGATACCATGGAATTGGATTACAATAATGGAGTAACTTCTGTATTATTATTTTTTCTTTATCGATATATTTCCTCTTTCGTATTATACTATCACAAGTTCCAATTTATATACCGACCTGTCAAACGTGAAGTGTATATATGTATCTCACTTCTATTTCATCTCTTCTTCACCTCTGGTGTAACGACGGAAATTACAAAATATCATAATTTATACCCCACAAAGCACGTTTTTGCAAGTAACTTTTCTGTAACATTCCTGCGATATTTTACAATATTCATGAACACTACCGTATGTTAGAAATATATATTTCTCGATAAAAACGTTTCGAAATAATTACGTCGAAAGGTCTCCTCGGTAAGGTAGGTACAGCTCGATAAGATTGTACTTGTCAGGGCTGAATTATATGGCGATTTTATAATTATTTTAGGAAGTCCCAGAAGAATACAGGTGCAGCAAAATATCGATGCTGTGTTAGAAAGTATAAGGAATAACCCTCGAACGCGAGTATTCGGGCTGTGGCAACAGAAGTTAGAAGCAGCAAGTCCATGGTTGGGAGGATATTGAAGGATGAAAATTTTCATCCATTTAAAGTGACACACGTCCATGCACTCGAGGCAGCAGATCCAGCCCGCCGAATGAATTACGGCAACTGGTTCTTGGAACAACAAGTGGATGATCCCTCGTTCGAAAGAAACTCCCTCGTTTCGTATACGACTTGGAGTCCTTCTGGATAGAATTGGACAGCAGCACGTTTATTCCTGTAACAAATTGTAAATAACACAATCATATCCAGCACATTTCACTATTTAAAATATACCGAGCTTACTCTACGTAGAAATTAAGAAACTATATTAATCTGAGTTAACCAATTCTATAGATAACTAGGGGGCATCCGCCCCCTGCTCGCTTCGCTCGGCAACCCCCGGGGGGCTATCGCCCCCGCGCCGCTATCTCGGCGCTCCCTCAAGTTTGTAGGGGACGGCGGTCGGTCAACGGACTTATCTCGCGACGCTTACCGTATAGTAATCTGCTTAGCTGGCTTGCAGCGCACCGAACGACGACCGATAGTATTGGGACCGTGCAACTGGTTGGAGGGGATACGGCGAACGATCGTGCGTAACTAGTGGTGAAGTCTAGAAGTTAGTAGGCACGTCTCTCCATATAATATCAAGTGTCTAATTGTTTAAACATGGGAGTGCGCAAATGCTGTGTTATTAGTTGTCAAAATACTCAACAACAACAACAAGAAACAACAAGTATAAATTCTATTATTTCCCAAGAGCTCAGCATAAGTTGATTGAAAGGGAAAAGTGGATTGCCATCGTAAGAAAGCAGAAGTAAGTATCATAACCTCAATTGTTCATTCGAAAAATATATACACGATAAATCATTTAAAATGATTATTAAGTTTTATTAAAATAAAGAGTAACAGTTAATTCTTTACATTTTAGTGGATATGAATGCAGTTGGAATCCCAAACCATTAGATACAATCTGCAGTTCTCATTTTATCGGAGATAATAGGGAGACGAAGAACTGAGTCCCAATTATATACCAACGAAGTTTATTTCAACTAATCCTGGACAAACCTTGAATGAAACTGCAGCTCTAAAAAGGTAATTATTCTATTCTTATTATTAAACCCAAACTAATACAGTTAAAT
Organism: Xiphydria camelus; assembly: GCA_963678675.1. NCBI lineage: Eukaryota > Metazoa > Arthropoda > Insecta > Hymenoptera > Xiphydriidae > Xiphydria > Xiphydria camelus. The sequence goes on from OY783191.1 coordinate 23,114,365, forward strand.
GTAACAATTGACAAATAATTTCAGACACCAGCGTTTCCTAAAGCGTAGGCTACCGAAAGGATTGTCAGTGGTGACTGCAAGTAATATCAACTCCGATAGTGATGTAAATGCCAAGGTTCCAATGGATTCCACTTCGAAAAGAGAAGAAAATTCAGCGAATGAAGATAAGAGTAAAATAGCGATGGATGATAGCGATAGCGATGAGTTCATATTTGATTTGTGTGGTAAACGTCATCAAGAGTGTCAAGTAGATATTTTTGTTCCTTGCGATAGATTTGAAAAACTGTTATGTTGCAATAGATTTAGCTTTGGATCTAACACCTGTGAAGCTGAAACTCAAACTGAGATAAATATGCCAACTGGTACAATAGAAACAAATTGTTCGAGGAAGTTCAAAAATAAAAGGTGTGGCACACTGCAAAAAGATTATGTCGATACGCGAGTTGGATCTGATTCTGTATACAATGAATTTGATGATGGAATTAATTTCCAAGGATTAGTTGAAAACGATGAACAACTGACAGATCTTGCTGGGGTGTCATTTGATATTTTCAACTTTTTGATGGAGAAACTGACTGTGTCAGAAAAAATCCAAATTCCAAAAAATATTAGGCTGTTTATTTTTCTTTTCAAAATGAAAACTGCTTTAACATTCGCAGCGATTAGCGCAATATTCTATATTCATAGAACAACAGTTTCCAGGATCTTTTATTCAACTTTGGAAAGTCTAACTCAAGCGACTGCAACTTTAGTATTTTGGCCAGACAAATCAAGTGTTCGAGCAACAATGCCTGATTCCTTCAAGCCACAGTACAGTGATACTCGAGTCATCATTGACTGTACCGAGTTCAAAATAGGTATTCCTTCTACATTGGATGATCGAGTTTTTTGTTATTCTCACTATAAGAAGGGGTTTACTATTAAAGTGTTGATTGGTATTACTCCTGGTGGTTTTATCTATTTTAAGTCTCCTGCAGCCGGTGGCCGAAAAAGTGATTCTCAAATAACAATCGAATCTGGTTTTATTGATTATTTAGAAGAAGGAGATACGGTGTGTACTAGCAGATAAAGGATTCCCAGAAATTAAAAATATTATTGACAGTCAAGGTAAAAAAGCGATTGTGATTATGCCACCATTTTTAGAAAAAAAAAAGAATTTTCACGAGAAGAAACTAGGGACACTTATACTGTGACTAGAGTTAGAATTCACGTGGAAAGGATAATGCAACGTTTGAGGACTTACCATATTTTAAATAAAATACCGGAACATTTATTCGATCATGTTGACAGTATTATACATATGCGCTGTGTACTTGTAAATCTACAACCGCCAATATTTGCATCAACGTAGTGAAACATATGTTCAGGAATTTTATTCAAAATCTGATGAGTTCTTAAACGCTGCATGATTCTTTCGACGTGTATTCTAACTTTTGCAATAGAATAAGTTTGTTCAGTTTTCTCTTTGGAAAAGTGAAAGTTCTTTTCCAAAAAAGGTGGCATAACTAGAATAACCTTTTTCCCTGCGCTGTCAAGTGTGGTTTTTATTTCAGGAAATCCTTTACCCGCCAAAACTATATCGCCGTCCTGTAACAAGTCTATGAGACCGGACTCAATTGTTATCTGTGAGTCACTTTTTCTATCGCCCTTATTTTTTATAATGTGAGTAACAATACACACGATCATCAACAGCAGAAGAAACGTCAATTCTGAACTCAGCGCAGTCAATAATCACTCGAGTATCAGCATATTGGGCCTTGAAACAATTAGGCATTGTTGCATTTCCAAAAGTGAATAAAAAATTAGGAAATGAAAATGATCAAATGATACACCAGTAAGGTCTATGAGCTGTTCATCGTTTGTAACTGATCAGTGAAAATGAATTCCTCTATCTTTACATTCATCCACCGCTGAATCATTTCCAAATGCCACATCTAAAGTAACCTTCTGCGCTGTGCCGCATCCTTCTATTTGCTTATTGTAATTCTATACCTACATATAAATAATTGCTATAAAATGCACCACCGTCTCACGTCACGATCTGCATAGCAGCGCATAACTTGTACAGATTCCAATAAAATGTTTTATACAAATTTGTGTTATTAGTTGAAACATGTCTTATTATGCGTCAAAAACCCCGGCACTGTAGGTTTGATAGTTTTCGTAAAATTAATTCCTAAATATTACATTAAAAAGAAGCGTCTAGACAGTAATACCCCCTCAATCCGTTATTGCATAACACGGTAAAATTGTATCCAAGGTATCTGCTGGGTAAATGTAACTCGTTCACTGCCAGCCACTACCGCTACCGAGTTAAAGTACATTATATGGCAGTCAACGTATCTCAAGGTGAATAAACCGGCACTAAATGTTGTACTTACTATTTATTGCAATTCTATACATATAAATAATTGCTATAAAATACACCTGATGAAAAACATTCATATTGTTGTTCACTAATTGGTTTTGCCGAGGATTTCTATATTCTTATCGTATTTGGTACTGTATAAAAGTGCCTATTTTTCGCCGACTACTGCCACCAGGTGTCACTGTACGGATGTTGCACGGTCCCAATACTACAGCCGATTGGTGACCGACGCGCTGCAGAGGACGGGAAATAATTTGAAGGAAAACTGTGTGTGTGTGTGTTTAAAGTGAAACTTCTTTGCTGAGGGTATAGTAGTGAAATCGCGCGACGTGTAACGAAATACACACTTTAGCGCTCTCCACCCTGCCTCACTCAACGCTCTCGACCGTGCCCCATTCCACCGCTCATGAGGCGACGCAGTGTCGGATTTCTACTGAGGACGAAAGAAAGAAACTAGTCATCGATGGTCCATATCATGATCCCCGTATGCTCTTTTATGCAGGCCATAGATGCTACTGTCTACCGTACGGTCTGCCTGCGCAGGTCTACCGTAGCGTGTATGGGACGGTTCGGTATACCGGAGAGGTCCTTCACTTTCACCGTACGGTCGCGCTCGAAAAAGAACCGATTTTCGATCTTGCTCTGGTCGCCTGTGCAGGTCTGCCATCGCTCCCCATACACGCTCCAGTTTTCCTGCGCAGGTCTGCCACCGTACGGTGGACCGTACGGTAGACCGTAGCGTATATGGCCGGCATTAGTTAGTTCCGTGGAGAGTGTGAAAGAGTTTCTTCCCAGCGCATCCTGATAAAGAATATTGTTTGTAATGAGAACACAGAGAGAGTGCTTTTACTTAATTCCGAACGCCTATTTCCTACGTAAATGAGCACTGACCATTCCTTCGTGTGTATTATGTAGGTATATATGTATGTATATAATTACATTATTGCATTATGGCAAAAACCGCTCAAAAGAAATAAACTCCTGTAGGAGTTGGTGAAGTAGGAGGAAGAGGTGGAGGTGGAGAAGGAGGAGGATATAGATTGTCGTAGTTTTTTCTGTCATGGTAATAGAAGCAGACGCTATGTAATAATATGCTGGGCTGCTCGGCTGACTTGCAACGCACCGATCGACGATCGATAGCATACTAAATCCCGTTGGCGGCCAATATAAATTGTCGTGGAGTTTTTCCCGTCATGGTAATCATGTGAAGCCGACGATATGTAATGATCTGTTCGACTCGCTTGCAACGCCGGCCAAACGGGTAGACGGGCCTCTACTCGACTGGCTTGCACCGCACCGATCGACGACCGATAGCATACTGCATCCCATTGGCGGCCGACGTGTGGTGGGGGGGACGTGCTTGGTGGGAGGATGCCGCGGTAGGCGATAGGTGGACCGATACGTCAGTGGGCGATTGGTGGGGTAGGTTTCGGATAGTTCGGTCGGTCGTCGATCCGAAAAACTATTTTATAGAATAGAGGGAAGAGATAATGACAGAATTATTAAAAATGAAAACGCATCTTGAATTTGATTTACTTTACCCTTCTCTTCATTCCTTGTAAAGAGTAGCGCATTGGTAGATTGGTAGATAAGAGTCGGATAAGTTCGTATAACTTTCCGTATTGAAAATGAATACGGTTCTGTACAGCTCGAATACATGTATTGTTTTCGTCTTAAATCTGTACTAGGGCCATGTAAAGCCGTATTTATTTTAATATGGAGACTTTTATGGCCTTATTCAGCACTTATCTGCCTAATCGGTATCAGTGATTCCTCATTGACCGTCGTTACACCAGAGACGAAGAAGAGATGAAATAGAAGTGAGGTACATGTACACTTCAGGTTTGACAGATCGGTGTATAAATTGGAACTTCTGATAGTACGGAAGAGGAAATATATCGATAGAGAAAAAATAATGATGAAGTAATCATTAGGGAAGGGAGTAAGAAATAATGATGACTTGATTATTGTGATCCAATTCCATTGCATCTCCTATTTTTCTGCCACGGCTTGTTGACAGAGAAGAAAAACCATCGATTCGTCCCGTGCTCGCATGACGCTGAAAACAAAAAATAGAATATCCACAAAGATATTTGTCCTTCATACGCAATCAAGGTAAGGTTAAAGCGCTCAGATAGAAATAACTTATCTGATGGCAATTCTTCTGAGATACTGCCGTCTCCTTTCCTGCTCTTTATGCACAGCCAACCAGCGAAAAATAGCACTGCATCCGTTCACTATCTCGATTATTCGAAAAAAATGCAAACGATTATCAAACTATATGGAGCGTCTGTCACATTCGCCACTATTGAGATGACCGATGTTTTTCGGACTGAAACGTCTACTTCCTTCATTACTCCGATTACACTGAATTTTTGATGTGTAAACATCTATGCTATGGCTCTGCGGTAGGACCTTCCTGGGAAATTGAGCGTCAGACGTAAGCCATGTAGATGTGACTGCGTCAGTGTGTGTGTGGCGCTACTGCGCATACTATTCGCGCAAGCTGGATTATCTCAACGGGAAAACATTTTAGAGAAAAATGTTTAATACAAAACTTTAAGGATTTTCCCTTGGCTACCCAGTGGTCGTATTGGATTTGACCTTGACCGTGACCTTTAAGGTAATATCAAATGCCTTCATAAACCGTTCATCCGATTGCGATGAAACTTTGGGGAATGGTTGGACGCATGCCCGTGAAGGTTTCTGAGTTAGTAAATCTTATACAGGGGGTTCAAAAAGTACCGGTACTGATCATTATTATGCCTTCCTAAACCGTTCATCCGATTGCGATGAAAAGTTGGGGAATGGTTGGACGCATGCCCGCGATGGTTTCTGAGTTAGTAAATCTTATACAGGGTGTTCAAAAAGTACCGGTACGGATGATTATTATGCCTTCCTAAACCGTTCATCCGATTGCGATGAAAAGTTGGGGAATGGTTGGACGCATGCCCGCGAAGGTTTCTGAGTTAGTAAATCTTATACAGGGTGTTAAAAAAGTACCGGTAAGGATGATTATTATGCCTTCCTAAACCGTTCATCCGATTGCGATGAAAATTTGGGGAACAGTTGGACGCATATCCGTGAAGGATTGAGTTAGTAAATCTTATACAGGGTGTTCAAAAAGTATCGGTACGGATGATTATTATGCCTTCCTAAACCGTTCATCCTATTGCGATGAAACTTTGGGGAATAGTTGGACGCATGCCCGCGAAGGTTTCTGAGTTAGTAAATCTTATAAAAGGTGTTCAAAAAGTACCGGTACTGATGATTATTATGCCTTCCAAAACCGTTCATCCGATTGCGATGAAAAGTTGGGGAATGGTTGGACGCATGCCCGCGAAGGTTTCTGAGTTAGTAAATCTTATACAGGGTGTTCAAAAAGTACCGGTACGGATGATTATTATGCCTTCCTAAACCGGTCATCCGATTGCGATGGAAATTTGGGGAATGGTTGGACGCATGCCCGCGAAGGTTTCTGAGTTAGTAAATCTTATAAAAGGTGTTCAAAAAGTACCGGTACTGATGATTATTATGCCTTTCTAAACCGTTCATCCGATTGCGATGAAAATTTGGTGAACAGTTGGACGCATATCCGCGAAGGTTTCTGAGATAGTAAATCTTATATAGGGTGTTCAAAAAGTCGAACTATACTTGACCTAAATTTGACCTCCGCTGACAATAAAGGTAACATGAAAAAAATGGTCAAGGATACATTTGAACGTGAAAAAAAATTAATTTGACCTTGATATAACCTTGAAGGTCATGGTCAAGGTCAAATCCAATATGACCATTGCGAAGCCCGGGAGAAATACTAAAAGTTTTGTATTAAAAATGTATTTAAACAATGGTGGACGGACATAATCAATCCACAATCTACCCGTGCGAAGCCGGGACGGGCTGCTAGTAAGTTATAAATCTAATATAATAATAATAAATATTTTATTATAGAAAAAATTAAACTTATTTATGTCGAACTACGACGTCATATTCCCCAATTAAACTCGAACCGCAGATAATTGTAAGATGTTTACACATCCTCCGTGAGTACAACGGCACTCACACCTTTTTTTTATTTCATATTAACAAGCGCGTCCGAGGATCGAAATAAACGCGAGGGAAATCGTTTCACGAATGGAAATATTTTATTAACTTGGAAAACCATAACCAAACTTTCAAGGAATCTATTCTCTCAAACACTCTCACATACATTTGATGGCGTATGCGTGTTGTCGCATCTGTGTATGCATTTGCAATCATGGCCGCCTATCGCCGAAGATAGGTGGAATTAGTGTGACATTTTGACATATATATATTGGCCGAGAAATCGAATTTTCGACTTTTAGGCGCAAGAGGCGTGGCTCCGCATTGTAATGAAGAATCTCTGTTAATATGGTACTTATAACATTTATTCTGGTCTCTATCAATAGAGAATACTCAATTTATATGGCGTAACTAAGCATAATTTTGGTTATAACCATATATTTACTGAGAAAATTCGATATAAAATTTGAGGAATGAAGGGGGGGCAGACATTTAACCCGCGATCACTCCCGCTGTTAATTATTACGCCGTTACTCGCGTGTTAGATTTTATCTAACATATGAATTTTGAAATATTTTTTATAGAAACAAAATACAATGTAGTATTTTTCTTAATATTTATTAAAGAAACATAAAGTACATTCGTAAAATAAACAAAATTTCGCATTTGGGCCATTAAAAGGAACCATTAATTAAACAAACAAAACCGTAATAAAAATGAAATGAACAAAATCGCAGTCAAAAAGACAACCAAAATAGTGTAATCAATCTATTCGTCTTCTTGCATAACGCAGTCCTGGCACAAAACTGTAGATTTTATCGTATGTTCCTTACAAATAGGCTTGAAGCATACATGACAGTGGTCATTTGTAAATCTATTTGACGATGGTTGGCAAGACCTAATGGGGGGGGGAGGGTACTACGATAGATGAACTAGGCATTCATGAATCGACGTTGCCGCACGGTCATTATTGGTCTTTTACTGAAGGAAAATGTTAAAATGTTAAAAACAAATCTAACAGCGCTAGTGATCGCGGGTTAAGTACAAATAAACTCTTCTCTCAGTGTAGCTGATAAGGCAGTAACCGTTTTAATACTAAACAGTTGAAAAACTCATCGAGAGATCGAAGCTTTGGTGTTCGTTCTGGTGTAAGTAATCATAATCATATTTCTTATTATGTATATAGAAAGTATGTTTACATAACTATAAAATGACGTGCTTGTTCTAAAGATTCATGTTATCGTCCTTGTTTGGCCACCCGTGTTCGATAATTCGTTAAAATTTCCTAGATTGAACCACATTCAATTGCCTGGATTGGACGTAAGTTTAGCCAAGCGGCGATACAATAATAAACCAAAAATTAATTTTGTACGTATTTCTTTTACTATTTTGCTGAATGAACTAATATTGATAGCTTAAATAATTGTATCTTTACAGTTTACATTTCCTAGAAAAATACCTTCCAGTAATGATATTTTAATGTAGGTATTTACTTTAATTTATCCCCCCCCCCTTCGTGGTATTCCTTCTTTTTTCAATTTAGACAGCACTTCAATGTAGGAATCTGTCAGTTCATTCTAGGCAATCAGTTTTCTTGATTTGATCGAATACAGATTTTCAGTTTTTGTGGTTTCTTAATTTTTTAAGATATTTTCTGGAAAATTCAATTGCATCAGTTAAAAGCATATACCGGGTGTTCATGCCCAGGCACCGAGACTGGGTGGAGCTTAATTCAATGTCCCGCATACGCAGACTAATAGTGGCCGTGCCACCAGTACGGCCATCTGTATTGACCGGTAATCGAACTGCATAGATCTTAAGGTTTCTCGAGCGGTACAAGGGCTTTTTCCCTGCTAAAAGTTAGTCCACTGAAGTACAGTAACACTATAAAGTATGTTCTTCGTGCGATGTGGCAACAATGTTTGACGTAGTAGTTTGTGTGTATCTGTGAGTTAAAAAATGGAGCCCAAAACATGTGGTCATGCATCTGTACGTCATGCAACGTTGCCACATTGACTTATCAAAGGTTAAATTTATAAAGAACAACTAACAGAAAAATAACGGGTTTCTTAATGAACATGAAAATTGGTATAGATGATTTTAGTTCATTAAACTTGCTGTTCAAAAAATTGCAGAATTTTTTCACTATTTTTCTCAGAAATATCGCGGTTTATTGGTTATAACCCATAAGAACACATGTTATTTTGTTATTCAAAAATCTTTGCAACGAGCTTCTTAAAAGTCTTGAAATTTTAACTGAATTTTTTTTATTTCAATCTACCGAATGCAATCATTTTCAAGCATTTCTCAATATTTCCGTGTGAAAATCATTTAGTTATACAAGCGAGTGGTCTACAGTTAATCTGGAGAGCGCGCGTGTCGGAAGTTACGCAGTGTATGCCGGCTATTTAGGTCAGAGAGAGGGAAGTTATTTTTGATAACATGGTGCTCGTGGGACAAAATGCCCTAAAGCTGATTTATGCGGGATTATTTAGCTGTTTTGGTCCAGATTAACATACTAAAAGTCCCCATCCCTCCGAGGGTGCAAACAACCCCAAAACTACCCCTAAAGGTACATTTTTTTAGTTCTTATCAAATATCTCAAAAACTACTCCTTTTTTTTTTTAAATGCAAGAGACCAAAATGAAAGCCAATAAAATTACCTACAATTTGGTGTATATATGTACACAATTTGAATAAACCAGTGGCGTACAGCAAGTGTCAAAAGTCATGAAATATTTTTCGGCCTTCAAAAAAAATACTTTTCTCAGCGTAAATGCCATCGAATTATTTTCCCATGTAAAAGTACTCAAAAATAAAGAACAAATAGTATTAAATCAATAAAGTTAGGTATTTTTTTTATTTCAAAGTGTTTCTGAAATGTAAGAAATTTTACAATCGGCCCTTCATTACGTAATAGGCGTATGCTAGGCGGCTAAATGCAAGTGAAGACGGATAACATTTGGCCTTTCTACAATTAGTCTTACGGTTAATAGACCACAACATGGCAATCATTAATAGGCCCCGATTTAAAAAAAATGAAAACAATAAAAAGTTGTTTATTTCACAACTAAGCCAACATCTCGAAACAGCTGATATTAAAGTTTTCCAAGCACATGGGGATGCATATACACTCATAGCGGAGAAAGTTCTTGAAGCAAGAAAGTTAGAAAAATGGGTAACATTGGTTGGTGAAGACACTGATTTAATGGTATTACTGTTATTCAAATCAAAAACGGACAATATTTATATGTTAAGACCCGGCAGCACTACAAAACCTAATAAAACAACGAACATAAATGCGCTTCAAAATAAGATAGATACTATGCGCGTGCTTCGATTTTATTTTCCTATACCGTTTTTGGATGTGATACTACCTCGGCAATTTATAAAAAAGGAAAGTTGTCTACATATAGGCTTTCAGAGAAACATCAGGACCGAAAAGCCAAAGTAGCCATTTTTTAAATCCCACTGTAGACAAGAAGGATATAATCGCTATTGGAGAAGAGTTTCTATTGGCTCTGTATGATGTCGGAAAGTCAGTAAAAACGCTAAATCAGCTACGCTTTTTCAAATTTCACAACAATGCATCAAGACAGAGTTTAAGTGCAAACTTCTCATTAACTTTTTTACCACCAACATCAGATGCAGCCGCTCAGCACAATTTGCGGGTATATTACCAAATCCAGGAATGGCTGGAAAATGAGTTGGAAGCTACCTCTTGGGGATGGAGAAAGCAGGGAGAACTTCTTTTACCAATAACGCGACCGACAAACCAATTACACCAGAATTCATCCTAAAATTGATATTCTGTAACTGTAAGACTGATTGTGGAAAGCTGTGTAAGTGTAAGAAATCTGGTCTAAAATGTTCAAATCTGTGTGGGCAATGTCAAGGACAGTCTTGTAGCCATATATTTCAACCCACTGAAAACGAAGACGACGAAGAAGATTTGATCTAGATTTTTTATTGTACATATCGATGGCTTAGGCGCAATAGGTCATAACCCACAAAGCGTTTTTAACGCCATTTGATTGTAACCCTCAAAAGTATGTCCCTACAATATATCGTAAGCCTTATCTCCATTTAAAAGGCTCTCTATTTTATTATTTCAAAAGGTCGTATGCCCAGCGAATATTGTCACTGTGAAGTTTTTTGTGTCTCCTGTAAAATTTACTGTTTCGGGGATACGACCTATTGCGCCTAAGCCATCGATATACTCTAATGTAAGTACGAGTATTGAATGTACATTGTTTCTTGAGCATAGGAAAATAAATATTTGATACCGTAAAGTGGGGTTACTTTGCTCCACTTTTAATATGAATGAAACAAAATGCTGTATAAGAATGTATTTGAAATAGTTACAATTCTAACATTTTTAAATATGGTAATGTCAGGTTCATATAGTAACCTTTTGGAACATTTTATCACAAAAAGTCTCTCCAGGATATATATATTTCTTAATTAAAAGTGGCGTAAACCATACCAATGGGTGGGGTAACTTTGCGCCACCTAATAATACTGGCTGTGACACAGGATACATTTATCTGTGGAACAATGTAACACCTCCGGTAAGAAGACATTACACCATTTTATGTATTAAGTAGAAAAAAAAATTTTTTTGCTGCATTTTGATTCAAAAACGAGGAAAATCAAAATAAAAACTTTTATTCGATGTTTTATTACTGAAAGGAACAGTACATATTCGTAAAAACTAGGTAGAAATATCTTTTAAAAGAAATAATGAATATCCAGCTAAGACCACCATAATTTTAACTCCGGAACGTTAAAAAATCCTCTTTTAGATATTTGTACGGGTGTTTTTACGGATCCTAATACGTCATCCCACGAGTAGGTCATTTGGTCCAGTTTTTGGGGCCATTTCCATGCTTTTAATGATTTTTGCATTGCTTTGATGGTGACTTCTTGGTTATTAAAGCTAACAATTTCACCTGGAAATATTTCCCCTTCATATATAATCTTGCATTAGATCCAATGCAATTTTCGACCACCGTCGGTAAAAACTGTCCAAGTCTTGTTGCGCTTGCTGTCAGACATACGTTACGAGATACTTTGCGCTATTAACTGAAAAACCATGCAACGCAAGTTTTTACAAATAAGTATTGGGCTACTTTGCGCCAGTAGTCAGGTGGAGCAAAGTATCCCCATATTTACAAGATTTTACCCGTTAAAGAATTCTTTTCTGTCACATGTTTACAGGTTATATTTCAAACAAACTACATATGGTAACTACAAAATACTATATCAAAGACACTATATATACATATTTACCTGTTTTATGACTGAAGGCGAACACGATTCGACAAGATTTTTACGACGCACTTATACTCAAGTTTTTCTCTATAATATTTACTGTGCAACCACAACACTTTAGAATGACTGGAACGCATCCACTCAAGGTCTAATCAATGTCTATATATGCAACTTCTAATACAGCGGTGCGATAGTCAATTATTTACTGCGTGTCTCTGTCAATAAAACTTATAACCTTTTCTTGCAAGTGGCGCAAAGTATCCCCCTATAGAGCAGAATAACCCCACTTTACGGTATATACTTTTAGTATAATAGATACCTACGATTCTTTAGCCATATTAATAGCCATTTTTGAATCGACTTTAAAACTTCACTACACGCCACTGCCCTAATTTTGATTGGATTTTCTCCAAGTGATAAATAATTTAAACTTCAATTGTTCTAAACAGAACAATTCAAACCAATTACATCACTTTTGAGTATTAAAAAATCTGTATCGTTTTCGGACACTTGCTGCACTCCACTAACGTAACATATTTTGACATACATACATACATATACCTATATATGTTTATTTTATATTTATATTTTATTTTTTATATACCTATATTTATATTTATTATAGATATATATTTTTTACTTTTTTCGCAATATTTTAACATTCCATTGTCTTAAATAAACTAACTAGGAGTATTTTTACTGCGTAAAACGTAATATTGAGGGTGGATGTACGTTTCGCAATTTTAAACGCTTCCAGCCCGCCACTGGTTTCCAAAAAATTATGCACTGCTGTATACCATTTTATAGGTAATTTTATTGGCTTTCATTTTGGCCCCTTTCATTTCTTCAAAAAAAAGAGCCGTTTTTAAGATATTTGAGAAAAACTAAAAAAATGTACCTTTAGGGGTAGTTTTGGGGTTGTTTACACCCTCGGAGGGATGGGGACTTTTAGTATGTTAATCAGGGCCACAAAAGCTAAATAATCCCGCATAAATCAGCTTTAAGGCATTTTGTTCCACGAGCGATCTTAATTGCACTGGCCTAATTCCGGAGTACGTTTAGATGGAATCGGCGAATACACCGGATCGCGCAAGCACGCGATGCTCGACGATTACTTCAGATTACACTCACTGGCAGACACTCACTTGCGATATTCACTCACGCACTGCCCGATCCGGCTCGAAGGACCAATATGCCAGGCAATATAGGCCAAGAAAGGAGGTGTAGGCGAAATAATTCGCGGAAAGCTGGAAATGGTTTTAATCTTTTCATTTGCATATAAAAAGAGTTTTTTAAAGTTTGCACCAATTTTATGCTTGTGCTCTATGAAGAGTGTCCCAAAAATCTCGAAATTTTTGGACTTTTTTTCAGTTTTTCACTAATAACTCCTAAACGATGCATTTCTAGGAAAATTTTATTCTTTTAGAAATTAAAGTACATAAAATTCTACGTCGAATGAGTACCACATATTTGAAATTAAGTAAAGTGGTATGGACGATATGCATGTTTAAAAAAGAACCATTATCCAATTTTTGAAGGAAAAATCATATTTTGGATTTTAAAACCTTATTTCCATTACGTAAAATGTATTATATGAAATTATTCTGTATTTGGAATTTATATTGCAGCGAATGCTGTATCAGATACACGTAAGCTGCAATCTTCTTCCCCTTCCTTGCTATACACCTCTTCGCAGCAGCCGGGTCGCTCGAGTCGCGGTTGAAAAGTTCTTTCACCGAGAAGTGTGTATCTTGTTCGCTATTCATCGTTTATGTGAGACTAAATTATAAATTTTCAAGTTTTAGTTATTCACGCTGTTCCGACAAACGATAGTCGGAATTCTGAATATTGATTCTTACCGCTCAGTGTCATCGCGATCGAAATACCTTTGTGGTGTTTCATTCTGCACTACTGAACAACATGTAGATCCAAGGTTATCCAGAATAACTAGAGATAACAGTGACTGCAAGAAATTCGTAGACTGGTTCCTTTGCCACAATCCCTTTCCAGTAGGGGAGTACGTAATGTTACTGTCTACCGGAGTTGTAGAGGATGAAGACGTAAATTGTGTGCCATCTGTCAGACCAAATCGGAAATTCCAGTCTCGAAAGCATTATTGGAAGCAATTTTGGTCAAGTGAAGTTCTCCCGGAAGAAAAGAATGTTACCAATACAAGGCTTCACCAGCAGTGTAAAGTTGCATGACGAAGTAGTGTGCCAATAGATTTATATACCATTTTCAGGAGAATCACATTTCATAAAAAAAACAAAATACGAACTCAGAAATTACTTTACATATGAATTGGCTCCATATCCACCATCTTTATTTGATGAACAAGGAATGATGAGGAAGTCACGTAAATCTATTTTCTATGATTTGTTTGACCCAGTGGAAACCCCGTCAAACATCGGAAGTGCTCTCTATTTGATTGACGGTGGGTTCCTACTTCACGGAGTATCGTGGGAGTTGAGAGAAAGGTTCTCTTCAATCCTCAACAAATAAGTCGATTATGTTAAAAAATATTTTGGGACGCGATCAATCATAGTATTTAATGGCTATCCAGACGACCCTACAGAGAAGAGCACAAAATCTGCAGAACGCCTTAGAAGGAATAAGTTTATTGTAGCGAACGTTGAATTTGACGAAACAATGTTACTGACAATGTCAAAAGATAAATTTCTCTCGAATGAAGGGAACAAAAAACAAATCATCGCAATGCTAATTCAGAAATTTGCAGATGAAAACATCGCTGTCGAACAAGCTGCAGAGGATGCCGACACAACCATTGTCAGAAGGGCTATAGAAAAAACGCCATTTATTGAAAATTATACATTATCAATAAAGATGTGTTCCCCCGGGGAACAATGCTCCCCCGGGGGTAATATACATGGCGCAGGCGCCACAAAAAAGGGGAAAAATACACAAAATCGAACATAAATATGAATACAAATATAAGGGGGGCGGCTAATTACTCAACCCCACTATTGGGGGCCCGTCCTTATAGGATATAGATTTACTAGTGCTGACGGGCCCTTACAATATTATACTGATAATCCCCCGCCGCTTTTTGCAGTAGTCGGGGGATGTGACGCCATATCTGTGGGACAAGGACAGGACGACACCAACAGCAATCCAGTGGCACCCCGTGACCAGCCGTCCCCCGATTCATCTCTCAATGAACCGAGGCCGGCCGACCCAGGGGGTACCCGCTCCACCGCACAGACCAAGGACAGGACATGACATCACATGGACAACACAAGACAAGATACGGTACGGTGGGCAACACATAGCTTAATTAATTAAACAGGTAAGTTCAAGCTAAATTGTTTAAATTAGGTTAAGTTGACTCATAATAATAGTAATAATACTGTGGTATAAACCATATTTGAGTTGAGTTAGTTCATAATAGTAGCAATACTGGTACGGTAGCATAGATCATTGTACGTAGATAGAGTATAATAATTTAGTATCCTTAGCATAGCTTGTATGACATATCTATTACTCTATTTCTTTCAGGTGAGGAGGGAAGGACGACCGCTCAATAAGGTAACCAATTAGGTAAGTATACAATTATTTAAGTCATCGCATGGTGACAACTGGGTAGACAGCGTGGCAGTGAATGACAATGAATGAAGGCGAGCGAAATGGATGATGGTATATACAATAGGTGACTATGATGATATGAGCGTGAAAGGTGAAAGCGCTGCTACCCATTCACATCGGTCCTTCCCAGGACCAAAGCAGGAGGACGCATATTAAGCATTATTATTTTCGGTTTCGAGCGGTGCATACTGCCTAGCGCCGGTCAAATGCTCCACGTATACAGGGTGTTAATTTTAAAACTTACCACCCACGTTATCTGCGTAAAGAGACATATTTCTGAAAATCGCCGAGACACGTCAACAAAATTATTGAGGGGGAACATTTTTTATAAAAATTCGACGCCCCCCCCCCCCCCCCCCCTCAACCACCTGACTCCGGGGGCGGTAACCCCAATATTCTTAAATGGAACAGGGGGTCGAGTGATACCTCATTTTGAAGGGCTTTTAATTGTGTACATTTTGACGTCCTACTTTTCAAATTTGACGTTAAAATGAGGTATCACTCGACCCCCTGTTCCATTTAAGAATATTGGGGTTACCGCCCCCGGAGTCAGGTGGTTGAGGGGGGGGGGGGCGTCGAATTTTTATAAAAAATGT
The DNA here is from genome assembly GCA_963678675.1 of Xiphydria camelus. Classification (NCBI taxonomy): domain Eukaryota; kingdom Metazoa; phylum Arthropoda; class Insecta; order Hymenoptera; family Xiphydriidae; genus Xiphydria; species Xiphydria camelus. The sequence goes on from OY783191.1 coordinate 23,130,250, forward strand.
TCCCCCTCAATAATTTTGTTGACGTGTCTCGGCGATTTTCAGAAATATGTCTCTTTACGCAGATAACGTGGGTGGTAAGTTTTAAAATGAACACCCTGTATATCGCGGGACCATCGGATCGTGTCCGAGACAATGAGTCGGCGCATCATCGAAACGTACCACGAAGATATTCGTAGCCACCTCAGCACCTTCTCGTTCCCCCAGTACCACGACCCGAGGGCACCAACGATAAAGGCGTCCACCACAACCTGGTACCCTTGCGCCTGCAGCTGGTCCGCCAGAGGCGCGTACTTGGCGTATTTACGCGCTCTGGCCTCATCCCAAGACTGCAGACGGTTCTCAAACGGTACCGTCACGTCCAAGATGGTGATGACACGTGACCGGTCGTCCCGGATGACTATATCCGGCCGAAGTTGGGCTAACCCGCCAACCACCCCTGCCACAGGGCGGTTCGTGGTGACGATACCAGGCAGTTGCTATGCTTTAACGATGCGATCGACAATCGCGTCATGCCGAAGCTGGATTGCGTTGGAGTGAGGAGTACAATGTCCGAGCTCATGGGGTAGTGTCTCGAGGGCGCTCCCGCACCGCCGGCATCGTTTATCATTCGCGTCCCACGGCCTAGCTCCGTTAAGAGGTAAGACATGGAGACGCGCTCGATGAATGAAGCGCCAGTCGGCAAATCGCGTGAAGCCGCCGGTCCGGAAGAAATGGTTAGACCACTTCGCCCGTCCCGACACTTCGTGGACCTTACCCTGGTCCCGCTTTGCCAGTAAGGTTCCGCGGTAGTACTCGACCAGTGCAATCCTCATCCGGTGCACTATCTGCGAGCGTGCGGCTGGCGGCACGATGGTCGATCGGTCTCGAGTCGCTCGCAGTTGTTTTTGATGAAGCCTGGAAAGGGAAAGTCAGAGGCCGTCTTCTATTCCCCGACATACTTCAAAATGTCAAAAAAAGTTAAAGAATATATATTATTTCTTCACGCGTTCAGCAGATGCAATTCAACATCAGCCATTATAGACAGGGGAAGATTAAGTTTGTAAAGCTTCTCGATAAAGATGCGGAGGTACAAAGGACTATCGAAATATAAAAAACCGTGACGCGACTACAGATGAAATTGGTGCTGCCAACGAAAAAGTAATTACGGCTTTGTATGCCGGATCGCTTTTTCAATCTTCCTCTCTGAATGAAACACGCTTTAACCTGTTCACCAAATCCTTAGTACAGAATACTTTCAACTTGGCTACTCTTCCTCCAAATGAAGAAGTTGATAGACTGCACGCAATGAGGGCCTTTCTACAAATTAATTTGTGGAATGGTCATTTGATGGACCTTGTTCAATGGGGTTGGAAGGTTACTAAGTATAGGCTGCTTCCAGTACCATCAAAAGCCAAACAAGCCCCGCAGGAACTGCTTAATAACAGCCTGAAGATATTTGAAAGGGTTCCAAAATGCTTGTGGTTGCAGGAAACAAGGAATGAAATGTTCCCCAATATGCTATAATTGCAGAGGAGCGTCCTGCCCCAATACACCAGATGAAATTGATGACGATGAAGTGATGCTACCTGACAATGATGAATTAGAAGAGCTTCAGGATGACGAGAACCCTAAATGGACCAATTACTTCAGTCAGCTTCTACTTCCAAATGCAGCAAATTCAATGAATGTTGTATTTATATAATTAAAAAAATTTTTTGGTCAATTATACCCACACATCAAAACTTACATCAAAGCTTTTTACACTTTAACTCAATTTTTACGTTTTATTTATATATTTTCATCACAATGTGCGTTTTTATTTTTAAATCCCTGATTCACCACCAAATATTGTACCAGTTTTCTCATATACGATCTGATACACGATATGATAACTGTAGGATATTCAACTATATTATTTATTTCATATATTACATTTTATATTGCGAAAATAAGGCGCTTAAAAGTTCAAAACACAATTTTTTTTAATGGAAAATATCGTCGTTTTTCGACCTCGCATATCTTCCTAACGACTTGGTGCAAGTTCAAGTATATGGTACTCATTCAACGCAGAATTTTATATACTTTAATTTATAAAAGAGTAAAATTTTTTCTATAAGTGCATCATTTAGGAGTTATTAGTGAAAAACTGAAAAAAGTCCTACAATTTCGAGGTTTTTGGGACACCCTTTATACAGGATGTCCCAGGAAATACACGCCAGCGTAGCGGGTTGCATATCGGTAGACGCACCCGATCCAAGATGGTTATCTAAAATTCGGTGGTAATACCGGTAGCCCAGACACGAACCGAATAGACGTTCCAGTCCGAAAGACATCGGTCATCTCAATAGTGGTGAATGTGACAGAATTTGATAATCGTTTGGCGTGTATTTTCTGAGACACCCTGTAGAGCACAAGCAGAAAATTGCTGCAAACTTTAAAAAACTCTTTTTCCATGCAAATGAAAGGATTCAAACCATTTCCAGCTTTCCGCAAATTAATTCGCCTACAAACCCTATGTTGCCTGGTCTACAAATGTTCCGGCGGAAAGTTAGTGAAGTCGCTGTGGGACGTAAAGGGATCGGACGGTGGTGATGGAACACTAAGGCGGGTCTCAGATGGACATGGCCGATCGGGTGGAGTGGAACGTTACAGACCGTGTGATTGCGGCAGGAAATAATGGAGGAGCTGAAGTTCCCTCCTACCAACCGCCAGTAACTTATAGCGGAAGTCTTCCCAGTTTTGGGATATTGCCTTTGAACAGTCAATTTTCAACTAGAGAACCACAGGATTTGGAACAGATGCACGCTTCTGATGCTCATTTTTTCGGTCTTATTGGCTCGGCGCAGCATCCTGACCAGGAATTTCAGCAGCAACAATCAGATATACCGTCGATCATGATGAGTGGTCAGCATATGCTGTCCCCCAACAACCTCGACCCCCTGGTGATGCAGATGATGGCCAGTAATGCCACAAGTCCACATCCGTTACATTATCCAGAAGCCGAAGACAGTAACCAAGGGTTACATCAGAAAAAGTTTACAAGGGAAAATCTGACAGAGGAATTAAAGAACCCTGCACTGCAGCGTCATAAACGAGAATCCGGAAGATTTTCTCCGCTGGGGGGGGGGGGGGGGATTAAGTGGGACGAGACCTGCGAAATGCCACGTAGGCCGCCGGCCCTCGGTACCGTGAATCTAGGCGATTGCTGATATCGTTCGCGCAGCAGCGGCGCGAACACCAGGGTAATATGGAAATGGGTGTTCTTACCTTTAGGAGTATCCAAAATTAATTCGTCTTCCCTCCTGAAGTCACTCATTAACTTCGCAGGAGATACGTATTTGGGGAACATAAACAACCACTGAGTCCCTGAGCAGATACGGGTTATGATCTTTGGTAATGTTGACATTTTATTGACAGGTTGCATTGCTCGATTAGACATTGATAATTTCAGTGCCTCGAAATTTAAGTAGTTTGGTTACCGATCAATAGATGGCCCTATTGGCGGCATGGCCACTATTGGTCCTCGTGTGCGGCACATTTGAATTAAGCTCCACCCAGTCTCAGAGCCTGGTCGTGAACACCCGGTATAATAGCTTATTATTTTTGCATGTTGTTATTTCTCCAAGATATTCTATTTTCGACATTTATTCTAAAATATTAAACCTGAAATGGTCCAAGTTCGGCGACTGTCACATATGGCAATTTACACTTTCTTGCATATTCGGCGAATAACAGATATATAGTTTAGCTTGGACAAAATATAGCAAAATATATGTAGAGAGGACAAATAAGAAGAAGAAATCTATACCTATAATATTATACTATATTAAGAAGGTGAGGTAAAAATGAAAAATGACTTTGCTGGCAGTGATACTAGTCGAAGTTACATACTTATCGCTTATTCTTTCAGTTTTTCGCGATATCGTAAATTTGTAAAGAGAAACAAAATGCACGAGGAGGATAAAAAGCAGCGAATGAAACCGGTCGAGGATTTGCCTCTATACTGAAAGAACGGCCTGTAAGTACATTACTATATACAGTCCCGCTGTGGAGAAGTTTGCAACACGCTGTAGAGAACGATGCCAAGCGGACGAAAGTTGTCGGGGTGTACGCACGCGTTAAAATTACGTACGGTCGATGAACAAGATGGGATTCACTTGGTCGTGGTACAAACTACATGAGAGAGAGAGAGAGAGAGACTCCAGCCACAAGATAAAAGCAAGTGAAATTCTTTCAAAATGCGAAGAGCAGTGAAGATAGATTCAGTATGGGTTTTTAAAAAATATTGAGAATCACAGTTCATTTTATTAGCCTCGTTTAAATATCTATTTTTAGGCACGACCTTTGTGTTTGGCATATATGGGGTGTTCAGTTCAGGATAGTCATGGCGAGTGTGGCCTAATTTGCCCATACTTCTCCCGTCGACTAATGACGGCATAAGTATTCACTGACATCCAAGTTCTGACTGTCAGTCAATACTTATGTCGTCAATCTATCATTGTTCGGCGGGCCAAGTACAGACAAATTAGGCCACACCCGCCATGACTATTCTGAGCGGATCACCTTGTATGTATATAATGAAAGTGCCTTATGCTATCGTCATCGGAAAATTTGTTATCACCTCAAAATGAGTCAAAACCGAATTAGTTTTTCGTTTTGAATACTCACTCAAACTTTCTAATGATTTTTAATCTCTCTCTCTCTCTCTCTCTCTCTCTCTCTCTC